>CM039123.1:2152658-2628331 GCA_022036555.1 Microstegium vimineum | reverse complement strand
AAAAGAGTAAGTAAAAGCCTGAAAAAATCCTTTTTCCCATACTACACACCGGGACTGCATACCCCTAGCATTAGACCCAACCACAATGTTGCTTAAAAGTAGTCCATAGTAAATAAAATAATACTCCCTCCATCTTAAATTTTTAAGTATTCCAAGAATCTTAGAGAGTCAAAGTTTCTCAAGTTTGACCAAACTTTATATAACAATATAATAATATTTATGATGTCAAATAAGTATTATTAGATTCGTTATCAATTATATTTTTATAGTATACCTATTTGATGTTTAAAATCTTTATAGTTTTGTCTATAATTCTTGGTCAAACTTGAGATGATTTGACTCTCCAAGTTTCTTGGAATGACTTACAATTTGAGATGGAGAGAGTATCTATCAGCTACCTGAAACACTGTGAGAGCATCCATAAAGCAGTGCATAGCAAAAGCTACCGATAAGCTTATGGACTGCCCATAGAGAATAAAAAAATAATACTTTTTTCTATTCACCTCTCTCTCTTTCCTGATCTTGCACATAAATTGGAGATGGAGATTTTTTTATTTCAAATGAGACCTACCTTATAGACTACTTGTTGACTAAAACATTGTAGCAACAACATTAACTATAGACTACTGATACAAAAGCTACCCTTATGGACTACTCAGTCCATTCCATATACATTGTGGTTGCTTGGCAACACTACTTGAGCCCCAAGAAGGAAATAATTTTCACTTCTAAGAAGTCAAATAAAGTACATTTGGTTGGTACCAAAATTTACAATGCCAGAGATTTGACAGCAAAAGTGCTAAAACTTGAGCAAAAAAAACTATTTTCCATAGATTTGGCATTACAATTATGAGATGTTAGCAAATTTTAGTACCCACCAAATAACTGCGCCTAAGTTTTAGTAACCAAAATCTTGGCCATCAATCAATCGAGCTCATAAATATAATTTAAATGACTTGTAGAAAATACAAAATAGCATCAACATGAGTGTTTCAAATAGATTTATTATAAAATATATCATATGACTAACCTCGTCGTAATACTTATATGTTTGATCCAACCGGCTCCTTGTAAGCAAAAATTCCATCTTTTTAGATGGTGGTACTGAGCTAGCTTCTCTAGCTTCTTTTTTTTATGCAACTTCTTTTTCCTTCAGTCTTTTTTTTTTTTTTTTGAGAATGTTTCCTTCAGTCTGTTGGTTGTTCGAAGCATATTTCACTCATTCCATTTCCACATGTACAATGTATCCCTATTATGGAAGCGTGTAAGACTGCAAAGAGCCTGAATAAAAATGCTGCTCCAATGGGAAAAGCTAGTTGAATGTGCTTCTGACAAACTGAAGTATGGAGTAAAACAGATGGCTTAAATAGGCCAACCAAGATTGAAAAAAATTGGGTGTTTGGCGGGGTTTCTAGTGGCTCCGGCCCTCCTGAGCAGGTTATTTATAAGGGCCGTTTTTCTCTTCCCCTCCAGAATGAATAGGAGCCGGGTAAAGCCAATTTTTTTGGCTCCTCCGCTCCGGCTCCCCCAGCACGTAGCAAGGACTGGACCGGTAGGACCTGCCAAAGGGTCTTCCCTAGTTTGGGTGCCATGATTTTGCAGTGACAAGGACTGCGCTTACGCTTAGGTCGAGTTAAGGGTGTTGGTTCCCTGATTATTTTTATTTCCTTGTCACTTCTGTTTTGGTACCAAATTAAATAATTTAAATATTTTTTATATTATAAACTAATTACAACGTCATGTAGTATTCACAAAAACTTATCATTAACCTAATTAATCCTCATAAACTATGTTTACTGTAGCATCTATTGTCAAATCATGTTTTTTTTTATTTCAATAGATTTGTTTCACAAAATAGTCTTCGACAAAAAATTAGTTTTAGAAATAGTCTATATTTAATATTCTAAATTAGTGTCTGATTCCGATGTGACAAAGATTTTTTTAAAAGTCCCTGAAACCATAACCCCCTAACTGCAGCAAAACATCCTTGAAACCAGGAGGGCTACCTTGTTACTCACACAAAGGGGAAAGGGAGCCGTTTCTCCAGCGCATGATCACCACACCCAAAAAAAAACAACACCTCTATTACAAGGGAAATTTAGAATACAAATTACCAAACAAAAGAAACCTATAGTTACATTATATCCACAAGCAGGGCAGTTTGCTTCCCTGCGATCGATCAGTCTGGCGTTTCTAAGGGTCCAGGATGTGCCGCCCAATTGCAATCTCCAGCTAGCGGCTTGTAGTTGGAGTGGTCGTCGTGGGGCCGGCATTGCTTTTCCCCCCTGGGGGGTAGCCAGCAGCGCTCTGCTGCCAGGCAAGACCCTCCTTCCTCTTCTGCGCTCCTGCGGAGATGGGCACCTGCACTGCCTCGCAGGGGCCCCAAAACCTGCACCTCCCCCGCAGCGGGGCGGCCTGGACCCGATCAACCCCTATGCCTGCAAAGCTCGCCCCCAACACACCAAAAAAAGCTTCTTTTAGCGGAGTGAGAAGTATTACCTGAACCTTTTTTGGGTTTCCACTGACTGACCAATACGGAAGCTTTGGCTGGCCGGGGCTCCTGGAAAGGGGCCAAAAGGGGAAAACCCAAAAGGGGGAAAAAAGGCCAAAATTTATGATGATGATGATGCAGATCGGGGAAAAACAGGGAGGGGGAAGGAAGGAAGGGAACGGGGAGGCGATGATGGAGAAAAAGGCGAAAGTTGGCCACCCGCTGGGTCGTCTTCAACTTTTAGAGTTTTCAATAGAAATTTCGATGCCCCGTGCGGGCGTTTTTAGCGCGGCCTGTTGTTTTTGTGGGGATGGTCGGATTTTGAGGAAAAGGAAGGTGGTAACTGGCAAGAAATACAGCGATCACGGGGTCTGCTTTGACTTTCCCCTTTTCAGCCACTCCTTTTCGTGTCGGCAGGTTGTCGAAGAGCATACATTTTTTGGATGCATTCATTCATTATTGGGGAAACCCTTTACACAAGCATTTTTATTTTTTTTTATTTTTTCTAATGGAAGCAGAAAAAAAAATTTTGCATGAGCTATTTCTATTGAAACTAAGGTAAAAATTTCTTTGAAAATAAAATCCAATCGAGAGTCATTATTTTTCAACTTTATAATTTAAATTTAAAATATTAAAAATCAGAAAAAAAAAAAATACTTCTGTAACAGGGGTGCGGTATCGGACCTCCCCATCCCTTTTATGGACGAGAGGTGAAATATCTTGAATTTCCCTAATCCGGGCATTTTTATCATAATAAGAACAAAAAAGACCTTTATTTTTGAAATTTAAATTAAGACTAATTTATTGGGGGGGAAAGAAAACACTCTCTTTTTTTGAAAAAAACTGGAGTAGCGTTGATGAATAGGGCCAATATCACTTCACAAAAAAAACTGCTAAAGTGACTTTTTGGGGGTTTACATATGTGATGTCCTTTGTTGATCAACAACAAAAATAATTAGAAAATGCAAGAATGAAATTCCTAGCATTAAAATTCACAAAATTCCTTGAACGACTAACCAAACACCCCCTTGCGAATGCCTAAACCCTTTCTTAATACCCCCCCATTAGTAAAAACCCTTCCCATTAGCAAAAGAGAAAACACAAATAAGGCCTTAACGTGATATGGAGAACCCCAGGCTTTTCAAACACAAAAAGCCTTAACTTTTAAATCTATACCCCTATTCTTCTTTTTTCCGGGTATACAGGCTATTGTTGTCTCCTGTCCTTCCACCACTCCCTTTTTTCAAACGGCTGTTGGAGGAAACCAAAAAGGCTGAAGACTTTGGGAAAAAGGAAAAGGTTCAATTTTCCTTTTTTAAATTTTTAGCGTGGGGCTTTTTTCATTTCAACATAAAATTAAAAATCTTCCTTTTTTACTTCGAAAACCATTTTTTTCCTCTCTAGCCAGTTTTAGATGGTTGTTTTGCTACAATGCCGATGATTGCCTTTCATTTTTTTTGACTGGATATTTTAAAAATCATAGAAAAACACAAAAATCTAAAAAAAAATTTTAAATTTTTTTTGGGGAATTTAAAATGAATACTTTAGTATAATTTTTTGCAGCCAAATTAAACCCCAACCAACAAAAAAAACACATTTACAATAACAAATTTATACTTAGCAACTAATATATTTCACTGTATAGATTACTCTTTGGGAGTCCAATAAAATTGGATTTTCTTTTAAAAGTTTTCTATAATTTACTATGATTTTTTTTAAAAATTCAGCCGAAAAAATAAAAAGGGAAAAAAAAGGCAAAATCACTATTATTGTGGAAACCAAACCCACATGATAAAAAACGAACATTTTGCAAATTAGAGAAGGGAAGATTTTAATTTTTAGTTTGGGGAGAAAAAAAGGTTTGCATCCCAAAATTAAAGCCCTTTTTACTCAGAAAACTTGCTGCTGCCCGTTTTTTCTTCAAAAGGGATTGGATTTTATTAAAGTAGGAAAAAACTATTACATCCGCCCATAAGGGCACTCCTTTTGGGGTTTGTTTGAGTGCGCATGTACTCTTTAAAAATTAATTGTTGGAGTTTTTTTTAAACTATTTTCATTAAATTATGGGGTTTCCCAAGCAAGCTGTAAAAAAAAAAATTAAAGCTAAGTCCTGGGGAAGGAAACCTGGTGTTTTGGGGCTTTTGGTGCTCTCAAACACGGCATTTTATGGCCCCTTTTGGGTTTTGCACCCCATTCTTTTTAGTCTCGCAGCCCGCGCGCTCATGAGGCCAAAACCCCCCCCCCGCTACCGCGGGGCCGGTCGGAAAACCCAAAAAGGGCCCCATTTTCATCGGGTTAAACCCGCGCTATCTTTTCCTCTCGCATGTGCATCCACTTTCGTACGAAAAAAACTGAAAAACGGTGTCGAAAAGTTCAAAAAAGAAAAAAAAGAAGAGGAGAAAAAGGGTGTCAGCAAGCCAAGTCCCCCGTTATATTTGGGCTCGTGCTCCAAAAAGCCAATGGCACCCCGGCGTCCTGTTTTTCCCCCCCCCGGCGACTCGCAACCGCCCCATCATCCACTTTTAGTTTTATCTGCGGCCCCCGTTTACTTCGATCTCCACATGCGAAGCCTTCCCGTGATTTTCCCGCTCTAACCCCCTTCGCTCAAACGCAATCTAGCTAATCGCCGGTGTTTGCTTACAGCAGGAGCCGGTGGGGAGCCCCTGCGCCTGTGGTTTCGTCAGCCTATTCAGGCCGCCGTCCTCCTCCTGCCTTCACTCCAACGCTGCCTTGCCCCCGCCTGCAGGGTGCAGAGAGCTCCATCACCTTGCATTGCTTTAAAGGAGCCCCACTTCCTTCCACCCTTCCCTGGAAAAACGAGCAAAAGGGCCCTATATTGCGGTGCAAGGGTTGGGGTCGATGGGGATCATGAGAGGGATTGGATTGGATTATCTCACGTCGGCGCCGGGGAATTCAAACCCCCCGCTGAAGAACCCATCCGGCCAAGGGGAATCGTCGTTTGTGGATACGGCGGCGTCGTTAAACCCCGGCCCCTAGGCAGAGATCAAGTTTCGTCAAGGGGAGCGAAACCCATCGATCCTGCCAATTTTCCTCTCCTCTGCGTAGCTTGCAACCCACCAGCCCCCAGCCAGCCACGCATTTCAATTCGCAGTAGACCCCTATATTTCGTGAATCATCGAGTGGGAGGGGATTCCCTCTCAGCTAGCGATATTAACCAGCCTGCCCTAGATAATCTCGATCGATCGGTCGTGTCACTGCGATAGTATAAGGGGGATCGGCGGGGACGCGGGGTCGTGGCGGGGACGGCGCCGGGGACGACAACATCATTTTCAATCCGGATTCACGACGGGTGGCGATGGGGGGGAACGGGTGCAAATCGAGCTGCACGACTCCTGGACGACGGCAAGGTGCCCCGGGGCCAAAGGCAAGTACTTGTGGGGACGGGGCGCACCGACAGTGGAAGGGGGGTGCGCGGACGTCACGGCGGCCCCCAGGCAAATGCTTACAGGGCCCCGGCCCCGGCCCCCCCACTCGGGGTCGGCCGTGGGGCCGTGCGGGTCGCGCCACGTCGGGGTGCAAGGCCCCACGGCGGGGAGCAGTAAACCCCGGCATCGGCAAGTAAATATAAGCTCTGCTCGCCGCCGGGGGGGCGTGTGCGTCGCGTTTCGCTGCTCGACTCTGACGGAGGAAGAATGAATGGGGGGGACTGGTGCGGGGCGAGGTGTCGGACAAGGAGTGGGGGCAGCGCAAAGGGGAAAATCCCCCTCAACAGCACGGGGCCAAGGGGTCCATACATCGAAGGCCCCCCTGCCCGGGGCGACGGCTGCCGACAGCTTGGTGGGAAGCACGCGCAGAAGGGAAAGCCGGCGCCCGGGACCGGCCCCCGAGGGGTTTTATATAATTTAACACAGTTTCATGCATTCAGCATGACAGCTCACTACAGTGCCTCTCTTTTCGGCAAATTAAATCTGCTGCGGCGATAGTGCATGTTTCTTCCGTTTCTTGAATAGGACATAGCACCTGAACCTGCATTTGGGTTTCCCATGAAAGCACAGAGGATACTGTTCCGGGGGTGACGCAACGAATCTTGTGCTTGGCGCAGAATCTCGGGGTGGCGCCAATCATCCAGAATGCAACCTGGACACGGCCCGAGGCTGGTTCCCCCGGGGCCCCTGCCGCGTCCGTCCACGACGGGGGCCCCGGGGGTGTGCCGCCCAGGGGCCAGGAGTCGCGGGCGTGGACGACGAGCCCTCAAGGGAAAAACAATCCACGTCACCAACCCCAGCAGACGGGAGGGGCCCGGCACAGTCATCACCGAAAGCTCACCCCTACCCCACCTCCAGGTCTCCGCCTGGGTCCGCGTCGGGCAGGCCAGGGGCCCCGGCGGCGGCGCCCGTTCCCCGAGCCCATCAACTCCCTTCCCCGTGACAGCCAGGGGGTCAAGGGCGGCCAGGTCATGGCGCGCGACGACGGTGGTACGAGGTCGGGGGCCGCTCCGCGTCGAGGCGAAGCCGGGTCGCGCGTCATGGTATTTTCAGGGCCCCGACCCCGGTCGCCCTCATGGTCGCGGGGCTAGGTGTTCCCCGTGGACCGAAGGCCCGCGTAAAGCACCTCAAGCGGCCACCGAAAGGGCGCAGCGGGACGTGGTGCTCAAGGTGACGCCGTCGACGACGCCGACGGCCGCCCCCGCCGGGACCGACGGCGTGGAGGTGCGCGTGCGCCAGGTGTCCAACAGCTTCCCGGGGCGCGTGCATCATGCGCACCAACAGGGCAACGGGGGACTTCGGGGGGCTTCTTTCCCCAACAACTTCACTGGGGGGTGTTTGGCAACGAGCTAAAGGGGGACGGGGACGGGCCGCAGCGCGGGAGGTGACTACGGCGACCCCCACTACCTCCTCCCCTTTGTTTTCCCCCCACCGCATTGCGTGGGGGGCCTGCATCTTCTGGGAGGGGCAGCGCCCTGCAGCAGGGGGTGAAACGCTGTCCACCACGACCTGTCCGCCGCGTGGCAGCCGAAAACCCCGGGGCTGCTCCCCCGGGTACAGGGCAATTTCAGGCACACCCCCCTGAACAACGAGATCGCCGGGCCTTTACCAGGACAAGCGGGGCAAGGACACCCGCGCCACCATGTCAGGACGGCGGCGGCTCGCCCCGGACGCGTGCTTTTCGTCAACGACTACAACGTGGAGAGCATGGCGACCCCCCACGCCACCCCGAGGGGACACCCGCAGATCATCGGGCTACAGGACAGGCCCCCCCGTGGGGGCGTCGGGTGCAGGGCCCGCAGAAAACCCGGGCCCCGGGTGTTTCCCTCCGTGCTCGACCGTCTCGGCCGTGCTCGGCCCCCCCAGGTTCACGGAGGGAGACCTCCGTCGGGGAACGAGCACTCCGCGCCGACGACCTGGGGGGTTTTTGCGGGGGCGTACGGCACCCCGGCCCTGGCCCGGGTCATCCTGGGGTTTGGGACTTTCATGAGCCGCGACGACGCGCACCTCGTCGACCCCCAAGGACAGGTCAACGAGGCGGGCCCCGGCTGCTGCAGCTCAGGCGAGGCTCAGCACTCGCATGGCCACCCCCACGGAACGGGGGTAAAAGGGGTTTCCGCGGTCACCACGGCGAGTACCCGGTCGACGTCACCCCCCCCACCGGCAAGGTTCCCAGACATTCCCGTCTAAGGACGACGCGCCCCTGGTGCTCAAACCTTAAAATGTGACAGTGCTTTGCGTGCACGTTCAAACCATATCTAATATATATATAATGGGGGAAAAACGGTGTCGTCTATATATATATAATATATATATATTATATATTATATTATATATATATAATATATAGATGGGATCCTAGCGCTATATAGGCACTTTGCACTTTTTTTACGCCTATCAGCTGCCAGCCCCGGGAAAAAGTAACTACTCTCGTCGTGTGAGAGGAATAAGGGCCTGATCAAAATTATCTATAGTGTCTTTATTACTCGGTCGTGGTATTTTTAAAAATGCACATTAGCTTTATATATTGTATCAAAGTTAAAAACAAAACAAAACGGCTACATATTTTTTCTTTTGTGTACTTGCTTGTTTCTGAATCTTCTTATTTATATTTTTTTATTCTCGAATGAGATACTCAATCATACTTTTGTTGAGAATACCTTGATTTTGATAATTTTTTTGAACACGGGTCCTTATAATATTTTAGTACGGAGAAAATACTTTTCCCTTTGGGGAAAGCTGCACATTTTTATTTACTTCAAAATGGGTTTTGTAGTACGTAACACTCCTAAGATTTTTAAATATATCACTACCAAAATGTGGATTTCTTCTAGTATTTTTTAAGTAGCAGTAAAACACTACTATTATCATTTAACATGGAATCCTCATAGGAGACATTTAGTAAGAAAAGTTTATATAAATTTTGAATACTAAAATACTAGGGGGAAATCCACTTCATTAAAAAAATTATAAATTTTGGTTGTGTGTTTTTAAAAATTTTTTTCACAGTTAAAACTTGTAAATTTATAATTAAAAGCATCTAGGTCCCCAAAGTTTTGGTGTTAACGACAATTAAAATTTACTAAATAACTTGTGTTTTACAGAGACAAATAAGAAAGTTAGGGCATGGTAATGGAGATTGTTTTTAGCGATCAATGGTTTTCGGCCCTTTTAAAGGTTTCTTTTTTGGTTTTTAAAGGATAGCGAGAAGGTTTAAGCATGACTAGGTCTAATGTCGTTTAAGTTGAAAGAAACTTAAAGTATTTTTGCACCTTTGTTTTACCTTTGGGCCGTACTATTAAGGGGTAACATCTGTAATTGCCCGGGTGATGTTTTTTTTTGTAGTGTGGTAAATTGTAAAACTAGCACTAGGCACTTTAAATGACCCTTAGATGATGGGAAAAATCTATTTTAAAGTGTGAAAATGCCCGAGTTTAAAACCCTCAGTTGGCTTTGACGCTAAGTCTTTAGGGTCCGCAATTGGGATGCTTCCGAACCCCTTTTGGGTTTGAATCTGACTGATAGAGTCCGGCGCTGGCTACGCCTATGTGGTGCCCGACCTTGTAAGAGGTTTCAGAGAGTGGTTTAAGTTGGACGCTGTGGGGTGTGGCCGACCAATGGCTTGCGTCCGAGCTACAAAGAGGTTCCAAAGAGCTAAATTGGCTGGACGCGTGGGAGTGTGGGGTCCGACCATTGGCTTGGGCCCGGACCTACACAGAGGGGAAACCCAAGAGGAAAATTGATCAGGACGCTGTCCGGAGTCAGAGGTCGGGACTAATGGTGTGGCCCCACGCCAAGGCAACAGTGCAGCCCCCGTGTTTTGTGGGTCCGGACGCGTGCTTTTGGCCCGGCCCCACAACAGTTAGCGTTCGGAGTGACGCAGACAACTGCTTTTAAGTGTAACAGCTATATGGCTTGGGGGTGGGGTATTTATACTTCCCATACATCCATTTGAGCACTTTGCTCAGTGATCAGCTGAGAGAACCCTTGGAGAAAGCAAGGAAGTGCAAGAGCTCTGGGAGAGAGAGATTTGGAACCCAAATTTGTTCACCTCCTAGTTGTTTAGGAGTATGCAAGTGTGCATATACTGACTCATTAGGCACCCTTGTCAAGTGATGATAGTGTTTGTTACTCTTGGTATCGACATCATCTAGACGGTTTGGCGGTGTGAAGTTTGGGGATCACCCGGGAATTTTTTTGGGATGACCAAGTTCGATTGTGATCGGTTGGGGCATTCACCGAGCCGGAAAGCAAAGAACAGCCCGTAGAGAGCACTTAGTCCTTGCGCAAAATAAAGGGGGTGATCCTTGAGCGGGGTGCTCCAAGAGGGTTGGGGAGTTCCTCCTCGATACCTTCGACAAAACTCATCGTGTAACCTTTTTTTTACCCTCTCCTTCTCCTACATGAAAATTCTTTCAAGCATTACTTTCATTTCCTTTACTTTTTTTTATCATGCTTGACTAGAATTTTCATAGTTTTTTCTTTACTTGATCTCTGTTATTGTTTGGCTAAATCACAACATAGGCACTAGAGGGGAAAATTTTTCAATTGTTTTTTTTAAATTTTTTCTTTTTGTTTGGTAGAATCCACACTAGGCATAGAGGGTAAATTGGGGAAATTTCTTGGGGTTTTAAATTTTTACTTTAAATTTTAAAAAGCTCAATTAACCCCCCGGGGGATTTTGATCCTTTCAATATTTTTATCTTTATTACTTTTTTAGATCTTAGTCAACAAAACTCTACATACTTTTCTATCCCCGTTTAATTTGTAGTTTTCAAAATTTGCATGGCACCTACTGTGCGTGTTGACAGTGTTTAGTTAAAACTCTCTCATGTTTCATATTCAAAAACAAAAATATTAAAACATAGGCACTTTCTATCTCTTTACCTTGTATTATATATTGAAAACCTTTTTCTTATTTTCCCCCTTTTATGTTGCTTCCATGTGTTTTTCGCTGCTTTAATTGAAACCTTAGCTTCAATATGTGTTAGACGGCTTGGGGGTTTTTTGCATACATTTTATGTGGTCTACATGATGAACCCCATTATGCATCATATATATTGTGGGCTATCCCGCCCCCCTATATAACAATGGTAAATAATATTTAACACACATAATATAGTACTTTGGATTTTGTAATGGCATGCTGTGTAGGGAATTTATACACAAACCTAATTTACTTTCAGTTATTTTTAAGTTGATGCGAAAGGATAGATGCCCAAAGGGGGGGGGTTTTTAATTGGGCTTATTTCAAATTTCTAAGCAAAAAAAAATCCTATCAAGTGCCAATACCCCGTGCCTAATGATTCGTTTTTCCTTAGACTAGAAAGGGTAGCAAGCCAAGGGGAAACGAAAACACCTACAAAATTTTTAGTATAATTGAAGAACAATGTGGCATGTTGTGGTATAAAAGCTGGGGAAAGAGTTTTTTGACACGGCGATGTTTTCCCCGGGGTATCAAGGAGTCGCACTCCCCCTACCCTGTTGGGCACCTCGCAAGGGTATTGTCCCCTAAAACCCGCGAAGGGATGATGCTCTCTAGGGGGTGGTTTCGCCACTCCGGCTGGGTGAACCCCCCACACCGATCAAATCGATAAAGAAGGGCCGCCGACAACCTTCCGGCGATCCCTTCCTAAACACCCCCGGGCCGTCTGGGGTGATGCGATCAAAAATTTTAAAACCTTGATCTTCACTTGACTCACTCAAGCTTCAAAACTGAGTGGATGCACACAAAAAATCTTGGATGAATAGGGAGAGAAAGATGGAGGGATTCGCAAATCACTCTCTTTCTCTCTGGGCCTTGCTCTTTTCCCCAAACCTTCTCAAGAAAACCAGAAAAACCAAAGAGCAAAGGCAAGGTGGAAGGAAAAGGGGGGGCAAAAAATAGCCCCTCTCACAAACGTCGGGTGAGAAAAACCCCCGTTTTAATTGGGGCGACGGCCTCCATCAGTGGCGACGGACCTCCACACCCTCCCCAAACGGTATTATTTAAAACGTCAGCAGGCGCAACGCTCCGACGCCTTGGCGAGGGGAGTGACCTCCTCGGGCCAACTGGCTGCCCCCCGGGGGTTTCTGGAAAAATATTCCCGGACACTCGCTGCGTCCGATGTCCAGCGATGTTAACACTGGTTTTTGGGTTTTGCGCTTGGGGAGATGACAGGGGGGCCATGCGCGGGAAAATATTCAGGGCAGGTATGGGGGTTTTTCGGCAGTGTTCGGCAGCCTAGTTTCCTAAGGTTGGGTATAATGTGGGGGGGGGTTTATTCTGGGAGTGCGATTTTCCTGGGGGAAAGCAAAAAAACACAAGAAAGGGCCCAATGGGGTAACGGAGATTGCGACAATTAAGGAAATAAAAGGGAATTGAAGAAAAAGGTATCAATTTTTCCTTTAATATTTTGTATTTTTGTCCTTTTAGGATTTATTCTGACCAGGGTAAAAATAAAAACCCTGGCCATTATAAAAAACTGTTCACAACCAATACAATAAAACCGCCCCGTGCCAATTCGAGTCCTTTGTCGTGGCGTCGAGTTCTTCGAGAGGAATCATCGATCCGTCGACCTCCGAAGTCCCGGAAACCTTTTACCAGGTCTAGTATCTGCGGTGGATTTGAGGGTTGATGCAAGTATTTCTTGTTTGTTTTCAATGATCGTGCGGTGGATCTTTGCTTAACATTCAAGAAGTTTTTTCGCTTTGTTTCGTTTATGAGTACACACAGTGCGGCAGGTGCTTGCTCGTATTCTTAGCAAAAGAAAAGATAGTTATCGACTCTATTAGATTTGCAAGATATAGTAGATTCACAAGTTACTACGTGGTGCATAGGTTTTATATTCGTTATATATTTGTAACAATCTTTTGCCCAATCTAGATTGATACGGTTCGGCTTTATCTTTTCTTATAGATCTATTCTTGTTTTAATAGTTAATCTTTGTTAAAATACGAATAGATCTCACGGTCATAGTAGCCGAATTAGTTTAGATCTAGATTTTTTACGTGTTGCGGGTTCATACATTTTAAACCCCTTTTTAAAGCTTTGATAATATTGGGTGTCTTGCGGCAGACGCGGCTTTAGATTAGTTAATCTTTGTTTACTTATATGTTTTTCCTTCATCATGGACCCCAACTCGGTTAGATTGCCGAGCTTGGTTATGCTTTAACTCATTGTTTAATTATGATTCTTCCATTTCGTACTTTTTTTATGCATGCACGTTCGGCTATCAACTTTTTCACATGCTTTGCGTTTTTCTTTAGCCGAACGATCTATAAGACCTGTTGGCAGATAGCTTATAGCTTTTGTCGTTGTAAGTGGCTTCAGGCCGTATATATGGAACTGTCTGGTCTCACCCGACATGTTCTAGTTTTATATCTAATAATTTTTCATCCCTTGTTAGTTTAGGTCAAACTGATGGCACGTTTCCGGACTCCGAAACCCCGGGGGACCCGATTGAAGCTACGCTTTCCCGGGTTGCTGTGTGTTTTGGCACAGTGCGTCACATTTTGTGTCAACACACTTTTTGACACAACCAGTGGGACTACACACTTTTTCAAGATGGTTGAATTCGATAACAACCAGGTTTGGACGTGACATGGATGAGTTGCCAGAAGACCTGAGAAATACAGTCCGGCAGCATGTGTAGTTTCAACAGAAGTGCTTGGGTGTTTTCCTTTTCAAAGAATAAAAGCAACAAGGTTTTTCAGAACAGCAGCTTCCGAGAACTCTCCTTCCCCCATCAAACTGATTTCACCGAAGAAAAAGATGCTCAGAAGATTTTCCGAGATGTTTATAAAGCTATGAGTGAAACTTTGAGGAATCATCATACAACTTTCCTGAACACCTTTCGCTAATCATGGTCAGTACTTTCGGTCCATCTGCCGATAAATGCTTTGAGGAAACTATTGGGCCAATGCAAGGGCCGACATTGTTCAATATGTCGAAACGCCAGAAAAAATTACTGAAGATGGCGAGACGTCTGACATGAACCAAGGTGGGATGGATCCTCACCAGAAACAACAACACCCCATGATTATGGCCAGCTCACGTTCGGTGCAACGGGGGAAAGTCCCACAATCGGCTTTCAAGGTGTCTCCAGCTGCGAAACAGGTTGCAGAAAAAATATGTATGGAGACGGATATTAGGAATTTTCCGATTACAATGCTATTGACTCTTTCCCGAATCCAGGGTTAGAACTCTGCAGGTTTGGCTTTTGAAGGGTAGACACATGGAGCTCCAAACTCGAATATTGACCTTATCATGAAAAGGATGACGGATATGATGCAAAACCAGTTTGGCCTAAAGCCAAAGAGTCAGTCCTATGCATACAAGTCCCCTTTCCAGAGTGGTACAACCGAGTTGCACTCCCTCCAAGAGTAAAACCTCCCACAGACCTGACCAAGTTTTCTGGTCAGGATGATACTAGCACCATAGAACACATCAGCCGAATACTTAATGCAGCTTGGAGAGGCATCCGCTGATGAAGCTTGGGGGATTCGGTATTTCCCGTTGTCTCTGACAGGGCCGGATTTCACGTGGTTCACGTCTCTGCGGCTAATTCCATTGGACTTGGGGAGAATTGGAGCAGAAGTTTCCCTTCATTTTCTTTACAGGCACTAATGAGAAGAAAATAGTTGACCTTATGAGCTTGAAGTAGAGAGCAATGAAACACCCAGGAGTTTTCCGCAGGTTTGGGAGACTAAAAACCTCTGCTTTTCCTTAAACCGCCAGATGACCAGTTACCAGGGAGGGCAATAGCGGGCATGCAACCGAATGTCAGGGAGAAGCTATTCGGCATGGACTTTGATGACCTTGGTCACTGTCATAGCGATTAGCCATGATGAACAATCAGGCTCATGGGTTCAGAAGAGACAAACCGTTTCCATAAGAGTGATGTGGCTAATGAGATGTATCAAAGTTTCCTGGAGGAAAAAAACAGAGTACATGATGAAGATGAAATAGTTGTAGCTGAATTTAGTCTGGGGGAAAGAACAATCATCAAGTCAACGCTGGTTGAGGCAGCAGAAGGGTATGTACGACTTTGATGTCTCCAAGTCAGACAAGTGTTTGAGATGTTGCTCAAAGAAGGGCGTATCAAGTTGCCGAAAGGGCACCCCTTGCTGCGCCCTGAAGGGGGAGAAAATAAAAAGTTTTGCGGTTACCACAATCCCAATTCTCATTCCATCAATGATTGCCAAGTATTTAGAATGCGGATTCAGAAAGCTATTCAAGTGGGCATTTGAAATTTGATGGTAAGATTGAAAATTGATGCTAATCCTTTTGCACAAAAACACAATGTCCTTCTGCATAAACCCATGGTTTGCTATAGAAAGCTCCAAAAAACAAGGGCAGGTGAAAGTGTTAACCTCAGACAGAGCTAAGAAAACTGGTGCTTTTGACCCTGATCGGCAAATTACAAATGAAGAATTTCGGCAACAGGCTCGGTTCCAGAACGGCCAAATTTGAGAGAGGGGAACCTTCAAAAGCCCAGAGTCCACGAACGGATTCTTTTGAACAAATGGCGATGGGAGGAAGAATGGTATCAGAAGCGAAGGTATTACGAGGAACAAGAGTTCATGGAGAACATCAGAGGTTTGAGGAAGAGATGTCCCAAAAGGGAGCAAGAGTACATGAGAGAGCGGGAAAAACAGTCTCTTTTGGGGATGCTCATTCTTTAAAACTTTTTTGGGAAATAAGGCTTGAAGCTGCCTACTAAAGATAATTGCCCTGAATGCATAAACCAATATTCAGGTACAGGCATTCTCGGGCCAACCGCCTTTCCAGCCCCATGAAAGGCTTAGAGCACGTTTTACTAAGGACGATCGGCGTGTAAAAATGGATAGCTCTAGAAATCGGCGAAGCAAGGATTTGCCGATCAAGGGTGGATCCATTATGAAGAAGGCGCTGAGGAAGAAGAGCTCCGTGAGTATGTGTGGCAGGAAGGACAAGGTGTCCACCAGGCTGAGAAAGAGCTAGAAAAGAAGGGTACAATGCTTGAGGAACAAAGATTGGCACAGGCAGTTGCCGAAAGAAACAAGTGTGGCGTCCTAAGGAAAGCCTGACAAGCAAGACCAGCCGGTTGATGCGTATATGGTTTCTTTATTCCATCAGAGTTCTTAGCTCCAGAAAACCAGGTATCCAAGAAGAAGTGTACTCAGATTTCAATGAGATGAGTATCATGATTGATGGCCCCCAAATTGTCCAAAACCCAATGGGCAGTTTTCGATAAGCCAGCCAAACATCGACATTTGAAGCCACTTTATGTGAAGGGGTACGTCAATGGCAAACCCTGACCAATATTTTTTGTTGATGGAGGAGCTGCCATCAATATTATGCCTTATACCACCTTTATGAAAGCTCGAGATGACCAATGAGGAACTGCTAAAAAACGACATGGTACTCAGGGATTTTGCTGGCAATCCTTCTGACACCCGAGGAGCTGTGCACGTTGAGTTGATGATTGGATCAAAAACTTGATTACTACTTTCTTTGTCATCGATGGCAAGGGGGCATTTCAATCTGCTTTAGGAAAAGATTGGATCCATGGGTAACTGCTGCATACCTTTTAACCATGCATCAGGTTCTTATTTAGTGGATGGAGATGATGTTGAAGTTGTTCATGCTGATGATTCGGTAAGTGTTGCTGCTATGGAGCCCACTTACTGGGAAATATGCGGGGTTCGATTGTTTCTCTGGAAGATATGGGGAGAAGGTCTGTGAATGTCTTCAACAAGGATCAACAGCCGATCCAAGCAGTCGCTTTTCAAAGCAATTTTTAATGGAGAACCCCCATCGATGGCAACAAAGGAAAGTTGGGATGTGGCTTTATGTTTGGCCCATAAGCTAGAGGAAATAAATGTTGGTGATGATATCAATCCAAGGCCGATGTATATCAGTGCAAATTTAGACCCGAGTTATAGATTGAAATTGATAAACCTTCTGAAAGAGTTCAAGGTTATTTTTCTTGGGATTACACAAAATGCACGGATTGGATCGTTCTATTGTTGACATCGATTTCCGATCAAGCTTGGGTATCGCCTTTATAAACAACCTCCTCGGAAAATTTTCAAAGAGGAGTATTGACCGATGTGAAAAAAGAAGTTGAAAGATTATTAGAAGCAAATTTTTATTGGCCCTGCAGGAAAGCAGGTGGATTTCAAGTATAGTACCAGTGTATAAAAGAATGGAAAGATGAGAGTCTACATTGACTTTAGAGATCTCAATAAAGCCACTCCAATGGATGGTTACCTGATGCCGGTTGCCGATTTGCTTGTCGATGCATCGGCTGGTTATGAAGTCATCAGCTTTATGGATGGTAATGCTGACTATAACTAGATCTTTTATGGCAATAGAGGACATTTCAAAGATAGTTTTTAGATGTCCTGGTCATTTTGGGTTATTTGAGTGGTTGTCATGACTTTTGATTTAAAGAATGCCAGTGCAACTTATCAGAGAGCCATAAAACTTTATTTCCACGAGTGATCGGCAAAATGGGGGGAGATCTATTTTGATGATGTGGTGGTTAAATCCAGAAATCATGAAGGACATTTAGCTTTTTAAGGAGGACTTTGGAGGTGCACTAGGAAGCATTTTTTAAAGATGAACTCGAACAAGTGTGCCTTTGGAGTCTCAGCTGGTGAGTTTCTAGGATTTTTAGTCATAAGGGAGGGATCGAAGTCTGTAAGAAAAAACATGGAAGCATAGACAAGGTTATCCCTCCAACCAATCTCACAGAATTCAATCCACTGCTCAGCAAGATTAATTTTGTAAGAGATTCATTACTAACTTGTCCGAAAGAGTTTTTCCTTTCTCTCCACTGTTGAAGCTTAAAAAGGATCAAGAATTGTATGGGTGAGAAACAACAGAAGGTTTTGATGAAATCAAAGAATACATGAAGGCACCACCTGTATTGGTACCTCCACAACTTGACAAGTCTTTTAAGTTGTACGTGGCGGCCACAGCCTAACGATAGGGTCGGCCCTCATGCAAGAGTTTGAGGGAAAAGAAAGAGTATATAGCTTACCTTGCCGAAAACTACAGATCCCGAAACAAGGTTTTGGCTATGGAGAAACTTTGCTTGTGTGTATATTATTCATGTACCAATTTCGACACAACTTGTTGAATGCTGAATGCGTGGTAGTTTCTGAATTTGATGTAATAAAACATATGTTATCAATCCCAAATTTTTAAATGGTAGGTTTGGAAAGTGGATTTTGGCTTTTTTCAAATTTGATTGAAGTACGAATCGGCAAAGGCAGGGAAAGGGTCAAATTTTGCCGATTTTGTTACCCTTCGTCGTGATCCTTCTGCTAACATGATACGTATTGCACCTTGGACTTTGTTTTTTGATGGTTTCATCTTTTAGCAAGGTGGTGGTGCTGGTATTTTCTTGGTTTCTCCACGAGGGGTAATTTTTAAATATGCCATCCCTATTGAATTCCATGTTACTAACAATCAAGCCAAATATGAAGCGCTACTTAGAGGGCTTCGGCTTCTTGTTGAAATAAAGACTGTTGCTGTTGAATCTTTGAGATTCTGAGTTAGTAATTAACCAATTGCTCGGCCAATATGAATGAAAGAATGATTTTATTAAGAAAATATTATGAAGAGTGCTGAGAGATTTTAAAGAATTTCCAGGGGAGCAAACCTTGCATCATATCCCTAGGGGGCATAATGAAGAAGCAAATAAACTGGCTCAAACTGCTTCAGGATACCGAAGGATCAAGAGATTAGCGCTTGGATGAGAAACGGGCAATTGATGATGGAGAAACGAAGTTACCGATTACTTAAAGAATCCATCGCAGAAAGTTCCTGAAAACTCAGATACAAAGCCCTCAAGTTTGTGCTCCTTGATGATCAGTTGTACTATAAATCTATAGATGGGGTACTCCTCAATGTTTGGGGTAAAGGAGAGGCCAGAGAGTGATGTATGAAGTACATGAGGGTGTGTGGGTGCACATCAAACGACTTACCGAATGAAGTTTGGGTAATTAGAAGGACGGTTACTTTGGCCGACCATGCTTGAAGATTGCTTTGAATATTACAAGGGGTATCAACATTGTCAAGATTTGACAACATTTAGAGAGCTCTAGCATCGGCTTTGAACCCAATTATCAAGCCTTGGCCATTTAGAGGATGGGACATGGTTTTAGTTGGTCAGATTAATCCTCCTTCTGCAAAAGGACATAAGTTTGTGCTGTTTTGCTACTGTTTATTTTACAAAGTGGGTTGAAAGCTAATTCCTTTTAAGAAGGTTACATCTAGAAAACATGATCAATTTTGTTTAAGGAGCATATAATTCACAGGTTTGGAATTCCTCAGACTATAATGACAGATCCGGGAACTCAATTCCTTCACTGAGTTTTTGTGATTTTGCCTGAGACCTGGAATCAAATTATATAATTCTTCTCCTTATTATGCACAAGCTAATGGCCAAGCTAAGGCATCAAATAAAACATGATTAAATTATTCAGAAGAAGATTGATGAAAAATCGAAGAAGTGACATTCGGTTCTTAATGAGGCTTTATGGCTTTATCGAATGGTTGTTCTTTGGGGCTACTCGGGCATTCCCTACGAGTTGGTTTATGGGCATCATGCTGTGTTACCATGGGAGCTGCAATCAGGTTCCTGGTGAGTTACATTGCAAAATGATTTGAAAAAGAAGATTATAAAGATCTGATGATGGATGAATTGGAGGGTTTACATTTGGTTCGTCTTAAGCGTTGGAGAATATTGAGAAAAACAAATTACGTGTTGCCAAGTATTACCACAGAAAGGTCAAAGAGAAGCAATTTACAGAGGGGATTTAGTTTGGAAAAACTATACTGCCCGATTTTGGGCAAAAGGGTAAAGCGTTGGCAAATGGTCTCCGAACTGGGAAGGACCTTTTCGGATAGTGAGGTGTGCACCTGGTAATGCGTATACTTGAAGACTCTCTGGGAGAAGAATTTACTAGAGCTATTAATGAGAGATTTCTTAAAAAATTTCTCCCGTTTTTGAGGTTGGGTTTCATGAACAGACTTAAGGAATTCTATTTTGCAAAATAGCTGATGTTGAAAACATCGCCTTAGCCGAAAAAATACTCTAAGGACTTAGAGAATAGCCGACGCGTTATGTGTCGCCTGTAGAGCAAAAAATTTTAAACACAATCAAGGCATTTTCATACAGATTCAAGCAACAGTCGTCAGATTCATCATTCTCAGAAAGATCCATGACAGAAGAAACGAATGGAAACCACAAATTTCATTTCACAAGACAGTAGTTTTTTTATAGGGAAATCCCTAATTACAAACTACTCATCAAACAGCCTTTTTGAGAACACTGGGCATTGTGGCGTCAGCGATGGCGGTAGCGTGGTCCTCGTAACTGTCCAAGAGATCATCAATGTCCTCGATCTCTTCTGGGGGCACGCCACCACGAAAGACGGCTGGCCATGAAGGAGAGGTCTTCGTTGGTCTCGGGGGAAACATCGCCGCCAGCCCCAGAGCTGCGCCGTGACGCCACGCCTTGGATGACGGCCTGATCTATATGGCCGTCCACATCATCAAGACGGGCCTCGGCTGTTTCTCCCTGGGCGTTCACCTTGTCGCAATCTTGTTCGCTGCGATCTTCAGGCGCTCAACCTCTGCAGAGAGTGCTAATAGAAGGACACCAATCAGGTGAATAGATGAATCAGAAAAAGGGAAAATGAAGAAGATTTTATTTGCACAAACCGGAGATGGCGTCGCAAAAACTGCTTCCGCTGGTTCTCCCACTCGAGTGGTCAATGCCGTATTGCTTGGAGATCTTCTCCAGCTCTCCTCTCGCCTCGTCCCTTTTGCCCCTGAAGGTAACTGCCTCCGCGTGGGTAAAAGGGGGCATCCAGGGCACCGAGTCCAAATCCCAAGGTTGGGAATGGTGGGAGCCAAAAGACCCAGAGGAAGTGGAGGAGCCGGATGATGGAGTCCTTGGCTCAGCTGCTGTCGCCGAAGGGAAGGGGATGCTGTAACTGGAGGAGATCGACCTGATCCTGGTAAGCAAGAACAAGCCAGAGTTAGAGAAATGAACAGAAAACAAAACTGCAAGGGGGCAAGGAACGACTCTCACCCGCGTTGCCGATTGCCCCATGCTCGGCTCCCTTTAGCTTCCCTTCGGCAGGGCGCTTTCCACGGTTGTCGCCGCCCGCCATTGCTACTATGCAGACTAGGGTTTCCTTCTGGTTTGGGTTTTTTGAGCAGAAGAAGAGGAGGAAACAGAGGCGAAAAAATGTTTGACTGAAACTGTTGCAGGGTAGACGAAGGAAGGTTTATTTATAAGCGAATGGGGATACCAAGCGTTTGGTTAGGGTTTTCCCACTTGGATGGGCCGTTATTAGACTGGGCCAGACTCAGGTAAGTCAAGATATCGATCGGCTTTTTTCCTTAAGTCAAGAAGGCAAAGAACGATCGGTTATTTTTTTTGGCTCGGAAGGCTAAATGTAATCGGCTATATTTTGATCGGGAGATTAAAGCTGATCATTATCATACAAACGAAATGTATAGGGGTAAAGACAGAAATATCCCATTTGTTTGAAGACAGAATATATCTGATTAAACTATTACAAATCTATGTTTTACTAACTCAAAAGCTGGTTGATGGCATCTAAGCTCAACTCTAATTCGGTTTAAAGTTACTCAGCACCTTCTGATCTTCATCCTCAGAACTTTGAATGTCAGACAACTTAGCCTTGAGCAGCTGGTCTTCCTTTGAGGACAGATGATATTTTTGATGAAGTTTTCCTCTATGATTTCGGCAAATCTATCATCTTGGCTTTATAAGACTGAATTTTGGCATTCAATTCAGTCAGTTGTGCATCTAGTTTGATTTTCTCATCCTTCATTGCTTTCAGCTCAGGGTCCAAGGTTGCCAGTGAATTCTTGGCAGTTTGGAGTTGAGAATGCAAGGCTTTGGCTTCTTGCTTCTTCAGAGGGCCTGCTGTTCTGCAAACAGTTCTAGAGGCTATGTTTTTTTTGCCCTCTTCGCCATAGCAAAAGTAGTCATCAAGTTTAGCTGCAGACTCTAGAGAAGCCTTGAGGATAGGTGGATGATCTTTTATTGATGAGTTCAAGAAGATCTTTTATTTGATCTGAATCCTGAACCAAGATGTTGATGTCCTTGTTCAGCAAAACTAGCTATATCCTCCCGCCGGGCTTGGTTTTCCACTGACAAGGTCTCTAAGAGGTGGCTTCTTCCCTTTTTCACTGATGAAGTCTTCAATAGTGAAGGAATAGCTAGTAGTCGCTTAGCATGTTCTAAAAGGAAAAAGTTAGCCGAATGGGTGAGTTTGGGTAAAAATGGCTTAAGATAAGATGTTACCTGCTGTCTTGATTGATTCTCAGAATGGGTGGTGTCCTGCTCTGTTTGAGGGTTTGACTGAAAAGTTCAGAGGAGGTGAATCTGGAACTGGACCAGAGGAAGTTTTTTCCTGCCAAATCTTCTAGAATTCTATCTATTTCCGATAGTACAGATGATAAAGTATAAGGAAAAAGGAGATAGATATCATGTAAGAAGAGGGAGAGGTGATTAGACGGATGATATTACCAATTGCTCGGCAGTTTCCTGAGCATCAGTGTCTTCGTTTTATGATTTTTTGCCGTGGTTGAGCTTTTGCATCGCCATAGAAGATTGAAGGAGGATGTCCACCACTGGTGAGGTAATTTCTTGATCCTGGGGATTTTCACATGTGGTTGCAGTAAAGACGATTGATATAAGAATGGTTAGAGCTGGTATTAAGTAAGATTTATAGCCGAATAAAAGAGTCATACCTTAGGAGATCGTTTGGCTGTCTTGGACCTGACCTTTCTAGTCACATGAAATCCTCAAGCAGCTTTCTTTTACCTTTTCCTCCAAAGGATACAGTAGTTGAGATTGCAAGAGTCTTCATGAAAACTGCCAGAGTAGGAGCTTTGAAGCCCAATGCAGGTTTAGGCCCAGTTTTGTAGAAATCCACTGCTTTGATAGGGGGAGTGGGCTTGAAACCCTATTCAGGCTGAATTTTAGAATGGGATGATAAATTCGGAAACGAGGAATGACAAGTGAAATGAAGTTACCTCATTGTCAGGAGCAAATTGGGGATACAAATCCTGGCATAAAGGATTGCACTGGTATATTGAAGATATGATTATGTCACTCTTGCCACCAGGAAGAAAAGAAGGGATGAGCAGCATCCACTAGTCCAAATGGAGAAGGTTCATATATTGGCAAATCTTGCCCAAGCTCAAAGACCTTTCTGGCTTCTATTTCATTGGTGATCAGCTCCCTGTACCTTATGATTGTTGAGAAGAAAGGTCTTAGGGGCAGCTGTCCACATCCTAATTGCCTGGATGCCATGTTGGGATTGTAGAATTCATAAGTGAGATTTACCATTCTCCCATGGTGGAATTCGGCTGGCAAGATGCAAGACCTGATAAAGGAATTGAAATTTATGTGGACACCTTGTCAGAACAGCCAGATTCATAGCTGAATTTGTAGGGGAGATCAAATTGTCATTCTCTCTGTAAGGGAGCTAGAGCACATTGTTAAAACCCTTGAAGAATAGCTCGAAGAGATGGCCAATATCCATGTCAATGCTGATGGAAGAAGAGCTTCTCCATAGGTCTGGCAGCTCTTGACTATTTGTTGACACCGTTTTTCAACACGTGTCAAATGAGCTAAGGCTTGACTGGTCAGCGGTCGTTCTCCATCGGCATCGGGAAATCCTGAGTCAATATTGCCGATGGGAGTTATTGCGGGAAGATTAAGTTTGCTGCTGATGGAAGCTGGATGGTCCTCGCCGATGAAGGTTGATTGGTGAAGTAGGATAGCTTGAGCTATGAAGTTGCTGATTCCCGACAGAGACATTGCCGATTGCCGATAGGGGGATAGATTACCGATTGCCGATGAAGAGGTATTGCCGATTACCGATAAAGAGGCATCGCCGTTTGCCGATCGGGAAGTATTGCCGATGCCGATGGAGTGAGATGCCGATGAGTACATCATGACTTAGCGTTTGATGTCAGCAGAAGGTTACCGGTGGTCAAAGAAGGAAGGCGGGGATTAAAGGGATCTGTCGATGGAAAGTTTTCATCGAAGAGGAGAATAAGGAAACTGATTTTATACCAGTGTTATTATAGTAGTTTGAGTCCGGCTCTTGCATGAGTCGTTTATTTTCCTTTAAAATAGGTGTGTTTGTTTAAGAAAATAATATTATGTTTTAGATCCGACTCCTGCGCGAGTTAATTTCCTTAAAGTTAGGAGTTTGTTTAGGAAGGATACGTGTCGTGTCTTTGTACAACTCTCCATGCGGGAGTATAAATACGTGCCCGAGGGCTACGGAAAAAATGAATCCTATCAAAAAACAAAACCAATTTTATTCTTATTCTACTTTTATCTCAATTTACCTTTTACTGCATTAGCTGTAGTTTATCAACGAGTTTTTTCAAGCTTCGACGGGCTGCATCATCTTGATCTTCGTCAAATCCTTGCAAGTTCAGCGTGGGAGTATCTCTGAGCTTTGGCATTCCGGGCGCATCGCTGTTTGCCTCGTTCAGCTCTGCTCTAGTTATCTTTGATTAATCTGAGCTTTGACATCTGGGCGCATCGCCGTTGTCTCGTTCAGTTTTGTTCTAGTTATCGTCCTTGTCGATTAACTGGTCAAATCGACTGGCACGCCTCCGGAATACCAAGCTTTGGGTAATAGCCCGAGGTGTTCGCAGATCCTGACGTTTTTTGTGTCAACACCTCTTTTGGCACGCCCAGTGGGACTCGAGTATACAAATCTACACATCTATTATGGGTGATCACGCCGACGTTAACCAGAGGAATGTCATTGAAGTCTCTGAGGCCGATCTTAAAGATGATCAGAAGCAGGCCATGGAGCGGGTTATGGAGGAATACAAGCAGTTGTATCTCAAATCCTTCAGCCTCAGCAGGAGCGGCGAAGCAATCCAGAAGCAAGATCCGCCGTTGCCATGGCAGGTCACATACGACGCCAACCCTGGTAAGCTACAAGAGATGGTTAATGCTGCTGTAAGTCAAGCATTTAATTAGCCACTCTAGCGTGCTGTCCAATACTGTCTACAATGCTGTTACGCAATCATTCAAAGAAGGACATGCACCCCGATATGTTGGCCCAGCGTATATCAACCTGGGTTGGCATCTACGGCCCTCGGCAGCCCCAATGGCATCTTCCACTCCTGTGGAACCGTCTGCCGATGTAGCTACTTCCCCAAGACTGAACCCTGGCAGCGTCACCAAACTCAACACAGATCCAGCGGCGTCGGCAACGTCAGGACCAGCCCCTGCTAACGGTGGGGATACGGTATGCCTCCGAATCTATACGCTGGTTCTAATCTGGTACAGGGAGACAGTTTAGCTTGGAGGAACTCTATGGCATCGGCAACACAGTCATAGCCGATGGCCCCTATGATGCACAACTCTGCACCTGCCCCAACTGTACATGCCATCAGATGATCTTCAAGTATCCCTAAAGTACCTCTGATGCCACCATCGGCAAGCTCTGTGCCGATTGGCAACACATCATAAAACCGCCGGCAGTCAGTCCCTGGTGGCAAATTTCCAAGCTGGGGCCCGTTTCCCAAGGTAATCTGGTGATTGATTGCTCCAGAATACAAGAGCACATGCTCCGGTCAGCTATCATCCATCGGTAAGTCATATGCCGATGCTTTATAATCCTGGTTTGGGTCAACCAGCCGCTAGCTCAGTAGCCTGGGGTGTCAATGTATCATTATGGAGGCCCAGTGCATGCTCAGAGCGGGCCATCGGTACAGCAACCGATGAATATAGGGAATCAGCCTAACCCGCCAAGTGTGCAAAACCATCCATCGGTAAGTCAACCGATGCATAGTGTTTATATGACTGGTGCTGCGCCCCCGACAAATCCACATCATCTTCAAGAGGCGCATCAGCGGCTGCCCCAGTCAACATCTAGCAATGAGTCGGCAGAGCAGGTTTGCATACTGGGTCGGCAAGATTGCCGAAGTCATGAAAAAAACAATTCGGCATCAAGCCAGGTCAACACGTACTCTTATCGGACTCCGTATCCTCCTGCATATGACTTGATTCTCTTCCAAATCGGTACAAAGTGCCCGATTTTACCAAATTCTTTCAGCCAAGAGACATGTCAACAATAGAGCACATCAACCGCTTCATTATCCAGTGTGGGGAAGCTGCGAGCAGGAGGAGTTAAGGGTGATATTGTTCTCTTCGTCATTGTCTGGATCGGCATTCACATGGTTTATCGTTGCCTCCAAATTCTATAATTACAGGGCCGATCTACAGAGGCAATTTCACAAATACTTCTTCGTTGGGCATATATGAGAAAAAGCTTACCGATTTGGTCAAAATGAGGCAACGCAATGATGAATCGGTAGAAAGCTTTGTTCGAGGCTACGGGACGTGAAGAACAAGTGCTAAAAACTGGTGCTTGATTGATCGGCATTGGCAGATTTGGCCTTTCAAGGGTTACTGCCGCACATCAAGGACAAGTATTGCGTCCCAAGAGTTTGAGAGCCTAAGTCACCTGGTGCAAAGGATTGCCGATCAAGATTTCAAAACCTTTGAACCCAGGAAGACTTGGAACAAGAAGGTGACCTCATCGGGAAAGAAGAGGACTCTGGGTCCGAATGAGGAGTTAATTTGTTGATACGGCGAATGGGTGAAGGATAAGAAGCCCGTGTCGTGTCCGTTTGGCCAGAAAGAGACCGAAAGGTTCACCTTTGACATCACCAAGGGCCCCGATAGGATGTTTGACTTATTGCTGCAAGAGGGGCGAATCAAGTTGGCGCCCAACCAAGTAATTCCATCGGCTGAAGAGCTCAAGAAGATTAGGTACTACAAGTGGCTAATGCAACCTCACACAGTACCAAGACTGCAAAGTATTCAGGTAGCAGTTGCAGTCAGAGATTGAATCTGGGCGTATTAAGTTTTAGAATTCTAAAGGGCAAGAAACCGATTGAAGATAGATCAGCACCCGTTCCCAAACAATATGGTGGAAATTAGTGAAAAAACAGAGTGCTGACATCGGAAGCTGCCAGGAGGAAACTCATCGGTAGACCCTAACCCCAGTACCTGAACCGACGCGAGAAGGTTTGCGATGACAGAAAAGGGTAAGAAGATTGCCGATGAAGGCAACAGCGCCAACAAAGGGGTTCTGGAGTTGTGATCACACACAACCGGCCAAGACGAGATCATCGGCAATCATGTGAAGAGCGGTATCGACAAGAAGAAGAGGAGCATCGGGAGTGGCTTCGGCATAAAGACCACTGGAAGTGTCCCTTCTTCGTTCACTGCTGGGAAGAGGGCATCAAGCTACCCAATGTCGATAACTGTCCAGAGTGGGAATGGGTATTACACTGCCGATCGGTTAGGTAAGAGACTTGGTTTTGATGATCAGGCACCCAGGTACGCCAAGCCGCTCAGAGAGAACAGATCGGCACATGACCGACTGGGGGGCAAGCTCAGTGCCCATGACAGGCTTGGCAGACTGTTGACCAAGGGAGCTGGAAGATATGGCCAATACAAGAGTACCCGATGAAGAGATATTCTCCAGAGATCCCAACATCGGAAGAAGTGCCGATGTAACTGGTGGAAGACAGCACCAGCCAGTCTAGAAGACCAAGCTTCCTCCGTGGTGTCCTAAGGTTTGACCAAGATCAGAAGAGAAGGATTCAGCGCCAGCGCCGTGACGATTTGTACGACGATGCAGAAACCCTCAAGAGAGAAGCAATGGAGGCCAAAGCGCAAGGACAGGGATCCATCGGCAGACATAAACATGGTCGTCATGTTGTCGATGGAGTTTATGGCACCCGTCAGTGATGATGAGGAGACTGCCGTTATGGCACAGTTGATGCTGGATCCGATGACGGCTGTTTTTTGAAAAGCCTGCCGATGATGAGAGGCAGCATCTGAGAGCTTTTGTTCGTTAAGGGCAAAGTGGATGGACAGCCGATGACGAAGATGTGGTAGATGGCGGGGCGGTCGATCAACATAATGCCATATGTCGTGTTCAGGAAGCTGGGAAAAGGCGACCAGGATCTGGTCAAGACTGCATGAAGCTCAAGGATTCGAAGGCAATGTATCGATGCTATGGGAGCCGTATGTGTTGACTTGACCTCGCAACAAAACTTTGCCGACAACGTTCTTTGTGATCAGCGGCAAAGGCACTTACAACTTACTCCTCGGAAGGGATGGATCCATGCCAATTGCTGTATCCCTTCTACTATGCATCAGAGTTTGGTACAGCTGATCAGGGACAAAATTGAAGTTGTTCGAAGTGAAACCCCATCTGTTGTCGCATCGGCAGAATCAGAGATGTACAAGCAGACCAGATGCATATCTGGCGAAGCCTGGACAAAGACTTCCTCAAGGTTGCCGATTACCGTATCAAACCGATCCAAGCAGTCGGGTCTGAGGAAGAGTTTTAATGGATCAGTTCGCCGATGACGGAAAATTGGGGCAGGGCTTTACGTCTGCCGATGATTTGCTCGAGGTCGACATCGGCGATGGTAGAAAAACCTAGCCTACTTTTTTTAGTGCTAAGTTAGTTTCCGATGTAAACAACAGTTAACCGATTTTTAAAAGAGAATAAAGATTTGTTTTGCTTGGGATTATACAGAGATGCCGGGTTTTTAGACCGATCGATAGTTGAACATCGGTTACCCATCAATCTGGTTTCCAACACATCGGCAACCTGCGTGCCGATGCAATCCTACTATTTTACCCGACATCAAGGCTGAGATTACAATTTAAATCGAAGCCGGATTTATTCGGCAATGCCGATATGCCGATTGGGATCTCTAATGTGGTTCCTGTGTATAAAAAGAATGGAAAACTTCGTGTTTGTATTGATTTCAGGAACCTTAACAAGTCTACGCCGATGGATGGTTACCCGATGCCTGTTGCCGATCTATTGATCGATGCTGCCGCTGGACATCAGATGATTAGCTTCATGGATGGTAATGCTGGGTATAATCAGATTTCATGGCTGAAGAGACATACCCAAGACTGCTTTCAGATGTCCAGGTCACGTTGGCTTTTTTTGAATGGGTAGTCTGACTTTTGGTTTGAAAAATGCCGGTGCTACTTATCAAAGAGCAAATGAATTTCATCTTTCATAAGTCATCAACATGATAGTTGAAATCTACATTGAGGTTGTGGTGGTTAAGTCTGGGGTTTCCAGAAGCATCTTGCTGATTTGCAAAAAATATTGGAGTGCACAGGGAACATGGGTTGAAGATGAACCCCAACAAGTGTGCGTTTGGTGTATCGGCAGGTCAGTTTCTGGGCTTTCATGGTGCATCAGAGAGGCATTGAAATCGGCAGAAAGTATTGATGAAATTTTAATAAGGTGGTTGCTCCTGCAAACAAGACCGAGTTGCAGTCTTTGATCGACAAGATTAATTTCATTAGAAGGTTTATATCCAATCTGTCTGGTAAGATTAAATCTTTTAGTCCTTTGTTAAAGTTAAAAGCCAATCAAGAATTTACCTAGAAAGCAGGCAGCAGTCGGCTTTAGAGGAGATTAAGAAATACTTAGTAAATCCTCCTGTCTTGGTTCCACCTCAACACGGAAGCCCTTCAGGTTTATACTTGTTGCCGATGACGGTGTTATCGGGTCAGCCTTAATTCAGGAATTTGAAGGGAAGGAACCGTGAAATATATTACTGAGCAGGAGATTGGTGGATGCTGAAACCAGGTATTCGGCCATAGGGGAGATTGTGCTTATGTTTATATTTCTCTTGCATTAAATGAGGCATTATTTACTGTCGGCTGAATGCACTGTCATCTGCAAGGATGAAAGTGGTTAAATATTTTGTTGTCAATGCCGATTTTGGTGGACGAATCGGTAAATGGATTCTGGCACTTTCAGAGTTTGACCTAAGGGATGAATCGGCTAAGGCTGTTAGGGTCAGGTGATGGCCGATTTTGTTATCAGCATTGTAATATGGTAAACTCTGTTGAAATTTCTCCTTGGACTTTATTCTTTGATGAGTCTAGTGCAAGGATGGAGCAGGGTATCGGTATTCTTTGATTTCGCCCGAGGACAGAAGTATGAAATCTCGCTGCCGATTGTTGCTACTTCGACAAACAATCAGGCTGAGTACCAAGCTTTGCTTAAGGGGTTGAACTACTCAGGGAAGTGCGTGCCGTGCTGTTGAATCTTCGGTGATTCCATGTTTGGGGATTAATCAATTGATCGGGACATATGAATGCCGAAGCAAAGTTTTGATTGCAGCCCATGAACGGGGTTTGCAGTTGTTAAGGGAGTTCAAGGGTATCGCCTTGAGCACATTCCAAGGTTGCACAATGAAGAAGCCAATCGGTTAGCACAGAGTGCCTGGGGTATCAACCGATTCAAGTCACGACATCGGGTAACAGTTGCCGGGTGATGGAAAAAGAGATTGCCGATTACTTAAGGGATCCGTCTAGGAAAGTGGAAAGGCGTCTAAGGTTCCAAGCCACTAAGTATGTGCTCCTTGATAATGAGTTGTATTATCGAACGATTGATGGAGTTTTGCTTAGATGTCTCGGTAAAGAGGAATCAAAAGAATTGATGGGTGAAATCCATGAAGGTGGTGTGTGGAGCGCATCAATCGGCATTTAAAAATCAAGTGGATGATTAGGCGGAATGAATATTATTGGCCGATAATCCTTGAAGATTGCTTTAACTATTTCAAGGGGTGCCAGGACTGTCAGAAGTTTGGCAATGTGCAAAGGGCGCCTGCATCGGCAATGAATCCTTAATCAAGCCTTGGTCGTTAGAGGATGGGCTATTGATCTCATTGGCCAAATTTATCCGCCGTCGAATAAGGGCATAAGTTCATACTTGTTGCTACCGATTACTTCACCAAATGGGTTTGAGGCAATTCCTTGAAGAAGGGACATCGACAAACATGGTGGATTTCGTTAAAGAGACATTGTTTACCGATTTGGTATTCCTCAGACTATTACTACCGATCAAGGGACTATGTTCACATCGGGAGTTTTGATGAGTTTGCTGCTAGCATGGGTTTCAAGGTGTTAAAATCTTCTCCTTATTATGCCCTTGCTAATGGTCAGGCTGAAGCCACTAATAAAGGGGGGTTTTCAAGCTTATTAAGCGCAAGATTGAAGGAACCCTAGAAGGTGGCATGTTATTCTAAACGAAGCCTTATGGTCATATCGGATGGCTTGTCATGGTGCAACCAAGGTTTCACCGTACCAGTTGGTCTATAGACACGATGCTGTCCTGCCTTGGGAAGTAAAAACTGGTTCTAGGCGATTATCTTTTCAGATCAGCTAACGACCGATGATTACACTACTCTGATGAAGGATGAGTTTAGAAGACTTGACAGGTCATCGGTTTGAGGGCATTGATTAGCATTGAAGAGAATAAGAAGAGGGTTGCCAGATGGTATGATAAGAAGGTGAAGACAAAGGAGTTTGCCGGTGGTGATCTGGTATGGAAGTTGATTTTACCGATCGGGACTAAGAGCTCTAAATTTGGAAAATGGTCCCCTAATTGGGAGGGTCCCTATCGGATAAAATAGTCTGCTCCTGGCAATGCTTACATTTTGGAAACTCTCGAAGGAGTTGCGTTCTCTAGAGCGATCAATGGCAATACTTAAAGAGGTACTACCCTAGTATATGGGTGGATGCATAGTACTCAGTTGAATGCCGATGAACGAAAGTTATATAAGCATCGGTAAAAATAAACTAGCATTATATTACAAGTCAAAATCAGTATCAGAATTATGTTTGCCGATACAACAAATGGATTACAACAAAGAGTGGATGGCTGATATCGCACGCAGGCGAATTTGCTCTATCTCATCATCTCTTTTAGCATCGGCATCGGCAAAACCCTCGACCGGCTTGATTTTCTTCTTCCACAGGATGGCGTTGTCGGGCATTCTGATCCCTTTCTTGCCGCAGAATCCTAATGGAGTCGGATAGTTGGGCTTTCTTCTGGTTAGCCGCAGTCAAGGCCTCTTCAAACCTTTTGTAACTTGGCCAATAGTTCTTCTTTCTTTGCCGATAACTGAAGGACTTCTTGGTTAAGGTCATTGATGGAGACTTCGGCTTGGCCGATGCCCTTGTGTTTCTCATCGGCAATATTTTGAATTTGAGCTTCTCTTCCTCGCTCTTGGCTTGGGCGGCCCTATCGGCAATGCGACGGGAAAGCCTCTGATACTGGATCTATTTGATGTCGAGGAAGGTTGCCTAGAGAAGGACTTCTGCCATATCGCAGGGAGATGGCTTTGGATATCCTTAAAAACGATCCTTGCTACCGATGAATCCTGAATGAGCTGAGACGTATCTTGTAGCAGCAAGGAAAGCAACTCTTCCAGCTTAGATTTGATCTCTGCCGATAAGGTTGGGACGGAACTCTCCTCTTCATCGTCATCGGGGACGTCGACTGCAAAGGAAAACAGGCTGTCCGTTTGAATGCGGCCTTGGCGTTCATCTTCGTTCTGAGGATTCAGGCTTGTAGGAGAAGAGACTGTCCGGAGAATCCTGAGCCTGAAAACAGAAGGGTTAAAGTGTACCAATTGTAAAATTATACTATGAGCTTTAGGGTGATTGACTCACCATTTTGAAGCGGATCTCTTGCCCAGGACTTGGTATGTTGGATGGTCCAGCTTCATCCTGGACATCGGCAGCAGGTGCCGATGATTGGGCCTTTGCTGGAGAGGCAGCCGACGCCACCGGTGCTGGTGGTGTTATTGCCGGCGTCGCTTTCGATGTAATGGCCGGTTCTTTTGGCGGTGACCCCACTCTATCATCGGGGACTTCGGCCGACGGCGCCGATGCCGACGTTGCCTCTGCTGCTACGGCGGTTGGAGTTGTTTCTTCACGGGGAGTCTGGCCGATGGTGCGATGACGATGCCTCCGCTATTGTAGTGGTGGAGTTGTCTCTTGGTATGGAACGTCATCTATCGGTTGATCCGGCACAGAGGCCGATGGAGGTTCTGTCGATGACCGTCGGCGGTTGGTGCAACCGGGGCCGATGAGGGTTCCGTCGATGGCGCGCCGGCAGTTGGTGGTGCAACTTGAGCCGATGGCGAAGGGGAAGCCAGCCTTAGGCGCCTCTTTTTCGTTGGTGCAGTGGCAGGGGAGCCAATCCGCTTTGACGAAGACAGGGGGCATCGGCAGCTGGGCTGGAAGGTGTTTGTCTGCTGGAAGCAGATGCCAATGACCACAGTGCCTGAGAATATAAAGCAAGTTGTATGAGATAAAATGTTGCCGATAAAACAGTATGTAATCGGTACAGGTAAAGGTGAGTTTACTGCATAAACTCGCGTCAGGGCAACAACAGCGGCCGATGTAGCCTGGGCTTTTGTAGGTGTCGGCGTAGGTACCTGTTGAGGCGTAAAGGCAGCCAGCGTCGGGGCTTTGGTGCGATGATTGATATGGGACCCATTATCCAAAGATTGAAGGGTCTGCCACTGTTGCTCGTTGTGGGGATTGGATCATCGGCCTGTCAAGCGCAAAGGAGTTAAGTGCCGATGACAAAAGTAAAATAATAAAGAATGCATCGGATAGAAGACTTACTGCGTCATCAGGGATGATGTGGTCGGCGTCAATCAGGTGCCCATAGTAATGTGATGACTTGGCAAGCAGCTGGCACCTCCACTCTTGCCACCAAGACTTGTACTCGTTAGTAATGAAGGAGGTTGACGACCAGGAGGAGAAGTCAATATCTGCTATATCGGCATCGGGAGGAAGATTGACGACTTTGTTCCAGTCTAGAATACTGGAAATTATCTGCCTGGGCCTTACTACTTTAGAGTAGCAGAGCTTGATCGGCAGTTGGCCAAATGCCAGTTGTCTCGCTGCTGCCGATGGGTAGTAGAACTTGTAGGATGGTGGGGCATTCTTCCCAGATCCGAAGATATTTACTGGAATAGCTCGGGGAGTGATGCTGGCCCTCATGATTGCTTGGTTCTCGGGCAGGTTCCCATCAGTCAGGTTGAACAGCAGCGGGAACTGATTGTGTTCATCAATATATGGCCACCAGGTTCGTTCCGTGGAGGGAAGTCCGTTGTAGAACTTCTGGAAGAAGTAGCCGAAGTGCTCTGTATCGCATCGGTACCTGGCAGCACTATGATAGCCTCTCCAAAATAAGTGGAGGGCGAGTTGCTGATCATCGTCCCCATATCGGTAATCTTCCGATATGTCCCTTGGGAATTGTTGGGCAAATAGATCAAACTGGAGGGCCTGTGCATGTGTGCGTTCAACCACAGATTGACAAACCACAGGGGCCCCCAAGATTGCCGATGGGTTTCCTAGCAGTAGCTTCTGGGATACTTGATGTAGCAATCGGTATACTGATCCAAGAAGGTACCTGCCTAAAGGAAGCCTTGTTCCATCGACAATTTAGTTCAGCCGCTAGAAGGTGCATGGTGGTCGGGCCGATGGTTTTGCCGCAGAAGACGAACTTTTCCAACCACATGTTCGGGAAAATGGCATGCTCCTGTTGGGTTACTGATCCAGTTTTCTGGTTCTCTTTGATGTAACCCGTCCAACCGCCGATGTTCCGGGTGTTTCACCTTGTACTCGGCTTTTCTGTTGAAAAGGGTTTACGTATCGGCAGAGGTGATGTCCAAACCGGTCAGCATGTGAACATCGGTAAGGGTTGGGGTGGCTGGTCCATGCCTAAAGAGGAAGGCATTCATGCTATCGGACCAAAAGTATGAGGCTGCCATCAACAAGTTCTCGTTCTTTTCCATATCGGCAATTGAAAGCCTGATACACTGATCCAGGTTGCGTTCTTGCCAGTACACCTGCTGTGATCTGACTACCCTTAGGTACCAATTCTTCCATCCCTTGGTAGGCTTGGGCCATGAGCGGAAGGTGTCCTTCCACAGTCCTAGACCAAAACACTCGGATCTGAATGGTACCCGGTTTGCTTTCTGCATTGATGATGAAGGTGGGGTCTGGATTGCCCATTGGGCCTAGGCAGCTGAGGTTGGAACTGGCGAGTGGGATGATACCTTGTTGTACAGTTCTAGGGTTCGAAGAAAAAGGGACGAATCAGAAAAAGAATGGGGATAAATCCAGATTTGTGCGAGGAAAAGAACCATGCAGGAGGTTGGATTAGGCGGGGAATAAGCCTTACTTTGGAATGTCGACTTGGATTGCCATTAGAGTCAGAGGAGTGCTTGCAGTTCGTCCTTGGATTGCGGAAGTGTACTGTTGCTCGAGCTCGTGTTCTTCAGAGCGGCTGGAGGTTGAAGATGAAGGCAGGGAGTGTAAAAGTGAAAATGGGCTCGGGTAAAAAGTAGTGTGGATCCCGGTAACTTTTATAAGCCTGCTCAGGGGCATTTTGGGGTTCCGTTCCACACTATGCGGGAATGTGGAGAGGCCCGTGGTAGATACGCGCGGTGATTGAGGTGGTCTGCAACTGTTTGTGCTACAATCGAGGGATTTTATTATTAAATTGCGGTTCCACACGCGGGGATCGAGGAAAACCGTGCATCCATCTCGGAGGTAACGGCTACTGCAACGGCTACAGTGGAGAGAGTTTCGGCACGTAAAATATTATACACTCCGAAACTGGGGCATGTGTTGACACCGTTTTTCAACACGTGTCAAATGAGCTAAGGCTTGACTGGTCAGCGGTCGTTCTCCATCGGCATCGGGAAATCCTGAGTCAATATTGCCGATGGGAGTATATTGCGGGAAGATTAAGTTTGCTGCTGATGGAAGCTGGATGGTCCTCGCCGACGAAGGTTGATTGGTGAAGTAGGATAGCTTGAGCTATGAAGTTGCTGATTGCCGACAGAGACATTGTTGATTGCCGATAGGGGGATAGATTACCGATTGCCGATGAAGAGGTATTGCCGATTACCGATAAAGAGGCATCGCCGTTTGCCAATCGGGAAGTATTGCCGATGCCGATGGGCGTGAGATGCCGAGGAGTACATCATGACTTAGCGTTTGATGTCAGCAGAAGGTTACCTGTGGTCAAAGAAGGAAGGCGCGGATTAAAGGGATCTGCCGATGGAAAGTTTTCATCGAAGAGGAGAATAAGGAAACTGATTTTATACCAGTGTTATTATAGTAGTTTGAGTCCGGCTCTTGCATGAGTCGTTTATTTTCCTTTAAAATGGTGTGTTTGTTTAAGGAAATAATATTATTGTTTTAGATCCGACTCCTGCGCGAGTCAATTTCCTTAAAGTTAGGAGTTTGTTTTAGGAAGGATACGTGTCGTGTCTTTGTACAACTCTCCATGCGGGAGTATAAATACGTGCCCGAGGGCTACGGAAAAAATGAATCCTATCAAAAAACAAACCAATTTTATTCTTATTCTACTTTTATCGCAATTTACCCTTTTACTGCATTAGCTATAGTTTATCAACGAATTCTTCAAGCTTCGACGGGCTGCATCATCTTGATCTCCGTCAAATCCTTGCAAGTTCAGCGTGGGAGTATCTCTGAGCTTTGGCATTCCGGGCGCATCGCTGTTTGCCTCGTTCAGCTCTGCTCTAGTTATCTTTGATCAATCTGAGCTTTGACATCTGGGCGCATCGCCGTTGTCTCGTTCAGTTTTGTTCTAGTTATCATCCTTGTCGATTAACTGGTCAAATCGACTAGCACGCCTCCGGAATACCAAGCTTTGGGTAATAGCCCGAGGTGTTCGCAGATCCTGACGCTTTTTTGTGTCAACACTATTGTTGTGCTACCTTCAGCATAATTAACCGAGGGGAAGCTCAAATCATGAAGAGGTGCAAATACTATTTGGTGCATATAAAGTTGCAACCACATCTGGATGAACCACCAGGGACCACTCACACAAGAAATATCGTTGTCATGGAACATCTGAACACTGATCTGATGCATCCTATGATAAACAGATCCCAAAAGGTATTTGCCCAGAGGGATTAGTGTGCCTGCAGCTAAATCCTCAGCCATTATCATGTGATTTAGGGTTGGCTCATTGGATTTTCCACAGAAGATGAACCTGCACAACCACATGTTCATGAAAGCCCTGCTTTCCTTATCAGAAATAGCACTAGATGCTTCCATGTAGGTTTGAATGTATCCAACCCATCCACCTCCGGATTTGACAACTTTCTGTTTGCTTTTACCCTTATACTGGCAGGGGTGTACTGGTTTGGATACATTTAGGCCAGTCATCATAAATACATTGGCCAAAGTGGGGGTCATCATGCCATGGCCAAAGACAAAAGTATTGATAGCATTAGACCAGAAGTGGGAGGCTGCTATCAACAAGGGTTCGTTTCTGGGAATCTTTGATAAGGACAATTCCAAGCAGTGGGTGATATCTTGGCTGTCCCACTTGTCGCTGCTCTTTTCTAGCATCTTCCGGTACCAATTTCGCCATCCGGCAATTGGGGGAAAAGGCCAAGTCTTGAAAATGTTTTGCCATCGGTTGGGCGGATGAACTCCAGATTTGAAAGGAATTCTTAAAGTCTCTTTCTCGATAATTTCAGTTGGGTCAGGATTCCCCATCGGACCAAGGAGGTAGGAATCAGGATTTGCAGCATAGGGAATCAAAATCTCGTTCTTGTATTCCTTCAAAGAAATCGGAAAAAGGTATGAATCGGGAATGAAATGGGGAAATCAGTTAAGAATTGCCGAATGCGTAGAGGTGAATGAGACTTACCTCTGGAATTTCATCCTGGGTCGCCATTGGAGATTCAAGATGAGCTCGAAAGTGTACTGGTGTTTGGATTTCTCTGAGCGGCGGCTTTGGTGTTGAACAATGTTGACCTAGAAGAAAAGGGGAAGCTTGTGGTCAAATTTAGGATAAAATGACTTTTATCCCGAAATTGAGGGGGCATGTGTTAACACTGGATTTTGGTGCGCTTAGGGAGATGATAGGTGGGCCAGTGCACGGTAAATATTCAGAGGCAGGTATTTGGGGTATTCGGCAAGTGTTCGTGCAGTTGGTTAGTTTCCTGAGGTTCGACTAGTAATAGTGCGGTCGGCTATTCTGGGAGTAGTGGTTTTCCGTTGAGCAAAGCGACAAAAGCGGCAAGTAAGAGCCGAATCGGGTAACGGAGATTGCGACAATTAAGGAAATAAGAAGGGAATTGAAGACAAAGATATCATGTTTTTCCTTTAATATTTTGTAGTCGTGTCCTTTTAGGACTCATGTCATGACTAGGTTATAAATATAAACCCTTGGCCATTGTAAAAAACTGTTCACAACCAATACAATACAACCGGCCTCGTGCCAACTTCGAGTCCTTTGTCGTCTCATCGAGTTCTTCGAGAGGAATCATCGATCCATCGACCTCCGTAAATCCCAACAACCTTGTTATCAGGTCTAGTATCATGCGGTGGATTTAGATGTTGATGCAAGTAGTCTTGTTTGTTTTCAATGATCGTGCGGCGGATCTTTGCTTGACAATCAAGAAGTCTTCGCTTATGTTTTGTTTATGAGTACACACCGTGCGGCAGGTGTTTGCTCGATATGCTTAGCAAAAGCAAGATAGTTATCGGCTCTATTAGACTTGGCAAGATCTAGTAGATTCATCAAGTTACTACGTGTTGCATGTTTTATATTCGTTATATATTTGTAACACTCTTTTGCCCAATCTAGATTGATACGGTTCGGCTTTATCTTTTCTTATAGATCTATTCTTGTTTTAATAGTTAATCATATTGTTCATACGAATAGATCTCACGGTCATAGTAGCCGAATTAGTTTAGATCTAGATTGTTACGTGTTGCGGGTTCATACATGTTAACCACGTTTAAGCTTTGATAATGTTGGGTGTCGTGCGGCAGACGCAGACTTTAGATTAGTTTAATCGTGTTTACTTATATGTTCCTTCATCATGGACCCCAACTCGGTTGGATTGCCGAGCTTGGTTATGCTTTAACTCATAGTTAATTATGATTCGTCCATACATACTTTTTCATGCATGCACGTTCGGCTATCAACTTTTTCACATGCTTTGCGTTTGCTTTAGCCGAACGATCTATAAGACCTGTTGGCAGATAGCTTCTATAGCTATATGTCGTTGTAAGTAGCTTCAGGGCCGTATATATGGAACTGTCTGGTCTCACCCGACATGTTCCAATTTTATATCTAATAATTTTCATCCTTGTTAGTTTCAGGTCAAACTGACTGGCACGTTTCCGGACTCCGAAACACCCGGGCACCCGATTGAAGCTACGCTTTCCGGCTTGCTGTGTGTTAGGCACAGTGCGTCACATTTTGTGTCAACAGCGACAGACGCATCTGTCGCAAACTAGCCGTCTCTGGAGCTCTCTGCTGGCTCGACGGACGTTGCGTCAGCATATGCTAGCGTCCGGCGCCAGCATCTGGCATGCCAGACAGCGTCCGGCGCCTCTGGCCTTAGCGTCCGACGCTTAGAAACTGGCTCTCTCAACTTCGGTTTTCGTCGCGATGAATATGGAAGTTGTTCTAGGCTATCTTACGGTCACCATAGGCTTGCTTAGAGCTAAGGAAGTCAAGTGTGCACCACACCTAAGTCATGAAGCTCTCATAAGCCAAGCTACTAGTCTAGAGACCCCCTTGATAGTACGGTCAAAGATCAAATAAAGCCCTATCTAATTCTAAGTGCCCTTCATCACCTTATGGCACTTAGCCTATCACTCTAGGGTCTTCATCATGTTGTCTTTGAAATCCGAAACGATATCCATCTTGGGGGGCTAAGTGATAACCATTGATGCCCATTCATGTTGATCACTATAGCTAAGCTACGCATAGCCTCTGCAAAACACACATTAGCCATAATAATCTCTTATTGTCGTTAATCACCGAAACCATTAGGGCCATGATTCTTCAATCTCCCCCTTTTTGGTGATTGACGACAATAACTCCTCGAGTATGGATATAAGAGTGAAAGGTTAGGATTTCAAATGACTTTGGTGGGTTGAGCAAGGGTTAGTGAATAAGAGTGAACAATACTTGCTCATCCAAACCAAGCCACAAACATGGTACTCAAGAATATGAAATAGAATCGGAGTACCTCATGATATTCTCACATATGAATCGGAGTATGGCGCGGAAGCTCAAATACCATTAGATCATAGAGACATATCATGAAACAAGTGACAACTCACAAGATATATTACCGAAAGCATAAGAGTTTGTCACACACACACACACATATATCTCACAGGCATCATCCAACACACATAAACATAACTGCAAAAAAAGTAGACATGATGCATGAGTATGGGGAATAAAAATCACACAAGTAAGATCAAAACCCTCCCCCCTATCTCTGATACTACTCGACTACCCTCTCTCCCCCTTTGGCGCCAAGCACCAAAAAGCTCTAAGCATCTGGAGCTGAAGCACCTGGCTGACGAGCTCGAAGATCGAACTGGGAGTAGTCGGAGCTCGAATCACTGTCACCATCTGCTGCCTGACCCTCTAAAGCTGGCGTTGTCTGTGTAGCGGTCTGGGAAGGCCGAGCTGGCTCGGACTCGGTGACAGGCTCTGGAGGCATTGAAACAACTGCTGACTCTCCAAGCCCCCCCTGAGGCTCAGCTGGGGCCTCTGACGGTCCTGCCTCGGTAGGTGCGGGCACTGCGACCCGACGAGCGTAAATGCGAGGCGGAGGAGAAGGAGTCACGACAAGCTCTACAAGAGAAATAGCTACCACTAACTCAGCTGGCAGACCCTCTGACTGGGCTGGTGTCTCATACTCAACTGCCTCTGTTGCTACAAATGTGGCATCGGTCGTAACTGCAACTAGAGGAGGAGTGCTCACAGTCTGAGCTGACTGATCCGGTGCGATCTCTGATGAGGCTACTGAGGAGAGGTGAGTGCCCGTCACCGGAGGATCACCCTCAGGTAGCTGAGTGTTGCGCTGAGGTGTTGCAACTGGGGAATCCTCACCAGTGATCTCTCGATATGACGCTGTGAGATCCCGAGTCACCTCTGCTAGAGTAGCTCCCCTGGTAGGTGTGAAGCCAGTCTAGTACTCTCCAGGGGAAGCTAACCATGATGACACCTGGGTCATCGACATCTGGTAAGCAGGTGAACCTGGTTCCTGACTCTGAAGTCCTCCGGACGGTAACGCTGGAGTAGACACCACAATCACTGGAGGTTTCTGCTGCTGTGAAGTATACTGGTGCTGCTAGGAGACTCTGGGCAACTAAAGCTGTGGAGTGACGGATGGCCTGGAGCTCGAACTGATGAGACGCTCAAGTAACAGTGTCTGAGTCTTCTGAATCTCGGCCTGCTGAATCTGGTAACTGAGGAACTGACGCTAAAACTCGTCCTGCCTCGCCTGGGACTCTGCCTGAGCTGCAAGCTGCTGAGCTGTGAGTTTCCTGACCTCCTCAGCCTGTCTCCTCTGCTCCTCAGCCGGGCGTAGGAGCTCATCTGTCTGTTGCTGCTGACTCTACTGTAACTATGTAAGTATGGCTAATAGCGTAGCCTATGAGGAGTCTGCAGCAGGTGGAGGAGCTGAGCTGGACCCACCAGCCTCGTGGTCGTGAGATCTAGGCACGTACTCAGGGATCGACCTGTAGTCCTCATCCGAGCTGTCAGAGGGGAGATCATCATGATAAGTATCATCTGTAGCTGCATCAATCTCAGCATCTAACTCTGCCATCTCTTCCTCTGCAAGACCCTGAACATTAGCGTCCTGCTGCTCCTCTGACTTAGGGGCAAGCCCTGTCTGACGAGTGTGAGGACCCTGATGCCTCAAACGACCTCTACCACTGTGACTGACAAGCTGGCTCATGTTGTACTCAGGAAAGACGGTGTCTGAGCGAGTAAGGGTGGTAAGATAGGACACATAACCACCACGAGACACTAGAAGAAAGGAGATCCAGTGGGCGCACTGTAGCTGCCAGTGTCCTCTGAATCCCGAAGCAATGATATCTTCCATCTCACTGACTATCAAGTCCCAAAGGTTAAATTTTACCATTCGGACTATGTGAGCTAGGAGCCACAACTGCAGGCGAGTGATGGTCTCTCGGGCTCCAACTCTGGGAAGTATGGTCCTCCTGATAACCTCGTTCAGGATCCGGGCAGTCGGCGTGAGGTCACGAACGGCTCTCTGAAGCAAGGGCGCAAAAAGTCAACTGATGGAACATTCCCCTCGCGAGGACGTCGAGGAGCCTCCTGGTCCCCGTAGCATAGACTGTGGATCCTAGTAGCTGACTCCTCGAGGTGGAAGATCTTTCTAAACCGAGTGTCGAAGATTCTCACATCCTTGCCTTTGAAGGCGAAATGAATGGACTTGTGATCTGGAGAGACCCACAAAGAAGCATAGAACTGCCTGACCCAGTCCTCCTGATAAGTAACAATTCTGCCAATCAATCCAGTCAGTCCCTGTAAGTACTCAAGATGCTGAGCAATCTCTGGACCACCGACCTCAATAATGGCCTGAAGAGGGCACACTCTGTGAGCTCGAAGCGGTGCACGGGTCTGAACGTACCCTCTGTAGAAATCCTCGTGCACTGTAGTGTAGAAGTCTGGACTAGCACGGGGGTCTCAAGCTGCTGGAAACCAAGTCTGAAAATCAATAAACCTCATCTGCTAGATCTGCTTTGCTGAAAGTCCGGTGACCTGGTGCCTCACTGGATCAGGTAAGCTAGACGTCAGTGGGGGTCTGTCATTGCGCCGTGGACCATCGGGCCTAGGAGGGGGCTCCGACCCACGAGCGCGAGTGACCCATCTGGACATCAGCTTCTGGACTGAGAAATGCCCCGAAGGGTCTGCCTGCTCTGTGTCCTTTGTCTCTATAGCCTCTGAGGGCTCTGGCTCTGGCACTGTCTCATCCTCAGTGCGAGCAGTGGACTCATGACGCGCTCCACGGCGAGGAGGTGAACCAATCCTCAAGCCGGTGCGACGTCCACCCTGCTCGGCGATCTCTGCTGCCTCTGCCGCTACAACTGCTGCCACTGAGTCTGGATCCATCAGTGGTCGCTTCATCTTCTTCACAACAAGCTTCTTCTTGCCCTTGTCCCGGCGGTGGGTGGACGACGTGGAGGTGGAGGATCACTACCACCACCGGGAACGAGGCCAACATTCTTCGTCCGTGCCATTGATGGACACTAGAAGAACCAACTATCTTAACTGAAAGCTCAACTGACAACGAGGATCCCCAAGCAACAACTGACACTGATCAAACCCAAACCAACTGACAATTCACTGACCAATGCTGTAAGAGTGGCACGACGGCCCTGGACTGTCCTCTCGAGGCTTTGCCTCATTCCTTACTCACGGTCTTTGCCCCGAGTTCACTGTCACTGCCCACTGCTCAAACATATCACTACACGATAGATAGGGAGGGAATATGTAACGCTTAAGCATATATTCTAGAGATGAGTGAAGTCTATGATGAAGCATGAAATAGATAAGTAGAGATCGACTATGTCCATACCTCAAACCACGGTGGCAAAATAGAAAGGAAAGAATCCTCGATCAATGTCAAATTACAATCCGCAACCTAAGCAGCAACACATTAAGGGTTTGGATGAGGCAAAAAAAAAGGGATATGAGATTGAATGAGATACATCAAACAATCTGGAAACAAGGGGGAACCACCTTGAAGAATCTGGAGAAGGACTAAAAGACCCAGGAGGGTTGCACTGGAGTCCTTCGGAGGTGCTGCCACAACGGCAGAAGGCCTACCCTCTGTTCGGCTGAACCGCGTGAAGACAGGGGGAGAGACGAGGTGCTTCAAAGGTGCTGAAACAAGGCACACCGGCGGTGGGGACCCTCCTACGTGAGGCGGCGCTTGCAGGAAGTGGTGCGGCGAGATGGAGAACAGGGGCGAGTGGCGGCGGCGGAAAGAACGACATGGGTGTAAGGATCTGATCTGGGGAACTGACCGAGGGAGAAGCAGTTTTCGAAATCATATGCGCTTGGTTAGTTCGCGACGGACGCTCCGTCGAGGGCGACGGATGCTAGGTCGCAGCGTCCGACGCGCTAACAGAAAGGATCCAGAGAGCTCCCTCTAGCGACAGACGCGTCTGACGCCAAGGCGACGGACGCTATGGAGCGTCTATCGCTTGAACAGAGAGGACCAGAGAGCTCCATGGAGCGCCAGACGCATCTGACGACTCCGCAACGGACGCTAGCAAGCGTCCGACACCCCTTTTCTGAGCGATTTTACTCTGCGGACGATCGCGACGGATGCTGAGGCATGGGAGGCCGAGCGTCCGTCGGCAGTGTCCGACACTTTTGAAATAGAGTTTTTCAAATCTGATTTTTGTGTCTTTCTCCCAACCAAGTCCCAATCTCAATAAGATCCAAATAACACCTGATTGGACTTGATAAGAGAACCATCTCTCAAACTCTCATTTTCAAGTAGTTTGCCATAGGCTTAGATTTAGTTTTAGCTCAAAATATTCGAATGGAACCTTGCAAGGAGACATCATAGGGCCACAAGAGGGGTATAGAAGTGACTTGATCTTTGAATGCTCCCCTAAGTGGACGAACCTAGCGGATGCTCAAACTTAACCGAAAAGAAATGGCAAACAACACACATGCAAATGCAATGCATTGCGGAATTTGAATCTAGGTTGCTTGCAAGTTTAAACCGCGGTTAAGCTTTGTCACACGCTTTAAGGGCGGTTATCTCAACCGCGTTAGCCAAGCCTATGTGCATTACTAAATTAAACATGTTATATTACACATGAATGCAAGGTTGGTTCACTCAAGATCATCTTTTAGTGAAGTTAGAGTGATCAAGCACATTTAACTCGCTTCGCAACCTACAAAAGGTTGACTCATCGAGTGGTTTTGTGAAGATATCCGCCAATTGCTCTTCGCTTCTAACTCCAACTAGTGTGATATCCTTCTTGGCAACATGATCTCTAAGAAAGTGATGACGAATATCTATGTGCTTGGTGCGAGAGTGTTGAACTGGATTGTTTGCAAGCTTTACGGCGCTTTCATTATCACACAAGAGAGGAACATTTTTAAGGGTAACGCCGTAATCAAGGAGTGTTTGGGTCATGTATAAGATTTGTGCACAACATGCTCCCGCGGCAATGTATTCCGCCTCGGCGGTAGACAATGCCACACTATTTTTCTTCTTAGAGGACCAAGAAACAAGTGATCTTCCTAGCATATGGCACCCTTCGGAGGTACTCTTCCTATCAACCTTACACCCGGCATAATCCGAATCGTAATAGCCCACAAGATGGAAGGGAGCTCCTTTGGGATACCAAAGGCCAATGCTAGGGGGTGTGCCTTATGTACTGTTGACACCGTTTTTCGACACGTGTCAAATGGGCTGAGGCTTGACTGGTCAGCGGTCGTTCTCCATCGGTATCAGGAGTCGACAGTGCTGATGGAAGGGTGCTGCGGGAAGACTAAGTGTTTTGCCAATGGAGGTCGGATGATCTTTGCCGACAAAGGTTAATTGATGAAGTCTTGCTGAAGCTGATTGCCAATAAGTCATTACCGATTGCCGATGAGTTGCTATTGCCGATTGACAATGAAGAGTTCTTGCCGATTGGTGATAAAGAGTCATTGCCGATTGCCGATAAAAGCTCGTTGCCGATAGAAGATGGTTGCCGATAAAGCTCATTGCCGATTGCCGACGAAGAGATGTTGCCGATTGCCTATCGGGAAAGTATTGCCGATGCCGATGGGCGTGACTTAGCATTTGGTGGCAGCAGAAGACTACAGGTGGCCAAAGAAGGAAGTTGCAGGGATCTGCCGATGGAAGGTTTCCATCGAGGAAAAGTATAAGGAAACTGGTGTTTTGTGCCAGCATTATTATAGTAGTTTGAGTCCGACTCTTGCATGAGTCGTTTATTTTCCTTTAAAATAGGTGTGTTTGTTTAGGAAATAAATATTGTTATCCGGCTCCTGCGCGAGTCAGTTTCCTTTAAAGTAGGAGTTTGTTTTAGGAAGGATATGTGTCGTGTCTTTGTACAACTCTCCGTGCGAGAGTATAAATATGTGCCCGAGGGCTATGAAATAAACAATCAATCCAATTCAAAACAAATCAATTCTACTTTTATCTTACTTTTATCGCAATTTATCCTTTTTATGCATTAGTTATAGCTTTCAACGAGTTCTTCAAGCTTTCGACGGGCTGCATCACCTTGATCTCCGTCAAATCCTTGCTAGTTCCGCGTGGGAGTACCTCTAGGCTTCGGCAATCCGGGCGCATCGCTGTTTGCCTCGTCTAGCTCTGCTCTAGTTACCCCTGATCAATCTGAGCCTTGACGTCCGGGCGCATCGCTGTCGTCTCGTTCAGTTTGTTCTAGTTATCATCCTTGTCGATTGATTGGTCAAATCGACTGGCACGCCCTCGACATCGAGCTTTGGGTAATAGCCCGAGGTGTTCACAGATCTGACGCTTTTTGTGTCAACATGTACCTAAGGATTCTTTTAACCGCACATAGATGTGATTCCTTAGGGTTTGCTTGAAACCTAGCACACATACACACACTAAACATGATATCCGACCTAGATGCGGTGAGGTAAAGTAAACTACCGATCATAGAACGATAGAGAGTTTGGTCAATCGGTTTACCTCCCTCATCGAGATCGAGATGTCCATTAGTAGGCATTGGGGTCTTGATTGGCTTGCAATCCTCCATCTTAAATTTCTTGAGCACATCATGAGTGTACTTTTCTTGAGATATGAAGGTGCCCTCCCTCAATTTCTTCACTTGGAAGCCAAGGAAGAAGGTTAGCTCGCCAATCATTGACATCTCGAACTCCTTGGACATCAATGCACCAAATTCCTTGCAATGATCTTGGTTTGTTGACCCAAATATAATGTCATCGACACATACTTGGCAAACAAAGATCTCTCCATCTAGCACCTTGGTGAAGAGTGTGGTATCCACTTTCCCAATCTTGAAGCCCTTCTTGAGTAGGAAGTCCCTTAGCCTCTCATACTATGCTCTTGGAGCTTGCTTCAATCTATAGAGCGCCTTGGACAACATATACACATGATTAGGAAAATTTGGGTCTTCAAACCTAGGAGGTTGTGAGACAAAGACAAGTTCATTAATGAAACCATTTAAGAAGGCGCTCTTCACATCCATTTGAAAAAGTTTCATTTTGTGATATGAAGCATACGCCAAAAGGATACGAATGGCTTCTAGTTTTGCAACCGGTGCAAAGGTCTCCCCAAAATCCAAGCCTTCAACTTGGGAGAACCCCTTTGCCACCAATCTTGCCTTGTTCCTCACAACCACGCCTTGATCATCTTGCTTGTTCTGAAACACCCACTTGGTGCCAATGATTCTTGCTCCTTTGGGCTTCTCCACTAGTGTCCACACTTTGTTCCAAGTGAAGTTGTTCAACTCTTCATGCATGGCATTCACCCAATCCGGATCCACAAGTGCTTCCTCCACACTAGTAGGCTCAACAAAGGAAACAAAGGAGTGATGCTCAACATAAGAAGCAAGTCTAGATCGAGTTGTTACCCCCCTTGATGGACTCCCTATGATGAGTTCTTGTGGATGAGCTTGAAGTATAGGTGTGGATCTTCTTGTAGTCTCTTGAGGAGGGGGATGTGGTGCTTCAACATTCTGAGTTTCCGTCTCGGCTTGATCTTGAGGGATGAAGGAATCTTCATTTTCTTCCCTCACTTGTTCTTCATCAACTTGAGGCGTGCGAGGTGGAGAAGGCTCTTGATTTGCACCATCTTCTCCTTCTTCCACCTCTTATGGGTTGATAGCACCAACAGGCCTATTCTTCATAGCCTCCCTCAAGGGTTCATCATCTACATCATCAAGATTCTCAAACGCTCCTTGAGAGCCATTAGTTTCATCAAACTCGAAGTCATACATTTCTTCAACTAAGCCGGTGGCTTTATTAAATACACGGTATGCCTTGGATTTAAGCGAATAACCAACAAGGAAACCAATTTCACAACGCCTTTGAAACTTCCCCAAGTGTTGGCGCTTCTTGTAGATGTAGACTTTGCATCCAAACACCTGGAAGAATGAAATATCCGGTTTCTTCCCATTCACAAGCTCATAGGGGGTCTTCTTGAGAAGCCTTTGGACAAATAGCCGGTTGGCCGCATAGCATGCGGTGTTGATTGCTTTGGCCCAAAACTTCTCGGAGGTGTTGTAATCATCAAGCATGGATCTAGCAAGAGTGATTAGAGTCCGGTTCTTGCTCTCAACTACACCATTTTGTTGTGGAGTATATGTGGCGGACACTTCATGCTTGATGCCAACTTCATCACAATAGTCTTTAATCTTGGTGTTCACAAACTCGGTCCCATTGTCACTTCTAATCTTCTTGATCTTCACATCAAACTCATTTTGGGCTCTAGTTGCAAACTTCTTGAATATGCCTTATGTCTCACTCTTGTCTTGAAGAAAGAATACCCAAGTGTATCTAGAGTAGTCATCAACTAGCACTAAGCAAAAGAGAATGCCACCAAGGCTAGCATAAGTGGTAGGTGCAAATAGGTCCATGTGGAGTATATTTAGAACTCTTGAGGTTGACATGAAAGCTTTGGTTGGATGAGTGTTTGCCACTTGCTTGCCGGCTTGACATGCACTACAAAGTTTGTCCTTCTCAAACACCACATCCTTAACTCCTCTAACCAATTCTTTCTTGACAAGCATCTTCAAGGTTGACATGCCCACATGTGCTAGTCTTCTATGCCATAGCCAACCCAATGAGCCCTTGGAGAATAGACATGTTTGCAAACTAGCTTCATTTGAGGTGAAGTCCACTAGGTAAAGATTGTTGTGCCGAAATCCCTTGAATATCAATGATGAATCTTCAATCTTGGTCACAACTACCTCATTTGGAGTGAAAAGACATTGGAACCCGAGATCACAAAGTTGACCAACCGATAGCAAGTTAAAGCTCAAAGATTGCACTAACAAGACATTTGAGATTGATTGATCATTGGAGATTGCCACTTTTCTAAGCCCTTGAACTTTTCCCTTTGAATTGTCCCCAAATGTAATCTTGACTTGATTTGCATAATCCTCATCAAGTGTGGTGAACATCCGGGGTCGCCGGTCATATGTTGAGTGCAACCACTATCAATTACCCAATGACTACCACCGGTCTTGTAGTTCACCTACACACAAGCAAATTGGAATTAATCTTGTTGTTTGGGAACCCACATATTGCAGGGACCCAAAGCCTTGTCAACCAACTCCTTAGCAACCCACAACACTTTAGGCTTGGAATCCTTGTTGATGAAAAATGTGCATCATGAGCAAATGGCCTTGTGTGCTTGGGCAAGGTCTTGGGAGGTGGTGTCTTGCATTGGAACTCAAGGTGACCAACTTGTCCACATCCAAAGCATCTTCTAGGCTTGGGCTTTGGCTTGTCTTGATTGTAGCCATTGTACTTGTTATTGTAGTAATTTTTTGCTTCAATCTTGACCTTGGCCTTCATCACTTGGTTCTCCTTGAATCCAATACCCATCTTGTCATTCTTCATCATGGTGTTCATCAAGAGCTCACTTTGGAGGTTGTGGCCCTTGGTGAACTTCTCCAAACCACTTGCTAGCTTGATCTTCTCATTCTTGAGCTTTGCATTCTCTTCTCTAAGTGTTTTGATCAAGGTAGAGGCATCCTTGTCATCTTCCTTGGCCGACTTGATAGTGAAGGGCTTGTTTTCCTTGAGGTTGATTAGCTCTTCTTTGAGCTGTGAGTTCTCTTCCCTCATCTTCACATAGTCATCATACTTGTCGGCTTCAACTATCTTCTTGCCCTTGCACTTAGCTTTTTGCTTACTAGCAACATCATCAAGCAAGTCCTCACAAGAAGTAGCACTATCACACTTAACAACCGGGTTAATAGCAACATGTGTAGCAAGATCATGTGTAAGCAATTCATTAGCTACCACAAGTGTGTCATGTTCATTTTTCACTTGGTTGTAGTCATCTTTTAGCAAGTTATACTTTGTTTGGAGCTCTTGTGTTGACCTCTTAAGCTTATCATGTTTCTCATTAGCTTTCTTAAGAGAGGCTTTGAGCTCCCTAGTGTGAGAGTGTTAGTCTCAAGCTTCAAAAGATCATTAGCACTAGACAAGGCATCAAGCTTAGCATGCAAGTTTTCTTGTATCACAAGAAGTTTATCATTTTTAGCTTTGTACTTCCTTATGATGTCCGAGTATTCGTTGCAAATTTTAACTAGTTCATCATAGGAAGGTGCTTCTTCATCATCACTCTCATCACTAAAGGAAACATCACCATCATCCTCTTTTTTTGTACCTTCTTGTCACCTTTAGCCATGAGGCATAGGTGTGTAGAGAATGAGCCCGGTGATGAAGGAGGAGGTGGCGGTGGAGTAGAAGAACCAATCACCAATGCGGCCACCTTCTCTTCTTCACTCTCATCATCAGAGGAGTCACTTGAATCCTCAATATCGGTGAGCCAATCACCAACAATATAAGCCTTTCCATCCTTCTTCTTGTGGAAGTTGAAGTTCTTCTTCTTCTTGTAGGGCTTATCTTCCTTCTTGTCATCTTCACTTGAGTCATCTTGTGCACCCTTCTTGAACTTCTTGTTCTTGAACTTGTCTTTCTTCTCTTTCGGTGCATGTATGAGCTAGATGACCAAGGATGCCACAATTATAGCACTTCATTTGGGAGATTGGCTTCCTTGAAGAGCTTGTGAAGAATTTCTTCTTCTTTGAGTCAAACTTGACTCCATTCTTATTTATCCTCTTCAACATCCTGGTGGTCTTCTTCACCATGAGAGCGATGTTGTCTTCATCATCTTCATCACTTGAGTCCTCAACCACCAATTGGATCTTGCACTTCTCTTTGGTGGAGGCTTTGAGGGCCAAGTCTTTCTTCTCCTCTTTCTCTTTGTCTTTCTTCTTGGAGGAGGATTGTTGACATTTCTTAACACCACTTTGAATACTAGGTTGTCATCCCCAGCATGGCGCTAGAAATGTGCGGTGGTATTTATGAATGTAAAGGCTCTCTAGAAAATAAATTTATTCTATCCGCAAGCGCACAGATAAAATACCAATTGTAGCACTTCACCAGGAAGTAATTCCAGGTATCGTTTATTTATAATTTTGCTAAAGGAAAAGCAAACATTGGTGGCATGAACTATCAAAGGTTTAGACTAGAGATGGACTTGCAGAATATGATTACTTATGAGAAAGATCAATCACATAGTCACTTGCTTCGGTAGGGGGTAAGCCATAATAATAATAATAATAAAGATATTAAAGTGTAAGCTCAAGGATAAATAACACAGAGATTAGAGATAGACTACTCCATATAAATGTAAGGTGATGTCAGACTAGTAAGAGAATAACTTCTAAGTAGGTTCTAATCTATTAAGTCATAATCTACTCTAGGACATATACAATCATATATAGCATAAAGGACTCTTCATCTATGTATAAGGAACATCGCTAAAGTAAGGCAGGATATAACAAGACTTACTCCGCAATACAAATTCTGCCTGTCCTACCAACGGGGGGTGGACTATATAAGAATCAATGGAACTGTCACTTCCACGAACTACCACGCGACCCGGCCAATAGGATACATTTGCAGGTAAATAGCATCTAAGCACCACGCTTACATGTGATCTACCACTTACCCCCCTAGGGTGAAGGCTAAGCGCTTTGCAAACTCATACATAAACTCATTATCAATCATAACTATATCAAGTATAGAACTAGAACAAACTAAGAACATAATAAATAGAAACATAATGATATTAAGAATAAAGTCGTAGAGAAATATACAAGATAATACCAATCTTTATGACGAAGATCCGAAATCCAGAGCGCGATGCTCTACTTCTCTAGATCTATCTAATCAATCCTTTAAGGAATTGGGAGTAGCTATTCTAATTCTCTGGTGGAGAGAGGGATATGAAACCCTAGCTTTTATGGCTTCCTCTAATAATGATTTCTCCTCTCTTCAGGGGTGGCAGGGCCTTGCTTATATAGCCTCCTCAAATGAACGTGGACCGTCGGATCAAACCGACCTTAATCGAGTGGTTTAGATTCATCCTCAAAGGCGGTTAGGCACGATTCGCGAAGTTCACTGTGATTGGCCACCAGGGCAGGGCGGGCGCCCTAGACCCCAGGGCGAGCGCCCTGGGCCTGGGCCCACTTGGCCTCTGGCTCGGTCCAGTCTCTTCTAGAGTATTCCTGAGTATTCTTTTCTTGTGCGGAGGTCCTTTCTCTCTATGTAAACATGACATGTGGACCTTCTTTGGTTCTTTTCCTGATAACTCCCTGTAAAAACATAAACTCACCAAAACTTGTGGAAATCTGTCAGTTAGACCCCCTAAGTCTATGGTGGTAATTCATTCAAGTCCTTTTTAGCTCTTGTTGACATATAAAAATTGATACTTAACGACCGTCAACAAGCTCCCCCAAGCTTACCCTTTGCTCGTCCCTGAGCAAACAACTAACTTAGACGGAAACAAGTTGCTTCAACATTTACTTTCTAACAAGTACACATGCATTCAAAATAAAATTCTCCTCCAGATTAGAGTGTATTTTCTTTCACCATGGGGCTTAGTACATGCACTTTAGTCTTGAGTAATTGAAAGATAGAATAATCAAGTCAAGTACTATGTCTCATGCTCTATACTTCACCTTTGTTCTAGAGTTTTTTTATATATTTTCAAATAAAACTCAGAGATTCCTTGTATGACTCTCACAAGTCTCTCATATGTGGTATTTCTGGATCCTTACCTAGGCATTGATGGTGTATGCCTTTCTCTCTGATATGTGGTATTTGTGGTATAAGGCATTGCGGTATTGCCCTTCTCTCTCACCCTACTTCTAAAAGGCTAATATCTGGAGCTCATAGGTGGGAGATAGCATATACATACTTACAAGACATATGTTGCATAGTCAAACCGCGGATCCAAAGGAACAGGTCAATAAGTTAAATCAAGATGTGCATGTGTGGCGAATGAAAGGTGTATGATGATGGTGGTGGTAGTGATGATAATAACAGGAGTGATAACCGTCTTATCTTTTGCTTCTGGGAGAACATGGGCTATCTTTTATAGTTTTTTTTGAGTGGGTAATTGGATACCCCTAATTCTACTGTCGGACATGCTTCTCTCGAGGTTTCGGACACTTGTCCCTTTTTATTTCCTCGGAGGTATATATTATTTTTTTTCTTTCGAGGGTCCGGGCACTTGCCTCTTTTTATTTCCTCGGATAAAATATATTTTTGCATAGCCCATGCTCTTTCTATGTTGGAACTTTGTAGTGAGAGAGTAACACTCTTGTGGGATGATGAGTGATACAATATTTGGTGGATGGATCTAGAGATGGAAATGAGTGGATATATGTGGATGCGTACTTCTAGGATAGAAGCAGCGTATGTGGGTGGAGTGTGTATATGAATATCTTGATTTATACCGCATGACTAGTTCCTGAGGGTCACACAGCTTGACCATACTCAATGCTCATAGGCAGTATATAAATATGTGGTTTCCTAATCTAGTAGGCATGTATATATGGATGTGGTAGGAATTTAAACTCTCGTCATACAGGAACTCATCATGTAGCATTTTCAAGTTTTCAAAAATAAATCTCCAGAATTTAGTGTTGTAAGAACAAGATAAACAGTAGCTCGAACTTTCATATCAAATCAAACAATTACCTAGACTTAGTTTAGGCTCACACTCCCATAGGTATTTAGATTATTGTTTAAGTATTTATTTGGGAGAACTTTATATTGAAAGCTAGGTTCTTGCAAGAAAATAAACAGAGCAACTGTTCATTCTAACTTTTTTATTCAAATTTTTATTTAAAGCGAAATTTAGACTTAGCAAAATAAAGCACACTTGTCTACACACTCTTTTTATTTGGTTTTCATAATTAAGAAATGTAACAGAAAATATTTATTAGGTTTTCTAGGTTTGTAGATAAAATAGAAAAATAGAGAATAACTAAAATAAAGGGAAATAGAAAACATACCTTGTTAATTGGGGGAGGCACTCCCCCAAGCTGGCTGATGCAGCGGCTGGTTTTATTGGAGGTTGAAGTATTGAAGTAGAGTAGATATGTTCTCACCCATAGTGGCGTTCTCTTCTTGCATTTCCTTCATGGCGGTGGCGTGGTCCTGGTTCCACTTTTGCTACTGCTCTAGTAGTTGGGTGTGTCGGGCTTGCGTTTCTTGGATGGCGAGGAGGTTGCTGTCGGTGCGGACGTAGAAGGCACCGGTCTCATGGTAATAATCTCCGGTGAATGCATATGTGGCGTCGGAGGCTCGACCTACATCAAAGTGAGGCTGGGTTCTAGACCCTGATGCCCCATATGGGTCAGTGGAATACCTTCCAGATTGGTAGGGTCTATTTTCCCATTGTTGGTCTTGCCCTTCTGGCCATTCTTCCTGAACTGGTTCCTCCCGTCGAGTGTATTGCCCCCACGGATCCCTAAGGATGCGAGGGTTATAATCATTATAACTGATGTGCGCTAGCTCTTCTAGTCCTGGATCAGCTCCGTGCCATGTACGTTCTTGATGACTGGCCATCCTTTCGGAGGCCACACGCTGTGGTGCCCTTTGATTTACTGGCTCTGCTTCAATTTCAATCAAATAACTTTGGACAGTGTAGAGCCCAAGGCCCGGGTTAGGTAACCATACCTTGCCCTTATCATAAAACATATACATAATATTGTGTTCTTTCTTTAACATTCTTCCTTGTCTAAATGAGTCATAGCCATAATAAGGTCGAAACTCATCAATGAAATCAAGTGACGAGCCTTCTAATAAATTCATGCTTGTGGCTAGACGGGTGATCAAAGATGTGCAACCAACAGGACCTAGCAGGTTTGGTGTACTAAGCCAATGTGCAACTAATAAAGTTACAGGTGAAACATGCACTTTATTAATAGCAGCAAAAAGAAGTTGCAGATCTCCTACTCTTACCTTCCTGATGTCATCTCTAGGGAACATAACATATCCTATCCATTTATGAAACATACGAAGTGTGGGATGCTCTATGTCACTAGTTCGGGGTTGCAAAAAGTGTTGGTCTCTATAAATTTCCCGCCAGAACTGGTGTTTATCAAAATTTGTAAGATCAACATCTAAGTCTAGGATAGCTCTTGGAGAGAAACCGAGGTGGTTGCTCAATTCCCTCCATGATAAAGTAAAATCTTGTTTGAATAACCAAAAAGCGATCCCGCCCTCACTTAATTGTAAGGTGCAAAGAAATTCAATGGTCAAGAGACGAGATCCTAATTTGGTTACGTTCCAAAAGTTTGTCCACCCAATCATTTGAAAAATAAGATCGAGTTCAGCATCCATACCTATGTCTTCTAGCAGGGTAGGATTGATGGTAGGTGTGTGGATGAAATCTTTGTTTTTCAACTTCCGGAGGACTTCTTTCTCTCGCTGGGAAATTAGTCCAAGGTCACTTGTTTTCAGAAGGACCTTCCTTGTATTACCTGATGATGACGATGGTGTTTGTTCGGCCGGCGTATCAATGCTCATGTCAGAACGATGAGAGGAGAGTCAGGACGAGTGCCTCGTCCCAACACTCTTCAAGGCTTCCTTGGCGGCTTTTGCGGCCTTCTCAAACATCCTGCAAAACTTGATGACAAAAGCTCGTGGAGAATGTGAGATGGTTAGTGGTTAGCTTTCCAGATGTCAGTCGTTTGGGGGTTAGTCGTTCAAGACAATATTTTATTGGAAATTTCAGCAGCACTTCCCCCTAAACAACTTTTAGTTACGCTTGGGCAGCGTGATCACTAGCTTCTAAGTGATTCCTACTTCTCTCTTCAAGCAAACTCTTTCTACTCTTCTCTTCCTTCCCACTCTCTTCTTCTTTCTCTCAAAGGAGCAGAACTACTGGAACTCAGAAACTCAAAGTTGGAGATGTTTTCTGGAGTGTGTGTGGTGTGAAGAAGAGGCTGGAGGAGGGATTTTATAGGAGGAGCAGGGGACAGGGCGGGCGCCCTAGTGGTATGGGCGGCCGCCCCACTTTGGGCCCCCAAAAGGCTGATCTTTGCTCTCCACCTCACATGTTGTGTCTTCATGCAAAATTATTGGTCGTGGGTGGAAGATGTCTGGTGGTTGTAATGGGTGTAAGTGGATGCAATAATGTGATGTGATGTATGTGAGGTGGAGTCTATGACATGTGGGACCAAAGGATGTGGGTCATGCTTCTAGAAACTTGGTAAATAAAATGCAGGAATAAAAACTTACTAAGAAAGATCAAACAAATTTATTTTTATGCCACCACTATAATTAATAAATATGGGTTGTTACACGCCATAGAGATTATTTATGCGGGGTTTTTGGATATTATAGAAGTAAACATGATTAATGCAAGAATTTAAATATGCAAGTGATATGGATAAGTACCGATTTACCTTCCAGCGAGGGTTCGAGATTTTAGGGTCCCCCAAACTAGACCTCCAAATTAACTTCACTCTTCTGATGTACTCATCTCCAGAGGTGATGTCTCTGGTGATTCCTCTTCATAGACTTTCTTCACTGTGGATTTGTTTTCTGGTCTAGGATTGAATGTGAAGAGTTCTTCTTGACCGTTTATGTTGAACTTAATTTCTCCCTTTCCGACATCAATGTGGGCATTGGCGGTGCTCAAGAATGGTCTTCCAAGGATGATAGACACTTTAGAGTCAGGGCTCATGTCTAGTACCACAAAGTCTACTAGCACAAAAAAATCTCTTATCTTGACTGGAATGTTCTCAGCCACGCCCAATGGGTATCGAATTGTTTGATCTGCTAGTTGCAGGCACATTGATGTTGGTTCTAGTGTTGCATAATCAAGCTTCTTATAGACTGATGAGGGCATCACACTGACACTTGCTCCAAGATCACAAAGTGCATTGTTGAAGTGTTGTTTTCCGATCGAGCAATCAATAGTGGGATATCCTAGATCCTTTTTCTTCTTTGGTAACTTGTTCAGGATGGCCGCACTACATTCTTTTGTCAGCTTGATCACTTCAGTGGATGGCAGTGGTCTCTTCTTGTTAAGAATATCTCTGATGTACTTTGCATATGTAGGGACCTATATGGCATCAAGTAGAGGTATGTTGACGTATAACTTCTGGATAACCTCTACGAACTTTCCAAACTACTCATCCGACTGCAGTCTTCTGTTCCTTCTAGGAAATGGTAAATAGTTGGTGTCATGGTAATCTTTTCTCATTTCTTGGTTGTTTGGAGCTTGTAGCAATTCTTCTGCTTCAGTGGGATTTTCTTCTTCTACTGCTACTGGTATTGCCAGTGCTCTTCTTGTTCCTCTTGGATGAGGGGGATCTCTGGTGGATTTCCCTCCTCTTGTAGTTATATTCTTTACCTGCTCAATGTTAGTGGCAACAGGCAAAACAGTAGCTAGCTCTGCTAACCTAAGTTCTACCTTTTTATTAAGAATGTTTTGTTCATCAAAAACAAACACTAGAAAATCCATTTTATTATGTATATCTTTTAAAGAAGATTCATTTGTATCTAGCCTTTGCTCAAGATTCGAATTAATTTTAGTTTGTTGCGCAATTAAATTCCTCAAAGTAGATTGCTTTAAAGTATTACCTAGATTCATACCTTTGCTATTGGGTTGACTTGGAGTAGGTTGATGTGGCATTTGTATGCCGTTTCAATGGCCCTTCGATCTTTTTTTATATTTGGCCCTCTGGTCAAGCCAATGGAGTAAATCATCCATCTTGGTTGATAGTGCATTTACTTCCTCGGGTATTTCTTCTGTTTGGTGACAATGTTGAACTTTTTCTTGGGACCAACTTTGGTTTTCTGCTATCTTTTCCATAAGTATCTCTGCTCTTCCAAGTGTAAGTTTAAAAAATGATCCTCCAGCAGATGCATCTAGGCACTCACGAGCTTTCTGATTTAATCCATGGTAAAGGGTCTGCATGAGTAACCATCCAGCCATTCCATGATGAGGACAATCTGATAAGTATCCTTGAAAACACTCCCATGCTTCTGGAATGGTTTCTGATTTCTGTTGTTGAAAATTGGCAATCCTTCCTCTTAAGGCATTGGTTTTGCCTATAGGGAAGAACTTTGCTAGAAAGGCATTTGAACAGTTTTCCCAAGTGTTGATATCTTCCTTGTTGGTGTAAAACCACTTCCTCGCTCTTCCCATAAGTGAGAATGGAAAGAGGCGAATCAGTATGATGTCCTGGGTGATTCCGTTGATGATGATTGTGCTTCCGATCTCTAAGAAATTCTGCAAATGTGCACTAGCATCTTCATGTGCCTTTCCACTGAATTGTGTAGCATGCACCATATTGATGAGACTTGGCTTGAGTTCAAATTCAAATTCTTCTGCCTCAAGTACCAGACCATTGCGAATATTCTCAATGCTTGGAGCAGAGAATTCTCGTAGGGTCTTTTGTACCATAGCTTCAGAGATTGGTGGCTAGCTTTTCTTTCTTGATTGCTTTGATTCTAATGATGAAGAGTTGAATGTATTAAAGTAAATCCTGCAATACCTTGTATAGAAATATAAACATACAAAACAACAGGGGTTATCCTGCCAAAGCAGAGGTGCCTTGTTATGAGGTTCTCGTTTGAGTAGTTGTTCATGCAATTTCTCTCCATAGTCTAATTTTAAAATAAATCTATATTCTATGCGTACCGATGTTTTATGTTCCCCGGCAACGGCGCCAGAAATGCTTGTTGACATTTCTTAACACCACTTTGAATACTAGGTTGTCATCCCCAGCATGGCGCTAGAAATGTGCGGTGGTATTTATGAATGTAAAGGCTCTCTAGAAAATAAATTTATTCTATCCGCAAGCGCACAGATAAAATACCAATTGTAGCACTTCACCAGGAAGTAATTCCAGGTATCGTTTATTTATAATTTTGCTAAAGGAAAAGCAAACATTGGTGGCATGAACTATCAAAGGTTTAGACTAGAGATGGACTTGCAGAATATGATTACTTATGAGAAAGATCAATCACATAGTCACTTGCTTCGGTAGGGGGTAAGCCATAATAATAATAATAATAAAGATATTAAAGTGTAAGCTCAAGGATAAATAACACAGAGATTAGAGATAGACTACTCCATATAAATGTAAGGTGATGTCAGACTAGTAAGAGAATAACTTCTAAGTAGGTTCTAATCTATTAAGTCATAATCTACTCTAGGACATATACAATCATATATAGCATAAAGGACTCTTCATCTATGTATAAGGAACATCGCTAAAGTAAGGCAGGATATAACAAGACTTACTCCGCAATACAAATTCTGCCTGTCCTACCAACGGGGGGTGGACTATATAAGAATCAATGGAACTGTCACTTCCACGAACTACCACGCGACCCGGCCAATAGGATACATTTGCAGGTAAATAGCATCTAAGCACCACGCTTACATGTGATCTACCACTTACCCCCCTAGGGTGAAGGCTAAGCGCTTTGCAAACTCATACATAAACTCATTATCAATCATAACTATATCAAGTATAGAACTAGAACAAACTAAGAACATAATAAATAGAAACATAATGATATTAAGAATAAAGTCGTAGAGAAATATACAAGATAATACCAATCTTTATGACGAAGATCCGAAATCCAGAGCGCGATGCTCTACTTCTCTAGATCTATCTAATCAATCCTTTAAGGAATTGGGAGTAGCTATTCTAATTCTCTGGTGGAGAGAGGGATATGAAACCCTAGCTTTTATGGCTTCCTCTAATAATGATTTCTCCTCTCTTCAGGGGTGGCAGGGCCTTGCTTATATAGCCTCCTCAAATGAATGTGGACCGTCGGATCAAACCGACCTTAATCGAGTGGTTTAGATTCATCCTCAAAGGCGGTTAGGCACGATCCGCGAAGTTCACTGTGATTGGCCACCAGGGCAGGGCGGGCACCCTAGACCTCAGGGCGGGCGCCCTGGGCCTGGGCCCACTTGGCCTCTGGCTCGGTCCAGTCTCTTCTAGAGTCTTCCTGAGTATTCTTTTCTTGTGCGGAGGTCCTTTCTTTCTATGCAAACATGACATGTGGACCTTCTTTGGTTCTTTTCCTGATAAGTCCCTGTAAAAACATAAACTCACCAAAACTTGTGGAAATCTGTCAGTTAGACCCCCTAAGTCTATGGTGGTGATTCATTCAAGTCCTTTTTAGCTCTTGTTGACATATAAAAATTGATACTTAACGACCGTCAACAAGGATGAAGAACTTGTTGGATTACGAGGTTGCTACGCTAGCCGGAAAACAAAACTTTTCGACCTCATAAAACAGGATCTACTGCTAGTTATAGGTTACGGGATTACCACTAGACGCGCAGGTGCAGCGGAAGACGACTTGATGTAGTCGTGCGCGTCGCAGCAGGTAGTGCAGTTGTGTGGTCCTCCATCTCAACGTCCCCTTCACGCGGTTCGTCCTTGTGCTCCAGATGCAGCACCTCCGAGGAATCCCACACGTACAGGGAGGAAGCGTTGCGCCTCCGGACTGCTAGGTCCGCGAGGAGCAAAAGGCGTGAGCGTGGGGAGGCGACAGCGGCTGCCAAAAGGCGTGGATCAAACTCGCCCCGCGCCCACCCCTTGCTTATATAGGCGTCCTGACGAGCTCCCACGTTGGAGGCCCATTAGTAACCCTAAACCTAGTCTAATTCGGGTCCAACCCGAATTAGGCTTCCAGCCCTTTAAGCGTGCGACCCTATGGGCTCACGCATACATAGACATGGCCCAAGTACTCTTACTCGACCAATAGTTGATAGCGGCCTCTAGCAAGGCGTGTCAACTCCTATGCATATGCTATGATCATATCAGACGAACCACTATGACCATGTACAAGTTATTCCCTTTGCCACTCGATATATGGTTCAACTCGTGGGTTAACACTTAACCCAAGCATGGCCATGCATTTGTTGATCCAATCACATGAGTGATCCAGTGATATCTCTCTCACGAAGAGAGGGGCAAATTCCATCTTGATTGTCTATGTCTCATAGCATGTTTCCCGACCACCCAACGACCACCTTTATAACTACCCAATAACGGAGTAGCGTTTGATAGTCTCTAAGTAGATCGTTTCACATCTTGAGTACATACCACAATCTCAGGTCTAAGGACATAACGTACATGACATGAATAGAGACTTTCTCTTGTTGGGTCAGTCCAGCCTACATGTCTCACATGTGCCCACATTATTAGTTTGACATCTCCATGTCTATGACTTGTGAAACATAGCCATCAACTAATACATGTGCTGGTCTAATATTCAAGTGTGCTCTTACAAGAATGCCAACCCGGGACAACTTTTAGAATAACCATTCAGGTAATTGAGTTCCACAAACAATTCACATAATCGTCAATCAATACTCGTTGTCTATAATGGATATTCAAAGAACACTTTATTAATCATGGATACAATCGGAATATAATCATCTACATGATTAGCTCTAGGGCATATTCCTAACAGAACCGCCATCACCGATCTTCATGTATATCTCATGAGCATTGATCTTGCCCAACACTTGTGTTGGTGTAGAAGCGGAGAGATCCCCTTGGTGAAAAACGGTGACGATGTGGCCATACTTGTCAATTGGCAAGACACAAAGAATCTTGCACACCACATCGGCGGGTTGCATTTGGGTGAGCCCAAGTCCATTCAACTCCTCTACAAGAATATTGAGACGTGAGTACATTTCATTTGCATTCTCATTAGCAAGCATAGCAAAGGTGTTCAACTTAGCCATGACCAAATGGTAGCGTTCCTCACGCTCACATTTGGTCCCTTCGTGTAACGCACAAATGTTTGTCCAAACATCGTATGCGGTTTTGCAATTCCGCACATGGTTAAACACATCCTTGCCAATGCCACAGAAAAGAATGTCCTTTGCCTTGGCATCGTTCTTCTCAAAGAAGGGATCCTCGGCGAACACGGTGCCACCTATGGTAGCGGCTTTGTGCACACCGATATCCACGGCCTCAAGGTAGGCCTCCATCCGCACTTTCCAATAAGGAAAATCATCCCCATCAAACATGGGTGGCGGTCCATCCCCATGGGACATCTTGCTCTAGGCGGTGAAGCCTAATTTAGAGCAACAAGGCTCTGATAACAATTGAAAGGATCAAGATGCCCAAGAGGGGGGGTGAATTGGGCTTATTTCAAATTTCTAAAGCAAATATGAAATCCTATCAAGTTCCAATCACCCCGTGCCTAACGATTTGTGTGCCTTAGACTATGAAAGGGGTAGCAAGCCAAGGAAAATGAAAACACCCTACACAATTCTAGTATGAATTGAAAACAAGTGCGGAATATAATGCGGTATGAAAGAGCTAGGGAAAGAGATTCTTGACACGATGATGTTTTGCCGAGGTATCGAGAAGTCGACACTCCCCCTCTAGTCCTCGTTGGAGCACCTCGCAAGGTATTGCTCCCCCTCAACCCCGCGCAAGGGATGAGTGCTCTCTATGGGCTGGTTCTTCGCCACTCTGGCTCGATGAACCACCCACAGCCGATCACAAGTCGATGAAGAAGGGCCGCCGACAATCCTTCCGGCGATCACCTTCCTCTAAGAACCACCGGACCGTCTAGGTGATGTCGATCACCAAGAGTAACAAGTCTTGATCTTCACTTGACTCACTCAAGCTTCACAACTAGAGTGGATGCACACTTGAACTCTTGGATGAACTAGAGGAGAGAAAGATGAATGGATTCACAAATCACTCTCTCTCTCTAGGGCTCTTGCTCTCTTTCCAACCTTCTCAAAGCAACCAGCAAAATCAAATGAGCAAAGGCAAGTTGGGAAGGCAAGGGGTGGGCTATAAATAGCCCCTCTCACAAACTGCCTCGGGCTGAGAAAAACTGCCTGTTTTAAGTTGGCGACGGATACTCCGTCGCTAGGCGACGAACGCTCCGACGCCCTGCCCAACGACTAGTTACTGTGAACGTCAGCAAGCGACGGACGCTCCGACGCTTGGTGACGGACGCTGAGCCTCAGCGTCCGGCGCCAACTGGCTGCTCTCGAGTTTCTGGGAAAATATTCCCGGACGCTCGCTAGCGTCCGACGTCCATGCGACAGACACGTCCGTCGCAAACTGGCCGTCTCTGGAGCTCTCTGCTGGCTCGACGGACGCTGCGTTAGCATACGCCAGTGTCCGGCACCAGCGTCTGGCGCGCCAGACAGCGTTCGGCGCCTCTGGCATTAGCGTCCGACGCCCAGAAACTGGCTCTCTCAACTTCAGTTTTCGTTGCAATGAATATAGAAGTTGTTCTAGGCTATCTTACGTCACCATAGGCTTGCTTAGAGCTAAGGAAGTCAAGTGTGCACCACACCTAAGTCATGAAGCTCTTCTAAGTCAAGCTACTAGTCTAGACCTCCCTTGATAGTACGGTCAAAGATCAAATAAAGCCCTATCTAATTCTAAGTGTCTTTCATCACCTTAAAGCACTTAGCCTATCACTCTAGGGTCTTCATCATGTCGTCTTTGAAATCCGAAACGACATCCATCTTGGGGACTAAGTGATAACCATTGATGCCCATTCATGTTGATCACTATGGCTAAGATACGCATAGCCTCTGCAAAACACATATTAGCCATAATAATCTCTTATTGCCGTTAATCACCGAAACCATTAGGGCCATAATTCTTCGGATGCAAATTTATGAGGTTGCTCTATATTATTTTCGTGATAGCATATATGGAAATTTAGATTAGGCTTAGGCATTAGGTTATTTTTCGTAATAGTGTAGCCAAGTAATAATTTAGATAAACATTATAGGGTTATTTACTCTAGTTTTTACATGGCTAATGTGAGGAAGTTTTTTTTTTTGAAGAAATGATAAAATGACTATTATCGTTAATTATAATTAGAGTTTACCAAACAATGAAAGTTTGTGATTTTTTTAACGGCTCCAAAAGAAATTTCTAGCAACACTAAGGTTGGCTGGGTTTAGATATTGAAAATTTTAGGAGTAGACATATCCTGAAATAAAAGTAGTTTCATAATAGTATTCTTTTGCTATAATATGTAAATATATTAGCACAATGTAGTTGGCCATAAATTGTTTTTTTGTCAACTTCTTAATGTCCTTATATTACCAAGATTTAATAGTGACGGAGGGGAGTATAAAAAAGTTTAATTTAATTTTTAAATAACTTTTGTATTGTCCATTGTAGTTTTTTTAGTTGCTAACAATGTACTGTAAACTAGTGACATGCAATTAGAAACCCCTAAAAATCAAATTAGTTAAGAGCAATTTAGTTCATTTAGTATTTCCTTTTTTTTGTTAATAATACTATTGTACATTCTTCCCTAATTAAAGAGAAAACTATATATATATATGGAAATTTGTACTCATCTATCTCGTAGCAGTATGCACAAATAGTGATTTCTAGAACTTTAGTTATCCATATGTGAAAACGTCATTTCCTTGCCTGCTTCATCATGACTTTATAATTAACATTCTAAATTTCTAAGCATGATTTTTTTTCTAACAAAAAAAGTTATGAAAAAGGCACCCTTATATACAATATTCTAATTCACTTATCTTTCTATGACATTTCTTATGTTTTTTATGATTATAAGGAAGAAGAGCCTACATTTTTTTAACATGAAAAAAGAAGAAGCTCCTACTGACTTTTAACATGAAAAAAACACTAAAAGGTGCATAAAATGTAATGAGCACAATGATTTAAACCTGGTGGGTGCATATACTCATACCCCATGACTCTACCATAGAGATGTGTTTAAATTTGTTCCTTTCTTCATGAGTATGTTGTTTACACTTAAAAATGACGTGAGTATATATATTTATCTCAAAAAGACTTGACTTGAGTACTTCTCCATGACTCTACCACTGGACTGAAAGATGTTTTCCTTCTTTATGAACCTTTTTGTTTTGCTAAAAATAGAATGGATACTTATCTCTCATAAAGTTTTAGGAATTTTATAAAACAAAGAATATGCAATGTCTAAGAAATTTTGAAATAATAATGCTTGAACTTTGAAACTCATTTGACTAGTGTTCTTTACTTTAATTTTGTACCTTTTTTGTGTGTGTTTAGTATTCGCTTCAAGCCTTAGCGTTATCTGGACACCATCAACTTCTTCAAACATCTGATTCTGATCATATATATATATATATATATATATAGCAAGCTAGCTAGTGACTCTTGGATTGACAATCAGCTCGCACGCTACACCACACTTTGAAGGCTGCACACCAGGCTGGCTGCCGCAACTCATTCTTGCAGGTTGCATGAAAATACAATGCAACTCATTCCTGCACACAAGCACAGACAGACAAATTGACAATTGTCAAGCAGCACTGCTTGAAGAAGAACATATATAATCATTAGCAACCTGATCCAATCGTGGCCATATACTGTTCCAATTAAGTTCCAACAATAGCTAGCTAGACATGCATGGACCATACACCATCAGAAGGAACATCCATGCACGCTGATATATGTGTACAGCTGCTCTCATGTTAGTGCGACAAATAATAATATGGTTACAACTTTATAACTTTGGCATTAGCTGCATATATATATGGATATGTATATATGTATATGAGCAATGCAAGTAAGAAGACCATCAAATTTCATTCTGTAGAGGAAACACTACACGTCCACACACCATCTATACCAAATGATCACACGTATGTATGTGTATGTATGCTGTTGTCGCGCTCAGACAGGCGACATGCATGCAAGGTCACGGGCCACGGGGATACGAGCTTCCTCCGGTGAAGTACTGCCCCTCCACGCGGAGACCGGTGGAGGCCGAGCTGCTAGAACCCCCGCCGCCGCCGCCGCCGCCGTGCGGTCCCAGCCTGTAGTCTGCTGTGGCCAGCGCCATCGTCGGCGGCGCCGGCTTCCAGTGGCGCTTTCGCTGGTTGATGAACCAGTTGTTGATCTGCTTGGCGTCGAGCCCCGTCGACTCCGCCAGCGCCGCCTTCTCCAGCTCCTGCATATATATATATATATATATATATATATATATATATATATATATATATATATATATATATATATATATATATATATATGATGCATGCGACCGGCGGCGTACGTCATCAAGTGTTGCATTTGCAAGATATATCGTCTAACATGCATGCTGTTGTGATGTGAAGGACGACATACACCAACCAAGCTACTACTGCTGCAATATGAACATCTATGCATGCATGCATATATGATCGACGTGCGTGCATGGCACGTACGTACCGAGGGATATGGCCATCTGTAGTGTAGCTGCCACCAGTGGAGGAGCTTCTGGCGCGCGTCCCTCGGCAGCTTGCCTTTCTTCTTCTTCCTCGAGAGCTCCCTCCAGAGGCTGCTCAGGTAACCGCTGTACTTGTTCAGGAGGCGGTTCTTCAGCTCCTTGTCCTCCCCGGACGGGCTGCCGGTATCAGGGACCGGCAGGCCGCCCAAGTCGGCGGTTTCTTGCTCGTCTTCGTCGGAGGAACCGCCTCCTTCTTCATACCCATTGTCATCTACAGCATGATTTGCAATATTGTGAGTCCATGCATGCAGAGAGCTAGCTTGTGGTCAACATGGATGCCTCGAACCGCACTGCATATTCTTAAGAACTGTAACCATCGAACCGCTCTGTGACAGGCTTCTTCAACCCCTGCAAAGCTATGACCTACTCCCTCCATCCCAAATTATAAAACATTTCAAGAATATTAGAAAGTCAAAACACATCTTTAGTTTGACCAAACTTATATAATAATATAATAATATTTATGATGTCAATTAAATATCATTAGATCCTTCATTAACTATATTTTCATAGTATACATATTTGGTATCATAAATCTTTATATTTTTCTCTATACTTTTGGTCAAACTTGAATTGCTTTGACTCTCCAACATTTTTAAAATGTCTTATAATTTAGGATAGAGGGAGTAGCTGTTTAGGCTATCCGGCCTTTAGGACCGGGAGCTTTAGATTATCTCTTTCATACCATTTTTTTTCATTAGTCTTAATTTGTTGGACTTTACTTAGAATGCTCTATATAAGAATCAATCTGGAATATGATAATTCAAAACCACGATATAGATGTTGACATGCCTATAAACATGTATTGTGAAAACCTTATAAGTACATTCTATCCAATGCTTATCAAATTAAATATTCCTTTTATGTGTACCAGACTACCAGATGTTTCATATTAGAAGGCATATGCAAGGCTGAAGCACCCATGGGTAGGGGAAGCATGGATGAGACATGATTATCTATATTAGCTTTAAATACAAGATGTTATACTTCATTTTACTAATCAACTGAAAATATTAACTTACTCAACCCATACAAATGTTAGATTGGATCTAATGATCATTAGTTATTTTCATTATTAATGCATTTTCCTTTCCTTCCATGCATTACACATAAAAGGAATATTTAACTCGGAGTAAATATTCCTTCCATGCATTGAATAAAATATTGATAAATATTTCAAGCAACCCCAAATTAAATATTCCTTCCATGCATTTTCCTCTTTGCTAGTTCAGAATTTTAGGGCCATTGTTTTTCTCCCTCGACTAGCACACGGTGTGTTTCCCTCTTGCCGCTCATGGCACTGCTGTTGTGATTGTTGCTTAACTGCGACATCAAATTGTTGGCCACTACTTCTTCAACTCACAACATGGGTATCTTTCCAAGCCAAAGGGGCAAGAAACTTCCCCAAAATTTGAAATTAAGCACAAGAAACTATCAGTTGTGCAAAGTTAAGACCCTCAAAGCCATCTCATGATTGTGTGAGCAAGTAATAGTATTAGTCATTAAGACTAACATATTTGGGGTTGCTTGAGCTATTGAAGACTAGAGGCAAGCATAGTCACTTGAGGAGAGCTCCAACTATCAAATTGGTAAAGTGATCATCGAAGGGTATTAGTACAAGCATGAGAGAGAGAGAGTACTGGTATAAGCCTAGTATGATAGAGTGACCTTAAGTTGTTATTGGTTCTATGGCAAAACATAGTTCTACGGTTGTACCCAAGGTATCCTTGTGTCCTTTGTGGCTTGATGACATCCTTGCTGGCCTTTTTCCTTAGTATGGAGCGGTGACAAGATCTTGTGCAAGGACGAGGAGGCCCCTTTGTTCCTTTCTAGATCAAAACTCCATAGTGAAGAAGTGTCAAGTGACCGAATGAGAGGCTACTTGTGAGGCTTGCTCTTCTAGTGAATGGCTTATCCATCTTGGTGGTGTCGTTGTGGCATATATTCTAAGCAGGGGCGGAGCTGGGATTTGAACACGTGGGGGTCCATTTAAGCCAACAACAATCATACATGATAAAATGCATTTACGCAAATAGCGTGGATAATATCCAAATAAAAGTTTATTTTACAATATACATAAAAGCTAAAAAAACTGGTGAACTATACAAATAAAAGGGAACAAAAATTAATTAGCGCCGCTAGGTCTCTAAATTTCACTCGATCAATCTAATCTTAGGCCAAAAATATACACGGTAATAATAGAAACAAAAGAAATGAGAGAAGACAACATAAAGACTAGTTATAAATAATATAGACATAGTTGGAGATCCATATGAAGTCAGAACAAACAAGCAAACATTAATTATTTTTTTAACTAGCTACAGAGTTATTATACCATATAGGGGGAACAAAAGAAATTAAGACAATAGAAAGGTTAATCCTAATTAAGAAAGAAGAACAAGTAATTAAATCACTAACTATTAGCATTTTTACCATAATAATTGAATGATTAACTAGCTAATTGAGGAGGAGGCATTGTGGAGGCACCAGCTAGCATGGGGTAGGGTGCCAGGTCCCCTCACCCTTTCCCTCCCTTTGCCACTGAGTGTAAGATCTTGACTAGGAGAGAGCTTTGTTAACTAGGAGAATAATATCCTTCGTGGAGATCCATTGACTACTAGTGAGGTGTTGCTCACCAATACCATGGGACAAACCTTCTTGACGAGTCTTTGTACCCCTTTTCCTCATCTCTTTACTTACCACCACAATTTTGATTTCACACTTGCTAATTGAGTTCTATTGTATTCATTTACATTCCTAGAGTAATTTGATAGTCAAGTTATTAATAGGAACGTGCTCTAGCAGGTTGCAAAGTTATTTGTGATGGGGCAAAACACTATAGATAAACCTTATATAGTGCATATATGGTTTAGATTTGTCTTTGAGCAAAGTTTTTGTGGGAAAAGTAAATAAGATAGTTTTTTAAGTGACATAATTCATTACCGTCTTAGTTAGGATTCATGGCCAGGCGCACTGTACCGTTCCTTTCAGCATAACAAAATAAACAGTTCAGATTTTTTGGACTTGCATGCGGCGCTATTAAGTGTTATTAGCATCATGTTGTTATCAGATTTGTAGAGTTGTACCATAGTACCATATATACCACTAGTAAAAAGCAAGCCAAGTTGTTGAAAAAGGCCCATGTAAACTTCAAATGAACAAGCCCTATCTAGTAGCACATGTATGTAGGATGCACGCACGATGATTATTCATAAAATGTCGCAGTGATGTAGTCACCCCCACCAGGCAGCAGCGTTCAACAGCAAAGTCATCAGATCATCTCTTCCTGTCACTCCCGGCCGGAAAGCTAGCCAATAATTAAGCACTACAATCAGAGGCCCTCATCACATGCCCATGCAGTGCGTGCACAGAGATTAGCAGGCTGGCCGCTGGTGGCATCCATGCCATACTGTTGGCATGGCGGACGCCTCGTCTAGGACCTGACGAGTCACGTGCACAGTGAGCAGCTAGCTTATTATGTTATGTGATAGATGTACTACGTCAAAAGCAGAAGAGTGGCTCTCGATCGATCGGCGTCGCGATCCAGACTAGCACGCCGATCGGAGGGCAGGGAATGGATCGGATTCACCTATCATATCTACAGCTAGCTAGAGACCGATCGACAAGAGGTAGTGAAGCCCTGGGAGCATCTACTATACCTCTGTCAGTACGTCACTTTGGCGCCGTGGGTTCCATTATTCCAACCCCGGCCGTGACGAACAGGCCGGAACAGCAAGGTGTACAGTCGGAGACAACACCTGGATCAGTTGCAGAAGAGGGGTAGCCGGCCGGGGGCGACGTGGTGCTGATGTTGAATGCTAATACGTATTACTACCTGCAGGGTGCAGGCGGCAGGAACCCCAGCGATCCAGCATGCATGCGTGTCCTGCAACCGCGAGGAGGGCCAGACTTCCAAGAGGACCCATTGCACCCAGAGTCGTCCCAGCTGTGACAACGAGGCCACAGGGTTCTGACAGAGTGAACAGTAGGATACATAGAACCCTACCATCGGTAGATGCCGGTTGCTAACTAATCTGGGTGCAAACTAATAATCAATCAGTAAAGGATTATGTGAACGAATGCAACAGCTAACAGGGTTAACTAGTTAATTAAATTTTAGAAGCTACACATGCATATGGCGGTGCTTGCTTGGTGTGTGTAGTACTATTAATTAAGTTCTGCGCAACAACAAATTCAGCAAGAATTTATTTAAGCAGCAGCAGGTGGTTAGATCAAGAACCAAGTGAATGCATGTGTGTAAAACAATATATTATGATGTGCAGACAAACATGGAGCTTAGACCTGGCCCTTCCAAGCTCTAATGGAGGCAAAATTAAAGGACGAGCTCTAGCCAAAGCGCGGCACCTCAGTTTTTAACCCATCGTCTTCGCCATTGCAGGGAGATTGGAACATCACTAAAACAGTAGAAAAGTACTCGGCTGCTAGTCTACATGCACCACCCAAATCTGACACCCGGCCCAGAAGAAATAGTAACTAAAGAGTAACTCAGTTTAATTAGTTGAGCATGCATAATCACCTAACGAAAATGAGTCGATCTGGGCCTCCATGCTTCTAAAAAATTCGTCGGCTTCCTGGATTGGTCTTGTGAGCTCCTGTCTGTACCTTACCAACATGTGACAATAGATCTCCTGCACACACACACAAACGCATCATGTAGATCCACTGTGTTTCAGCCAGATACACACAATCAGAAAATCCACAAATTAATTAGTTACTACGTACTGATATCTTCATATGTTGTTATATACTCGATCTACATGATATCTTCATATGTGTTGTTATACTCATACCATGAACTGATCGAGCTCTGGGTCTGCTGGTCGTTGTTCTTGTCTGTCGTCTGAGTTCATTTCGACCTCATCGGCCAGAGCGGATAGCCGACCGACAGTCTCCGGCGGCGCTCCAACCTGAAGCAACAAAAAATACAAAGAGATTTTCCTCATGAAAATTGGAGACTATATAAGGGCGGAGAACGCATAAAAATCAAGAAATCATACTTCCTCTTTCTCCCAATCATGAAATTAGCAATAGAATTGTATAACTCCAGCTGGAAAATCTGCGCATACCTTCCGGCAATCTATGAATGCTTTCAAGAGAGCCGGATAGAGAGGGTGTGACATGATCTTGGCTTTGATAATTTCGGATCCCCTCTCGTTGTTGGACTGTCTAGAAGGATCTGAGGCGGACGACGACAGCGGCGGTGTTGGCGCCTCCGCCGGCGGTGAAGATGACGTGGTGGAGGCTCTGTGATCTAAGGCGAGGTAGAAGGGTGTCGTGGTGGCCGCCTTTGAGCCGCTCGCAAGAGCAGGCAGCTCCTCCTCCATGCCTGCCGGCTGGTCGCCTAGCTATCTGGAGATATTTGATTGTTTGAGGAATGGAGGAGGCATTAGGACAAGGTAAGGCTGTCTATTGGTTTAATTTGCCTTCGATTCGACTTTGGTTCTGCATGTGTGTGTGTGTGAGAGAGAGAGAGGATATATTGTAGCTGGATAGTCACCCATAGCTGATGGGACAGAAATTAAAGGGCCCAAATTAATAATAATGGAACGGGGAGACTCTGGTTCTGGATATGAGAGAGAGGATATATAGTAGCTGGATAGTCACTCATAGCTCATGGGAAAGAAATTAAAGGGCCCAACTAATAATGGAACGGGGAAGGGGAAATATAATGCTCGCTGTTGGTAGTGTACGATAGTAGTACCGTCTCCCCTGGAACAATCTGATCAATTTTATTTCTTTTTTTTCCTCTGAACTTTTTTTTAGATAATGGATAAAACAAATATCCGACCTTTACATCTAAGGATGTACATAGCCTATTATTACAAAGTTTTGGAGGAAAGAAAAAGAGAAAGTCATAGTCTTATAGATCGTCCAGGACGCTAGTTTAAATAATATAAATGTTTCCATCCTTTATTGGATATCTCTAAAGTAATAACTTTCAATTTCTTACTCATCGTTGAGAGTGCGTCTTTGGCTGTCTCATCACGCTGCAGCTTGGCCCAAGAGCGTAACCAGTACGCCCCTCGCTGAAAATTACCAGCATAATAGAGTTAGATTTCATTTGATTAAAAACAACATCATTACGGCATCTCTAGATAGCCCAAAACATGGCAGCCACTCCCACTCAAATCAAATTTCTAATCCTTTTATTTTGATTAGTCAGCCAAACACCAAACATGTGGCTGATTGATCTAGGTTAGGTCAACCTAGTAGCAAAAAAGATAATCCTCCAAATCATTTTGGTAAGGGGACACTCAAGGAACAAATGTTGGATAGTTTCATTCTCATTACAGCAGATGCACTTTTCACTCTACTTCCAATTTTTCTTAGCACGGTTGTCTTTGGTTAAGACGACACCCCTTTGCAAGAACCAAAGAAAGATTTTAATTTTTAGAGGAATTTTTATCTTTCAGATGTTCCTATGATGAAAAGGTGTTTGTGTATCTATAAGATAGAGATACATAGAGCGGACAGAGAACAAACCAGATTTGGTTAGACTCCATCTGAAGTAATCCGAACCTTCCACTAATTCAACATTTGAGATCCGTGCTACTAAACTAAGACATTCTGTAAGTTTATTATCCACCAGAGCCCTTCTAAAAGACATGTTTAGAGGGCTAGTAGTCATCACTTTTGAGACTGTTGCATGAGGTTCCCGCACTATATTATATAAAGATGGATATTTAACTTTTAGAGGCTTATCTCCTACCCATGTGTCGTCCCAAAACCTAGTGTTGGTTCCATCTTTAATATTGAATGAACCATTAACCAATACCTCATCTTTGATATGCATGAGGCCTCTTCAAAAATGAGATTCATTGGGCTTGGCTGCCACCTGAGTTAGGCTCTTGGAGGTTAGGTATTTATTCCGTAAAAGAGAATGTCATATGTCTTCTGTGTTTAGAAGATTGACCAGCCATTTGGCGAGAAGGCATTTATTTTACAATTGTAAATTTAGGATACCTAATCCTTCTTGGTTCTTGGGACAGCAAAGGATGTCCCATCTGGCAAGGCGATATCTATGTTTATCTGAGGAGCCTTGCCAGAAGAATCTTGATCGATAATGATCTAGGTTTTTAATGACCCCCTTAGGGATCTCAAAGAAGGACATCATAAATATAGGTAGGCTGCTTAAGACTGAATTAAGCAGAACTAGTCTACCCCCATATGACAGGTATTTTGCTTTCCAACAAGAGAGTTTCTGTTTGAAACGATCTTCCACCTTCCTCCATTCCGAGTTCAATAGTTATCTATGGTGCATTGGGATCCCTAGATATCTGAAGGGATATTCCCCTACGTTGCATCCAAAGAGACTAGTATAAAAGGAATCCATCTCTTTAGCAGCACCATAGCAGAAGACTTCGCTCTTGTGGAAGTTGATCTTCAGCCCAGATAAGTGTTCAAAAGCGCAAAGTAGTAGTTTCAGATTTTGTACTTGTTCTAGGCCATGATCAATAAAGATAATGGTGTAATCTGCATATTGTAGTATGGACAGACCATCATCTAAAAGGTGGGGGACGACCCCTCTTATCTGACCATCGGCTTTTGCTCTGTTAATAAGAAGAGCTAGCATATCAGCAACGATGTTGAATAAGATTGGTGACATTGGATCTCCCTGTCTGAGTCCACGCTTGGTCTGGAAATGGGGTCCAACGTCCTCATTGACTTTGATTCCCACACTTCCTCTGGTGACCATAGTTTGAACCCATCGACACCATTTGGGGGAGAAACCTTTCATATGTAGCGTTTGTTGTAGGAAAGACCACTTCACTTTGTCATATGTCTTTTCAAAGTCAATTTTGAAAATGACACCGTCTCTTTTTTTGTGTGAAGTTCATGGATGGTTTCGTGTAAGATAACGACCCCTTCCATTATATTTCTACCTGGCATAAAGGCAGTCTGAGTTGGCCTCACCACCGATTTAGCTACCATATTAAGCCTATTTGTGCCCACTTTAGTGAATATTTTAAAGCTCACATTAAGAACACAAATTGTCTTGTATTGCTGAATTTTTATGACATTATTCACTTTTGGGATTAAGGTAATAATACCAAAATTCAGAATGTAGAGATCAAGAGCCTCCCTATGCAGTTCAGCAAATAAGGCTAGAAGATCATCCTTGATGACTCCCCAGAACACCTGATAAAATTCTACAGGAAAACCATCCGGCCCTGGAGCTTTGTTATGCTCCATTTGGAAGACTGACTCCCTCACTTTAGATTCAGTGAGCGGGCTAATGAGGATGTCATTTTCCTCCGGTGATACCTGTGGGATATCTAGGTTTTGGTCTTCCCTAAGGAAGATATCAAAATTTTCCGGCTGGCCAAAGAGTTCTTTATAATAAGTCGTAATATGACTTTTGAGATGATCATCACCGATCACAACACCTTGATCATTTTCAAGTTTATAGATATGTTGCTTGCGATGTTTCCCATTGGTAACTAGATGAAAGAACCGAGTATTAGCATCCCCTTCCAAGAGGGTCTTAACTTTGGCTCTCTCATACCATTTTAGTTCCTCTTCTCTCAGAAGGTTAACTAAACATTCTTTTAGATAATGCTTCAAATTAATCTCTTGATCAAATAAAGGGGAGATCTCAGCTTTCTTATCAAGATTGTCTAAAAGAGCTAACAAAGTGTTTTTTTCTTTTCGATAAGACCCTGCCGTGTGTTTGGCCCAGCCCCTTAGATATTGTCAAAGTCTGTGGATCTTGAACTGCCAACGTTCAAGAGGGGTTGACCCAGAGCATGGAGATTGCCAAATATTTGCAAACATATCATAAAATCCATCTCGTATCAACCATCCCCTCTCAAATTTGGAAGGACGATTGTGAGTCTGGTGGGTTGAAGCACCTGTGTTAAGCACTAGGGGTGTGTGGTCTGAGATATTCCCATCCCTAGGTTCTATTGTTGTCAATGGGAACATGATTTCCCATTCCGTGCTAACTAGAACTCTATCTAACTTTTCAAAAGTTGGATTATCCCCTGGCCCCGCCCATGTGTATTGACGGCCCGCCATTGTGATCTCCTTAAGATCCAGAGATTCAATAACAACATTAAAAAGATTTGGCCATTTAGGGTCGAAGTCCCCAGAACTCTTATCTTCTGGGCTTCGCATTATGTTGAAATCACCTCCTATGATATATGGAAGGGTTTCCTTGGAGCACGTGTTGGCGAGTTCTACTAAGAAAGCACTCTTATTCTGGAGTTGTGCTGGCCCATATACCGTATATAGCACAGATTTGAAGTCATTTGATTTGACTCTAAGGGTGAATTTTACATAGAAATCTCCTTCAGCAATAGCTCCAATGTCAAAAACATCCAAGTCCACACCTAGCAGGATGCCCTCAGACCTGTCATGGGGTGCCATGGTGTGCCAAAAAAATCATGGCCCCCACAAATATTTTTAAGAACATGATCCTAGAATGAGTCCCGACCTATTTCAGATAGAGCAATAAAATTAATTTGCTCTTCCTTAACCAATTTAGCTAAAAACATGTGCTTAGCCAAGTCTCCCAGACCTCTGCTATTCCAGAAAACACCCTTCATTTTATAGTAATTTTTGAGGGGGTCTTTGGCTTTTTCGAAAGTTTGCCTTTCAAAGTATTTTTGGCATTATTATATTTTTTTTTCTTCCTTCGCGTTGGAGAGAGATCTATGATTTGATCATTCTCCAGCAAGGCCAACCCGCAATAGTCTTTACAACTTAGCTGCTATATATATTGTTTGATTTTATATATTTTAGTTTTATTGCACTGTTCGCACTCGTTTATTACTATACTATAGTTAATGCTTGATTAGAGGATCTCCGAAGATAATTCTACAAAAACTATGGAGAAATCAATTAGTTTTTTTCAAGTGGTGGCTAAAGAAAGTTGGGATCATATTTGTTATGTTATTCTAACTATTTATAAAATCTCACTCTTAAAAGATATAGAAAACAACTTTGCATCAGGATTCCCAACCTATTTCCAACTCACTCCAAACATGTATATACTTTCTTTCTCTCTTGTATATTTGCAATTGAAACACTATCCTTAATTTTATTCTTCACCACGTTCTTCCACCTTTAGATTGGCTGATTGATACATGCACATAACTTTTCGCACAAATGGATATTTTGATTGATTTTCTCAAGTGTGGATTGGGAGTTAAAGGATTTGTTGAAGAGCGTTTTTTTTTAGTCTTGCCAAAAAATCATATGATTGGGAATGGACTTTGGAAACTCTTAGATATGCTATTAGCATTTGTTGTCACCGCAAGTAACTATGTTCACAGTGATGAGTGAGACATCTACATGTTATATCTTTCTTTATTTATTGGTTAACGTTATGAGCTCGGCCTTTAGGCCCAAGCTTGGTACAATAGCTTTGTTACTAGATGTCAAATGCATAGTTGATATTATCAAGTTTTATCTTTTGAAAATTTTCAATGTCTCTTTTTAATCTCAATCTCCATATGGAACTGCATTTACTTTCTTTATTATATTTGATAATAAACATAATTTAAATTGTCTCCTTTTTTAAATATCAAGATCGATTCACTTTGCCAACAATACAAAACTATTTCTTATTTTTTTTACAAAAGTAGATATAAGGGTGGGTATTTTTGTTTTTAATAATAGTAGTTGTGAAAAAGATGCTTTGATTTCATTTTCTTTGACTCATTCGCCAATTTGTAGGCTATACAAATGAATGTGGATGTTTTTATGGCTAAATACTAGATAATAGATTAATCAAGGCTAATGAAACCTACTATGGTATTGCCTCCATCCTCAAATATATATAATGAATTCTAGCTATGCATCTAGACATAAAGCCTATATTATTTGTAATTATCTCATTATAAAGAAATATATATCATCTAAACCCACATTAATCTCAATATTATTTTCCCCTATTGTCTTACACATTTTTATCTAAATTTTCATCAATCCTTGTCAAGCCATGCATTAAGCTAGTCACCCCGACTCATAGAATTTTGGGTATATTGAACTCCCTCACTAGGAATTTGATCAAGTTTAAACATGTGTACTATTTGACATGTTCTTACAATCTAACACATTTTAACTTGGACATCCACCAATTGAATGCATGTCCCACCAATTTGATCAATTACTATTGCATTTCTTTTTGCTAATTTCGATCTTGTAGGAGTTCATACACATTCACAATTTTCGAGAAAATTTAGCTTCTCAAAATTATACAAATATAAATTTGTGTAGATTGATTTTCTAATTTTATAGAGCCTTCATAAAAAAGGAGTCATTATTTTCCTCATTTATTAGAAATTATCCTCATTAATATATTAGGAATTGAGAATGAACATAAATACATGTTGGGGTAGAGCCACAAAATTTTGTAGTTTTCAATTCCAAATGTATTCATAGAAACAGATCCGTCATAAATTTGTGCTTGATGTCGTGTCATCGCACAACTTTTTTCCCTAGATGCTTTAGTGTTGATATATTATATTGTATACTCTCTCCGTCCCCGAATGTAAGACGCGATTTGACTTGGTGCAGTCTTCAAAAATATATTTTGATCTATAATATCTCTTATAATATATAATTTATATGAACAAAAGTTTGATCATTAGAAAGTATTTCTAAATACAAATCTAATGTAACTACTTTTGTAATATAAAATTTTGATATAATTAAGCTAATTGTTAGTCAAAGATAATGAAGTTTGAATTTTGAAATACGTGCAGGCCTTATATTCATGGACGGAGGGAGTACAAATCAAGGAGTACAAATCAACTGCGCCGGAACTATGTTTATCTGCTTTTGAAGCCTTTCTACATACATTAGGAATTCATTATGTACTCATGCTTATAATTTTGCTGGTATAGGTTAATTTGATTCGATTTAGCACATTAGGAATTAACCATGTATTCATGCTTATAATTTTTTTCTTGGATAAGTGTCAAGGAATAGCACAACATGAAGTACCTAAAATCCAGCGAAAATGTTACAATGCGTAGGGGAATTTGGTCCAACTCGCTATACCTACGAGCTGACACCTATTGGGTAAAGGTCCACGAGAGCCCATAACATATAAATACCTTGACCTAATTCAACCTAAAAAACTAGTACGATAGGTAAGGTCTGCCCCGCATTATATGTCGTGTTCCTCCACTATTAATTACCGACGTGAGACTAAACCAAAATACCAAACTAAAGAGAAATACTACATACATACGCCAATAAATAAATGACCTCTTTGCTTGCGATTAAATAAAGGCCCTCTTTGCATATTTCACCATCACTAAAGGCAAGTCTACTGCAGACTCGAATGTGTTCAACCCTTCAGACAATTCATGCTGCATCGGATCGGAGGAGTGTTGTTTTCTTTCCTGTCATAATATTTCTCCTAGATTAATTACAACAGCTGATGGAACATTATTCGATCCTTTCAGTGACCTACCATGCTGAGCATCTTTATTGCAGGAAACATATGGGCCTTCCGGGCCGTACTTACGTACGGACGCACACAGAGGCCAATTGTTCGCCTCGCCAATATAGATTTTACTCTTTATTAGAGTGCAGACACAACGGCAATAAACTTGAATGGACTTCATTGTTCATGCAACCTGCAATATGTCTTTTGGAGCTTAAATATTGAGGGACGTTCTGCAGTGTAAGCTCCCATTTTATATAGTCTTCTATACCTGGTTGTTTTTATTTTAATGCAGACATGGAGTCATGGACTTCCATCCATTCATGAGAAGTGTAATAACTAGCAAGGCTGCCACTAGAACACGGAATTAACACCATACCCCCAATCGTATATTTTTCACTTTTTTTCTACGAAATTAAGTGAACAATTTTATATGAAACCTTTACGATTCATGTCGAAATTCCTTCGTTATAAAGGGGCCTAGAAACACAGGACAAAAAATAGTATTGTACGCATGGTGTGTATAGCAGTATGTGTGCATGTGTGTGTCATATATGTCGTCAGTGCGAGTAATGAATATAATTAAGATTGATTTTTTTTGGTGAGTAAAAGAGTGTTGCCTTATTTTATATTAGTGCTGAGTTTCGTCGGTCACAAATTGTTTGCTATGTAATTAACTCTTTGTGAACTTTGTTGGGGATCCTCGTGAGGCTTTATCTTTGCAAGGATCATGTTGGTCTTGGTAGCTCTGTTTGCTTGTGCTATTCAGTTGACTTTCATCCGTATAATTTTTTTCGTGGAACAATGTTTTTCTCTCAATAAATCAGCCGTACAAATTAGCAGAACGAAGCCGATTTAATACCAGCCGAAGAAAATAATCATGTTTTTAGTTGTCCTATCCTCTTAACAAAAAGTATGCTTAGACATGGTCACAACAAGGAAAAGTGTGTCACTTTTTATGGATCCAAAGTGAGTATTGTTGATTATATTGCTCAAGAAATACAATTGTGATCGTTTCCAAGCAACTTATGAGTAACAATATGTGTGAGCACTGCCCACCATACGTCTAGCTACTTAATTTAGCTGTCTCATGAGCTAATTGATCAACATGAGATTTTAACCAACCTCTTTATAGTCTGGTTCTCCTTCAACGAGAACAGAAATGCACTTGCACTACCAGACCAAGGATCATGCATTCTTATCGGCTCTGGTCATTGCTGAGGGTTTTCTAAAAACCGAAGGGAAAGACCTATGTGTTATTCATGTCTATAGTGGAATAACCATAAAAAAGTCATGAACCGTCAGGAACTAAACATGAAATTCTATCAGTCAAGGGAAACCTACGGTAAATACCTTTCTTGTCGATGTTGAACCTACAGTAAATACCTTTCCATCGGCCATCAGAATTATAATTCATGTTAATTGTTTTTCAGGCTTCTCATAACAGTTTCAGGAAAAAGCTGTGGTCCAGTACGTAGTGTTAGATGTAGCTGCATCTCTGCGTTTTCCTTTAATACAATCTCTCCATTTGATGGGAAATTAAATATGGGTTAAAGTGGAAGTGGAGTTAATGTCTCATTTACCAAGAATTGTTTCCGATAAAATTGATATTGTTTATGAACATTTCATACCATTTCCATTTTTATTGTTAGTACCATATTATATTTTTCACTTATTAGCTGAATTGAAAATATAGCGAGTCCCCAACCGACTAGAAATTGTTTCTGTATAGGAGATATCGTTACCAACTATTCTCATCCGTAGAAGTTAATAAAGGATATTGCCAGGATTATGGTATGTTTTCCAGTTTCACACCATGAATTTGAAAATTTTCAAAACTCAAAATGAGATTTGGTAGTGTTAATTAACAAGTTCTCCCATCATTCACATAGGAGCACATAGGGGGAAAATCGTAAGTGATTGCCTCTATTGTAGTGGTAAATAATCATGGGGACCCTTGTTTATGTACATATAGCCAAACCAGACCACAAATTCAAGTCCATTATTTGAGTTCGGCCCTATCTTATGTCCAGTTGGACTGAACTGAAACTGTTGTATTCAGTCTAGTTTTCTCACAAAAATATTTTAAAAAGAAAAGCATTCGGTGTATAAAATTTTGTTTTGTTTTTTATGAGGTTGCTGATGTTTAGTTGACTTGGGGCCTTTTCTGGTGGCCTTTTTTTCCCATATGCACAGAGACGATGATTGCCAAGGAGTCAAAGGACTGAACATGCCTGAGTAATAAATTTGTGCTCCTACTGTTGCAAGCTACAGTAAGAAATGGGTGAAGTTAGGGATGCTGCATGCTCAAGTGGTTGCAGATCGAGACAGGTTTCAGACAAGGTGTTTAAATGCTTAACGATACAGATCTGTGCACCTTAATCGATGGTTCATGCGTAGGATCCCTACAAAGCTGGTACGAACAAAGAGTATCATGTGTGGGAATGGCACCCTTTGTCACGCTCGTAACTACTGCGCCTCCGTTCTAAGAAAATTGCAATTCTAGGTGCATTCTCGGTAATTAAAGTGTATAAAATTTGATCAAATATAGATAAAAATATTGATATTTATGATGCTAAATAATAAATATACTATAAAAATAGAAAAATATTTTTTACTCCTAAGGTGTAGTACACTCACGTGTCTCTAAATTTATGGTATATATGTCCCGATAAAATGTATGTAGACATTGGCGGGTCCAAGAGGGGGGCTGCTATTGAAATATAACTTATCATTAACAAGATCTTAAACTTAGTCTAAATATGATCACTAACTAAAACTTATACGGAATAGATCTTAGATACTAACCAAAGCCGGTAGATGCCATCTGTGCTTCTGGAGATGTGATGAAGTTTGTAGACACAACAGATATCATGATATCACCGTCTTGGGATGTGGATGCCCTCTGTTGGTGAAGAACGTGAGACGTCGGTGGCGGCGGCTCTATGAACGTCTCCTAGATTGACCTGGACATGATGAACATGAGAGACGACCTTCCTAAACCCTCCAGCGCCTTATTGACTGGTTATGTGATTTGTTTCGCGTGTATGAATGTGATGGTAACACTAGGGGCGTTGCCTCTTATTTATAGAGCGTTGTGGGCTAGGGGGCCGAACCCTAAAATATCTAAGGAATGTCGCCGATCACGTCAAATCTGATTGTTGGATATATGGCAGGTGGACCATTTAATCAATCACTAATTAATGTTACCATTAATCTCGGAATTAGCCGAGATCACTTTCCAATAGCTGCAGCCCTCACGTGAGCCTTAATCCTCCATTAAATTATTGTAGCATTAGCCTTAAAACATTATTAATTTTTCATTGTCAATCATCATCTCCATTACTTAGCCCTCTTTTGATCTCATCTTGGATTCACCACTGTATGTAGACGATGAGTATTTGATCTATCAGACCACCTAGGGTGGTATATATGTCAAATATGCAAGTGTACACGAAGTATATGGTTATACTTATTTTATATACTACTATAACAATATTATAATAATATATTTAAAAATATGTGTTTTTTAAATATTTTGACGTAGTAAGATTTGGAGTATCTTAAAATAAGTATATAAACATATACAAACCAATAAAATCTGTATGGACATATATGCATTAAAGATAAGAGTAACTAACTTCCAAAGTAGAAAAAAAATACTCTCTTACAAAAATATATTTCATAATGAATCTTATGTGCTATTATTTAAATAATAAATATTCATAGTTTTTAATATAAATTTTGTCAAACTTGATATATTAATATATAACACTATTTTAGAATTGCATCTTTTTGAACCGTGGGAGAGTATTCATCTATGCGCCATGCAACGCAGATAGTGTTTTTTTCCAGATGAAAGAAGAATTGTATTAAATTATAGAAGAGTATATCATCATGCTACAAGACACTATGGATTACAATAAGCATATACACAGAAACTGTACATTGTATCCACGCTTTGTATGGCTTCAATCTCAATCCCAAACTTGTATGACGATTGGATGACCACTCATGCAAATACTTGCTAAAAGGCTTGAGAACGTATGCCCATTGAATGACAACCAATATTCATGCAGGCAGGATGAGAAACTTCTTCTTTCAAGTATCTTTCTTCTTCCTTCCATCACCAAAGAATAAGAAAACTTGTCTGGATCTTGTTCATTCAACATGATTAAATCTAACCACAACAAAATGGAGTAAACACCAGAGAAAATTATTCTATAGTGGCACACCATCTCCGTCTTGATCTCATTGTTCAGAAACCTAAGTCTCCATGGATGGATGTGGCTGCATTAGGTTTTCAGGTGCATGGATATGTAGTGCCTATGTCTCGCAACGAATGGTGTTGTTCCTGGTTCCTATGTCTCACGTGCATGGATGTAGCTGCATCAGGTTTTCAGGGCTTAGACCGTGCTCATGACAAGGAGTTACAAACTTTGGTTACTAGGTAGTTCTCCCTCCATCCCAAATTATAAGTTATTCTAACAATCTTAAAGAGTAAAAGCATCTTAAGTTTGACCAAATTTATATGAGAATATAATAACATTTATGACGCAAACTAAGTATATTAGATTCTTCATCGGTTATATTTTCATAGTATACCTATTTGATGTCATAAACTTTTATAATCTTATCTACAATTTTGGTTAAACTTGAGATGGTTTGACTCTCCAAGATTTTTGAAATGACTCACAAGGAGACCGAGGACACAGTTGCATATATATATCCCACAACTACGTACTCTCCAAGAGTTCGATAACAACAAAGGGGAATCACAACCCAAACGAGATGTCTTGTGAACTCTAATGGAGGATCTAGGACCTTAGAATCCCTCTATTCGAAAAAGCCTCCAAAGGAGCATCCTCCTCCTCCATAGGCTCATGGGCCACTACCAGGTTCAATAATAGGGATACCTAGAAGGAGACAGATAGCCGGGAAGCTATCTAACCATGATAGTCAAGAGTGTATTTTGGTCTTACCCGACCCCATGGACGTGAACTCTAACTCGCCCGACCCCTCGGGCGTGAGCACTGACTCGCTCGAACCCTTGGGTGCGGATCCCGCCTTGCCTGACGGTGATCCATTACGCCTCCAACCACTACGGATCTAAATGGCCAGACTCGGTGCCAAACTTCTATCACCCGGGAGGGAGTAGGAGAGCTAAAACATGATCCACAACCACGGCATGTCATACTAGAGGACTCGTGTTGTCTATAGTGTCTGGCATGCCAGTGCCATGCTACCTACTTCTCATACACCTCCCGTTCGGGGGAGCTTGTTGACCATGACGCCTGCCAAGGTGAAATGGGGTGCCATGACCGGCAGACGCTCACATGTAGCGACGTGTGGTGAACAGGGCCGCGTTGTGGAGCCCTCTGTTGTCATCTATAGGACCCAAAGGGGACCCACGCAAAGGAGGCATGGAGAGCGCTAGGATCCAGGGAGCTTTCTTCCTCCTCCTTCGTTCTCTTTTCTCTCTCTCTCTCTCCCTCTTGTAACCTGCATCCCCCCTTTCATTTATAAAAGGGAAAGAATAGTGCCTCATTGGAGAAGAGTCCCTTTTCCTCCAATCCATTCACTAGAGACTTGGGACCTTCTCCCTCTCTTTCCAGTTTGTAACACCTACTTCAAACTTGTGTTGTAACACCTACTTCAAACTTGTGCCGGTAATGCAAGCAGTCTCAAACTGGATGTAGTGGTATAAGCCTAGTACGATAGAGTGATCTTAACTTGTCATTGGTTTTACGATGAACCATACTTGTACGGTTGTACCATAGATAGTCTTGGGTCCTTTGTAGCTTGACGACATCCTTGCTGGCCCTTCGCCTTAGTATGGAGCAATGACAAGAACTTGTGCAAGGATGAAGAAGATGCTTTGTTCCTTGCTAGATCAAACTCCATAGTGAAGAAGTGTGAAGTGACCAAATGAGAGGCTACTCGTGAGGCTTGCTTTTGTAGTAAGTCGCTTATCCATCTTGGTGGAGTTGTTGTGGCATGTATTCTAAGTAGGGCGGAGCCAGGATTTGAAGATACGAGGTTCATTTAAGCTAATAACAATCATACATCATAAAATGGATTTACATCAATAGCATGGATAATATCCGAAAAAGTTTATTTTATGATACACATAAAAGCCAAAAAGCTGGTGAACATTATAAAGAAAAAGGAACAAAAATTAATTAGCGCTAGGTCTCTAATTATTAGGCAAAAAATAATAGAAACAAAAGAAATGAGAAAAGACAACATAAAGACGACTAGCTCTAGATAATATAGATGAAGTTGTAGATCCATATGAAGTAAGAACAAACAAGCCAACACTAATTATATTTTTTAATTAGCTATAGAGTTATTATACCACATATGGAGAATAAAAAATAATAGAAAGGCTAGTCCTAATTACGAAAGAAGAACAAGTAATTAAAGCACTAATTATTAGCATCTTTACCATGCTAAATGAATGATTAACTAGATAATTGAGGAAGGGGCATTGTGGAGGCACCATCATGGTGGGGTGGGGTGCTAGGCGCCCTCAGCCCTTCCCTCCCTCCTCCACTGAGCGAAAGGTCTTGACCGGGAGAGAGCCTTGGTAACTAGGAGAATAGTATCCGTCATGGAGATCCATTGACTATGGGCGGGGTTTTTCTCACCAATACCATGGGACAAACCTTCTTGATGAGTATTTGTACCCTTTTTCTCATCTCATTACTTACCACAATTTTGTTTTTCACAAAGCTATTTGTCATGGGTTTAAACACTATAGATAAAGCTTACATATATAGTGCTTGGTTTATGTTTGTCTTTGCGCGAAGTTTTATTACTGGGAAAAGTACATAGGATAGTTTTCAAGAAGTGACCTAATTCATTACCCTCTCTTTGGATTCATGGCTAGGCGCACCGTACCGTTGCTTTCATCATAGCAAAATAAACAGTACGTTGTTATCAGATTTGTAGAGTTGTACCATAGTACCATACCACTAGTAAAAAATGCAATCCATGTATACTACAGGATTCAGGCGCTTTGCCGAGTGTGGCACTCGGCAAAGCCCACTCAGAACAGAATTAGTCGGCAAAGATTTCTTTATCGAGTGCCAAATATCGGGCACTCGGCAAAGGCTTTGCCGAGTGTCAGGTCAGCACTCGACAAAGGAAACGGTGGCCGTCAAGTCGACGACTTTTTTTCCCGAGTGCTGACGTGGCCGGCACTCGGTAAAGATTTTTTATTTTTATTTTTTTTTGAAAATTCTTTGTCGAGTGCCACCTGTCCTGCACTCGGCAAAGAAATTTAATATTTTTTTTGAAATTTCTTTGCCGAGTGTCACCTGGCCGGCACTGGGTAAAGGGTTATTCTTTGCCGAGTGCCACCTGGCTGGCACTCGGCAAAGGGCTTGAGCTGGGAAATTTCCCCCCAGCTTTGCCGAGTGGCATGACCCCTTTGCCGAGTGTGACACTCGGTAAAGCTGGGAAATTTCCAATTTTTTTTGTTTTTTCCTTTTCACCACAATAACCACCATATATATCACACATACATTCATCCATCACACAAACACAGTATATATCACATGGATATCCATATACAATCACAGAATACATAAAATATATCCATAATCCATCCACAATCCATTCATCACAACATGTGTTCACAATTCATCCAACTATCACAAGTTCAATATGAAAATCCATCACATCACAGGCATCACAGCTCACAAACCTATCACTGCTCACCTTGGCCCCCAGTGCCTGAAGAGCTCCCACCTTGGCCCCCTTGCGGCCACTCTTGCGACCCGCCGGTCGGTGGAGGACCACCATGCCACTGGGGCGGCGCATTAGGGCCAGGAGACCACCCGGACTCCGGAGGAGGTGCACCTTGCCACCCGTAGTACGGAGGAGGGCCATGAGGGGGCCACCCGTACTGTGGCGAAGGCTGACCTTGAGGCGAAGGTTGACCCTGAGGCGAAGGCGTCGAACCCTGTGACTGTGGCTGCACGAAGGAGAAGTGAATTCGTTAGTACCTGGAGGACGGCCGAAGAAGCTAAAACATTAAACAACCATATATATAAACTCACCGGAGTCCATGTAGGACCAACAGGATGCGGCATTAGTGGAGGAGCGAATGGAGCGAGCAGCGAGGGAGGCACGACCATACCAGGGACGTTCAGGCTCGCAAAGAAGGTAGCCATATCCGCCGACCTCTGGTCCCAGTCGCGGTTCCGGGCCTCCAACTATAGGCATTGGGCCTCCACCTGGGCCAACTCACGCCTATGGGCCTCCTCTCGGGCCTGGTCCCTTGCTTCTATCTCGGCGTTGAGCCTCTGCATCTCCTCCTGCATCTGGGCCTGTAATATTCATCCAGCAAGGTTTAAACAATGCAAATGCAAGGTAAGAAATAATCGATTAATTGAACGGTACTTACCTGAAGCTGCGCCATGGTCGGCTTCCTTGGTCTGATGGGGATGGATCCGCTCGTGCTCCTCGACCGAACCTCGGCGAGGTTGGGAAGGGAGGCCGAGGAGACTAAGTTGCCGGCCGTATACAACCGACCGTGCGGCCTCCCTCCTCCCAACCTCATCAGCAGGTCCGTGTCTAGGGGCTGGGTGGCCGGATCGTAGTCCTCCCCATGACGCGCACGAGCCGCCTTCCTGTACTCAGTGACCTTGGTGTAGGCATTCGGGTTGCTGTAAGCCTCGGGGCCGTCGTCGGGGTTGTACTGGTTCGCCGGATCGGTCGCCGTGCCCTTGTTCACCAAGTTGTATGCCATGAACGGGTTACACGGCGCACCACCATGCGACTTGGACTAAGAGAGAAAAATCAAAGATGATTGCAACTAATGAGTATTAAGCATTAGAATAAAAACATAAATCAATAGAACATACCCATCTCTCAGCATATCGGTCAAGGCTTTGGTTGCCTTGTCGGTGTGGCATCCCTGGCATCTGCAAGCGCCACTCTCGGCGATCTCTGTGCCTCTCGGCCCACTCCTCCGAGAGCCACCTGTCCACAATGGTCGCCCAACAGTTCGAGTGGGCTTGGCACCAACCAGGACAGAACTGCATGACATCAAGTCAAGTCAAGTATTTAATATGTCAGAAGATCAATTGAAGCCTACATATTCTTCACGAAAGAAATCGGTATTAATGTTTCCTACTTACTTTGAGGTACTGGTCCCTGGTGAGGTCGATCTCCCTGGATTGCATCTTCTCCATCTCTTGCTTCTTCTTGACCTTCTCACCGTATAGCTCGGCGAAGGCGGTGATGATGCATTGGATCCTCGCCTCGTGGTACAGATCCCAGAGCCGGGACCTAGCAACCTTGTCCTGCACGACCTCCGCCTCGGCCTCTCTCCCCGGCTCGCACGTGTACCACTCCTGCATACAAACATCATGTATCCCGGGGTTAATTCAAGAATGTAAAATGAATGTGTAGTATTGACAAATGTTGTGCAATCTAGACTTACCCAGAACTTGTTCTTAATCTGCCTAGCAACCATGATGGCGGGCGTACTGGACTCCGCGGCGATGAAGTGGTCCCACGACCAGGGCGGGCCGTATACCCCGGCGTAGTTGACGTTGCCAGGGTAGTGCTTCTTGATCAGGAGAGTGATGGTGCCATTGATATGGCGGCCCCCACCCCGTCCACTCACAACTACCCAGTTCCTGCACGAGTCAACAAGAAGAAAATGTTAGTCTGAAGTTTGATTTTCAACATGTAATATGAACATCAATGGTTACTTACTTTTCGCCGCTAGGTCGAATGACCGGACGGCGGTGAGGTAAGGAAGCCTGCCGCGAGAGCACACTTGGCCCGCGCTGGTACACCTTGCTCGTAGCAGAGGAAGTGGAACCTCCTGCTATGGCCTCGGCCTCGTCCTCCTCCCTCTCCTCCTTGTCCTCCTCCTCCCTCTCCTCCTCGTCCTCCTCCTCCTGAGGGGTCAACTCGGGCGTCGGGTCTCGTGGAGGAGTCGGCTCCGTCCTCTCCCTCCTAGGACGACCGCATGGCGGCCGGTCCTCGTCGACGTCTCGGCTGTCGGCTCGTCGGGGTCCTCAGTAGTCCTGCGGTAGGTGGAGGACACCTGCCGGTGCGACCGCCTGCTTCCGCCCGACATTTTGTCGAGTGCCTGCAATTACAAAGACAAAATGAATTAGCATAAATAAACAGTAAGTACTTATAAAGAGATATAAACAAAACAATATAATATTACATGAATTAGAAATTATCTCCACGAGGGGCAGTGGCTTGTGGCACTCGTGTGTCGTCATCACTATCAACATTATCGAACTCTAATGCCTCGTCCTCATCTTCATCCTCCTCCTCCAATCCTAACTGCATCCGCTCAAGAATTCTTAAGTCTTTGACATTCTGCACCTCAACACCCTTGTCCTCATCGTAGTCATGGTCTTCTTCCATGTCCATCAACGATGTAATGTCAATGTCAAACCTCCCTTCTAGGTCCTCAGGTTGAAAAAACTCTCCCATATATGTGTTTGGGTCAAAGTTGTAGTCATCATTGTTTGGAAGAGGTGCTTTGCCATGCAGCGATACCAACTGAACGAGGTACCAACCCACAAGATCCTCAACTTGTTGGCATGCCCATGAGAGATAATAAACTTGTGAGGCTTGTTGAGCCACAATATAGACATCATCTCCTTTATAGATGGAATCCTATCGAATTTCTACTAGCCCAAGCTCAGGGGCTTTTCTCGTGACATCAGGATCGAACCAATGGCATTTGAATACCACTGGATTAAGAGCTTTGGTAGCTTTGCTACCCGGATAGTGGAGCTCGTATATTTCTTCGACTATGCCGTAATAGTCGCGCTCATCGGTGTCAGGCGTACGAACTCCACTATTCGTGGTCTTTCGATTTCGTCGACTCTCCTCATATCTTCTTGTGTGAAAGCGATAGCCATTCACATCATAAACGGCATCCATAGAGGACGATGTTGGTCAAACGAAGAATACTTGCCTCCCTTCTTCAACTAGGAGAACCTCACAGCTGACTTGCACAATGGGCATGGAAACTTTCCGTGAACACACCACGCGCTTAATATGCCATACGCCAAGAAGTCATGCATAGAGTACTGGTACCACACACTCATTTCGAAGTTCCTCTTTGTAGCTCGATCGTATGTCAGCACCGGCTTCTTCCAAACTTCGTTCAACTCATCCCACAAAGGCTGCATGAACACACCCATATTCTTCCCCGGGTGTCCAGGAATTATCAGCGACATGAATACGTTCTTCGGGTCAAACATGACGCCAGGGGGGAGATTGAGGGGGATCACAAACACAGGCCAACAAGTGTACGGGGCCGCCATCATTCCATACGGGTTGAACCCATCTGTTGCAAATGCCACACGTACATTCCGAGCCTCCATAGCTTTGTCAGGATACATGTCATCGAAGTACTTCCATGCGTCACCATCCGATGGGTGTACCATCTTGTCAGGGTTGTATCTTTTGCCATTCTTGTGCCATGTCATCTGTTTCGCGTACTCCTCTGTCATGTTCAGTCGTTGGATCCTCGGTATGAATGGAAGGTACCGTAGAACCATCTCGGGGATCGTAAGATGTTCTTTCGTACCATCACCATGGTCTACCTCCACATACCTAGATGCTTTACACTTTGGACAGTGTGTTGCTTTCTCTAAATCTTTTCTAAATAGGACGCACCCTTTTGGACAAGCATGGATCTGCTCATATGGCATCTTAAGGGCACGAAGGAGTTTTTGTGACTCGTACATATTCTTTGGCAGAACATGATCCTCCGGCAGTAGGGTGCCAATAATTGTCAACATGCCATCGAACATGTCTCGACTCATGCTATACTGCAACTTCAACCCATTAGACATCCAATGGCATCTAGTTGCGAAACCATTGTCTTATCGTGAAGGGGCTTCTGTGCCGACGACATCATGTCGTAGAACGCCTTTGCGGTTTCCTTTGGCTCCTCCTCCATTCCTTCATCGAACCGTGCCTCATGAAAATCATCCATCATGTCTGCTACCCCGGCATCCTCATCATAATCCTCGAGACGTCGTCTCACCACCTCGTCTCTCAGCCGATCTGCTTCACCATGGTAGACCCAACATGTATAGTTTTTAACGAATCCGTACTTGAAAAGATCTTGCCCCACGTCATTCTTATATTTTTCTTTTCTTGTTCTCACACCTGCTAGGACACGGCATCCGACTCGACCCTTTAGCAGCAGCGCCAAATGCATGCTCCAAGAAGGCATTGGTCTTGTTAACCCATTTTGTGCTCTTACTTGTGTAGCCCATGTACATCCAATCACGATTTTCCATCCTCTGGCATATACATACGTAAGCGACAAATAAAGCCAGCCCATGCATCTACATGGTGTTTCTACCATCTAATAGGTGAAGGTTAGGTCCTAATCCCACCCGCAGATGCGTAGATGAGGTCAGTTTCCATGCTCTACTCCTATCCGAGATGAAATTTCGGCAGCACCTCCCTGTTGTTCTCCCGATACACGTCCTACCAGGGAGAGTGTGTATCTGGAGAACAACGGGGAGGTGGTGCCGAAACTCCAACTAGGACACGAGCAGAGCATGGAAACTGACCTCATCTACGCATCTACGGGTTGTCCAAATAACGTGGACAATCCGAAAGATATACGGTCGGATACACACAGTGATCTGCGTGCCTCCAACCGTATCTCTTTCGGACGGGAGACGCCTAACTAGTTTACGTGGTCTACGACAAAGATACACGATAAGAGGTTGTTTATACCTAAGGTGGCGATGGAGTCAGGATAGCGGGGCAGTGGCGAGTCGGGGCGGTGTAGGCAGACCCGCAGCGCCGACGAAGTGGATCGACTGCTCCGCAGCCCCTCTGACGTCCTCTGCTCTGCAAAAGCATAAAGCAACGGTATAAGTTAAAAATTTGGGCAGAACCTCCCCTGTACTGGGAGGTTCCCAAAACCTACAAAAAAATAGTCGGCTCCATGGCAGACACCCACATTTACGGCACGAAGGCCGACACATCAACAATGGGAGGCACGAAGGCCATCCACATCCAAAACGGCGCGATGGCCTAGAACCCAGAGTTTTACCTTCTACTCGGTCGAGGGATGGGGACGTGACGGTAAGGTCGTCGAGACGAGGACGTTATCCACAACCACCTGCATTGCATGCCAAGTCACAACTCACAACATATATAGGTAGTTAATTTGATTTTTCAAAGGTAAACCCTAAACCTACTACTAATTACACTAATACTACTACTACTACTTACACTAAGCGATCGAGGGGCAGGGACGAACTCTTCTCCTTCCTCTTTTTCTTCTACCTCTTCTTCTTCCTTCTCTTATTCTTACTCTTCGTCTTCTTCCTCCTCCTATTCTTCTTCCTCTTCTTCCTCCTCCTCCTCTTCTTCCTCTTCTTCTTCTTCTTCTTCCTCTTCTTCTTCTTCTTCTTCTTCTTCTTCTTCTTCTTCTTCTTCTTCTTCTTCTTCTTCTTCTTCTTCTTCTTCTTCTTCCTCCTTTCCTCCTCTGGGCAGGGCCGGCTGGGCGGGCGCTGCGGCCTCGGCGGGCGCATGGGGGGCGCCGGCCAAGGGCTCGGGGGGGGGGGGGGGGGGGCGGTGGCGGGGCGCCGACGGCGGGCAGGGACGTGGCGGCGGGCGAGTGCGTGCGTGCGTGTGTGCGTGTGTGGTGTGGGGTGGGGTGGGCCGGTTGGGGATTGGGCTGGGAGGTTTTCTATTTTTTAAAATTTTTTATTCGGGCGGCACTCGGCAAAGAAATTAGGGTTTCCCCTTTGCCGAGTGCCAGGGACTGCACTCGGCAAAGCAAAAAAAAAATTCGATTTTGGCAACCAAATTTTTTTTGTAGCTTTCACATATCACCATGGTCAACATGTTCAAGTTTGAAAGTTTTTCAAAAGTTTTTGTTATATTTTTTGCATTTATTTCATTTTCTTCATTTTTCATGAACGACGCAAGTTTGAACTGTAGGTGCATTGAATAATTGATTTCAATGATTAAAAAAATGTTATTCTTGTTCTTGAGTGTATGTTTAGGCCAAATCCATAAACTGACCCAAACTTTCAATCAACGTGCTCTCGGGGCAACGCCTCCAAATTACGTGTGTGCGGTTTTTTAATTCTAAAAAATGCAAATGAATTTCAAAAATCACGAAACTTAGCGAGATGTCGTTTCATCATATGCGTATACCATGGAAAAAATTTGAGAAAGTTTCGAGCATGTTGTCACGTACGATGTTCACAAACCAGTACTACGAAGACATATGATCACGTAGTACTGGTTTGTGAACATCGTACGCGACAACATGCTCGAAACTTTCTCAAATTTTTTCCATGGCATACGCATATGATGAAACGACATCTCGCTAAGTTTCGTGATTTTCGGAATTCATTTGCATTTTTTTAGAATTAAAAACCGCACACACGTAATTTGGAGGCGTTGCCCCGAGAGCATGTTGATCGAAACTTCAGGTCAGTTTATGGATTTGGCCTAAACATACACTCAAGAACAAGAATAACATTTTTTTAATCATTGAAATCAAATATTCGATGCACCTGCAATTCAAACTTGCGTCGTTCGCGAAAAATGAAGAAAATAAAATAAATGCAAAAAATATAACAAAAACATTTGAAAAACTGTCAAACTTGAACATGTTGACCATGGTGATATGTGAAAGCTACAAAAAAAATTTGGTTGCCAAAATTGAAAAAAAAAATTTGCTTTGCCGAGTGCTGTCTCCACTTGGCAAAGGTAGCTTCTTTGCCGAGTGCCAAACGGCGTACACTCGGCAAAGGGAACGGCCATGGATGTCGTTTGGCCCGGCATTCATTGCCGAGTGTAATTCTTTGCCAAGTGTCTGCCACTCGGCAAAAAGAATGCTTTGCCGAGTGCTGATCTGTGCCGAGTGCCTGGCACTCAGGAAAGGCTGCTTTGCCTAGTGTAATTCTTTGCCGAATGCCACGTTGATCTGCACTCGGCAAATAGCTCTTTACCGAGTGTCCGATATTTAGCACTCGGCAAAGCATGTAGCACTCGGCAAAGTTGTTGTTTCCCTTAGTGGTAAACTTCAAATAAACTAGCCCTAGCACATGTATATATGTAGGATGCACGTTCGATGACTATTCATACAATGTCAAAGTGATGTAGTCACTCCAAGTTAATTATCCATACATGTCGGCATGTCGCAGTAATCTATACTCATGAAACAACATGCATGTACACCAGCCCCCACCAGCAGCAGCGTTCAACAGCAAATTAGTCATCAGATCATCTCTTCCGACTTAAGCTAGCCTTACGCCCTTACGTACGTCCTCCTTGCTGTCACTCACAGCAGAAAGCTAGCCAATAATTAAGCACTAGAATCAGAGGCCGTCACATGCCCAAGCAGTGCGTGCAGAGATTAGCAGGCTGGCCGCTGGTGGCATGCATGCCAATACTGTTGGCATCGCTGCCATCGCATGGCGGACGCCATGCATGTCGATCGTCTAGGACCTGACGAGAGTCACGTGCACAGTGAGCATGCAGACATGCAATGCAAGCTGAAAGCACGGTGCACACAGTAATACGTGTCGACACACGCACTGTTATCAATCTCTGTTAGCAAGGAAGAGTGGCTCTCAATCGGCGTCGCGATGCAGACTACCACGTACGCCGATCGGACGGCGCGCGCTTGAAGAGAAGGACCAGCTAGAGGCAGGGAAGAGGGTACAGCGCGCACTAGAGACCGATCGACAAGAGGTAGTGAAGCCCTGGGCGCATCTACTATGCCTCGCTCTGTCAGTCACTTTGGCGCCGTGGGTTCCATTATTCCAACCCCAGCCGGCCGTGATGAACAGGCCGGAACAGCAGCTGCACAGTAAGGTGTACAGTTGGAGACACCCAGCTGGATCAGTTGCAGAAGAGAGAGGGGTAGCCGGCTGCCGGCCGGGGGCGACGTGGTGCTGATGTTGAATGAATGCTACTACACTACTCTAGCTACCTGCAGGGTGCAGGCGGCAGACCCAGGGATCCTGCATGCATGCGTCCTGCAGCCGCGACGAGCCGAGGAGGGCCAGACTCCAGAGCCAAGAGGACCCATTCTCTAGCTAGTCTCCACATGCCACTGCACCCAGAGTCGTCCCAGCTGACAACGAGGGCACAGGGTTCTGACAGAGTGAACAGTAGTATACATAGAACCCTACCATCGGTAGATGCCGGTTACTAACTAATCTGGGTGCAAACTAATCAATGAATCACTAAAGCATTACTACTATACTCCTATGTTAGTTCCATGAATGCAACACAGCTAACAGGGCTAATAACTAGTTGATTAATTAGAAGCTAGTACATGCATTGCATGGCGGTGCCTGGTGTGTACAGTACTAGTCTATTAAATTCTGCGCATCAACCAAATTCAGCAAGAATTTATTTAAGCAGCAGCAGGCGTGGTTAATTAGATCAAGAACCAAGTGAATGCATGTGTGTAAAACAATATGTTGTGCAGACATACATGATACATGGAACCAGCGCCGGAGCGCCCGGTATATATATATACTCCCTCTATATCATAATTAGATGACGTTCTGGACAAGCTTTGAGTCAAACATTAAGAATATAAATCATCAATAACTTTTAAGTTATTGTGGTTCAAAATGCAAAAATTATATGAATGGATTTGTCTTGAAAAATACTTTCATAAAAGTATACATATATCATTATTCCATAAATATTTTTATAAAAACAAGAGGTCAAAGTTGTGTTTGGAAGACCGTGTCGCTGTCCAAAACGTCATCTAATTAGGATACGGAGGGAGTATGCATGGTCAGCCTAGACTTGGCCCTTCTTTCCCTCTACCCCGGCATCATCCTGTGTGTGTTTTTCCATGCTCTTGCCCCACTAATGAGCAGTGGCGAAGTCACATGGAGCCACCCGAGTGTACGGGCACCAGGGTAAAATGAAAAAAATAGTTAATAGTTAGTAAATTTTACCTCTTGTGTATCACCCTAACTCAAACATGTACACCACCGTAACCGTGTGCACTCGGGTTCTTAATGTTCTAGCTTCGTCACTGCTAATGGAGGCAAAGGACGGAGCTCTAGCTAACAAGCGCCGAAGGCCATTTTTTACCCATCCTCTCCGCCATTGCATGGAGATGGGGACATCACTGAAAGTCTGAAACAGTGGAAAGTACTAGCTAGACTGCTGCTCTACACCACGGATTGTTGAAGGCAAAAGGCAAACTAAGGTCTCTCATGAATTTAAGAGCTCTTCGATTCTTGGGCTCCTGGCTGCATGCTCCACCAATCATTCTTAAGGCTTATTATATTAGGTGTTCTCATAAATTCACACAATAAAAACTTTCAGTTAGACCTCCTTTTCTTTGTGGGAAAATCATTAGGCTCATTTTTCTTGTGTAGTACTTTTGCATTGTAACCCCGTACTCTTTATCTTTGTCATGCGGGATGCGGCTGGGAAAAATGTCATGTTACTGCCAAGTTATGTGCGTGCATAGATAACACATCACAAGGAGTGGTACGGGGCCAGATAAATTTTTTCTGTAATTGGAAAATAATCATGTGTAGTAGTAGTTTAGCTAGTACTAGGATACCCTGCACTAGCTGCAACAATCAGTTGTACTACAGCTACTTCCAAATCTGACACCTAGCTAGAAAAATTAACTCAACGGTAACTTTCAGTTTATTAGTTAATAAGCATAATCACCTAACGAAAATGAGTTGATCTGGGCCTCCATGCTTCTAAGAATTCGTCGGCTTCCTGGATTGGTCTTGTGAGCTCCTGTCTGTACCTTTTCACTGGCCCTCAAAATTATAATTCCTGTCGGTTTTTTTAGGCTTTGACTCCTGACGATTTGTAGCCGCTTGGGGAAAAAAAACAAAAAAAACTATGCTCTAGTAGTGCTGGGGGTGCTTTATCTGTGTTTTCCTTTAATACAATGTTTCTATTTGATGGGAATTATGGGTGAAAGTGGAAGTATATAGTTAATATCCTCATCTACAAAGAATCGTTTTCCATAAAAGTGGTATTTTGTATATCACTATTTCTTTTTTTTATCACCATATTATAGTTGTCACTTATTAGCTGAATTTGAAAATATAGTGTGAGTCTCTCCAACCGAGACTACAATTATCTCTCTATAGAAGATATTGTTACCAACTATTTGTCCGTAGATAGGATACAAGCAGGATTATGATATGTTTGCCATTTTCACACGATAAATTTTAAAATTTTCGAAATTGAAATGAGATTTTGTAGTGTTAACAAGTTCTCCCATCATTCACACAAGAGCATATATAGGGAAAAAGTCTTTAGTGTTTGCCTCTCTTATAGTGGTGAATAATCTTGGCAGTGGCGGATCCAAGGGGGGGGGGGGGGGGGGGGGGGCTGGGGTGGCTGCAGCCCCCCCTATGACCTCATTTGTCTATTAAATATCTATAAAATTCACCCATTTTTCCATTAAATATCTATAAAATTCGCTCATTTCTCCATTAAATCTCTATAAAATTTACCAAAATTTTCTTATTAATCATGACATGAACTTAGATAGTAAGTATTAGTCCTAAATCATCATTAAATTTTCATTGTCAATCATCATCTTTATTACCTAGCCCTCCTCTTGATCGCATCCTGCATCCGCCAATGAATCTTAGGGGTCCTTGTTTATGTACATGATCCTAGTTAATGTCACAAAAATACTTAAAAAGAAAAAAGATATTTTGCTGTATAAATTTTTATTTTTTTATGAGGATGTGTGAAGAATCATGACCCTAGTTGGTTTCGGTGATTAACGACAATTAACGATTATTATGGCTAACGTGTGTTTTGCAGAGGCTATGCGTAGCTTAGTCATAGTGATCAACACGAATGGGCATTGATGGTCATTACTCAGCTCCCAAGATGGATATCGTTTCGGATGTCAAGGAGACATGATGAAGACCCTAGAATGAGAGACTAAGTGTCATAAGGTGATCAAGGGCACTTAGAAATAGATAGGGCTCCTCTTTTTATCTTTGACCGTACTATTAAGAGGGGTTGAGACTAGTAGCTTGACTTAGGAAAGCTTCATGAACTAGGTGTGGTGCACACTTGTCTTCCTTAGCTCTAAGCAAGCCTATGTTGATCGTAAGATAGCCTAGAACAACTTCCATATTTATCGCGATGAAAAACGAAGTTGAGAGGCATGTTTTCTGGGCGACGGACGGTCCTGACGGAGGCGTCGGACGCTGTCCGTCGCGTCGGAGCAAGGCGTCGGACACTGGGTGGTTGAGTCCACAGCGTCCGTCGACCTTCCAGTGGCCGTGTTTTCTGGCTAAGTGTTTCAGGGTCCGACGGACGCTGTCCGTTGGTCAGGCATCGGACGCTTGGAGAGCGTCCGTCGACCTTCCAGAGAGGGTGTTTTTCAGCCTGAGCCAGAGTGTAGCGTCGGACGCTGAGATGAGCGTCTGTCGCCCCTGTGATGGAGCGTCCGTCGCTGGGAAATCGTGTCAGAACTAGCCGTTGGGCAGGGCGTCGGAGCGTCCGTCGCCCAAACTTTGTGCAGAACTAGCCGTTGGGGCATGCGATGGAGCGTCCGTCGCCGACGGAGCGTCCGTCGCCAACTTAAGTTGCCAGCCCGAGGCAGTTTTCTGAGGGGCTATTTATAGCTTCTCACACTTCTCTCCCACCGTGCCTTTTGCTCATTTGAGTTGCTGAGTTTGTTGAGAAGGTTGGGAAGAGAGCAAGAGCCCTAGAGACAGAGCTTGATTCGCGAATCCATCCATCCTCTCCTCTAGTTCATCCAAGAGTTCAAGTATGCATCCTCTAGTTGTGAATCTTGAGTGAGTCAAGTGAAGATCGAAGCTTGTTACTCTTGCTGATCGACATCACCTAGACGGTCCGGTGGTACTTGGAGGAAGGTGATCGTCGGAGGATTGTCGGCGGCCCTTCTCCATCGACGTTGTGATCGGTTGTGGGCCATTCACCGAGCCGGAGTGGCGAAGAATCAGCCCGTAGAGAGCACTCATCCCTTGCGCGGGATTGAGGGGGAGCTATACCTTGCAAGGTGCTCCAACGAGGACTAGGGGGGAGTGTCGACTCCTCGATACCTCGGCAAAACATCGCCGTATCAAGCATCCCTTTCCCTAGCTTCTTCTTACCGCATTACTTTCCGCACTTGTCTTTCAATTCATACTAGAATTGTGTAGGAAGATTTTAGCTCTCTATTGACTTGCTACTGCTTTCTAGCTAGGACACACAAGCGGTAGGCACTTGGGGGGTTAATTGGCTCTTTATAGGTTTAATTCTTGTTTAGAAATTAAAAAGAGCCCAATTCACCCCCCCCTCTTGGGCATCTTGATCCTTTCAATTGGTATCAGAGCAAGGTTTGCTCTAAATTAGGCTTCACCGCCTAGAGCAAGATGTCCCATGGGGATGGACCACCTCCCATGTTCGATGGAGACGACTTTCCTTATTGAAAAGTTCGTATGGAGGCCTATCTAGAGGCCGTTGACGTGGGCGTGCTCAAAGCCATCACAAAGGGAGGCACTCTCTTCGCGGAGGACCTCAACTTTGATAAGCACAATGCCAAGGCGAAGAACATTCTTTTTCGTGGCATTTGCAAGGATGTCTTCAACCGAGTGCGTAATGCCAAAGACGCATTTGAGTTGTGGACCACTATTTGTGCTCTTCACGAAGGCACAAAGAGTGAGCGTGAGGAACACTATCACTTGGTCATGGCTAAGCTCAATTCTTTTTCCATGCATGCAAATGAAAATGCAAATGAAATGTACTCACGTCTTAACATTATTGTAGAAGAATTGAATGGGCTCGGTCTCAACCAAATGGCACCGGCCGATGTGGTGCGCAAGATCCTTTGTGTCTTGCCCATTGAGAAGTATGGCCACATCGTCACGGTTCTTCACCAAGGAGATCTCTCCGCCGCTACACCAACATAAATCTTGGGCAAGATCAATGCCCATGAGATGTACATGAAGATTGGTGATGATCGCTCTTCTTCCTCCTCCAAGAAGAAATAAAAAGAGAAGGAGGAGAAGAAGGACTTGGCACTCAAGGCATCCTCCTCGGAGAAGTACAAGATGCAAGTTGTGTATGAGAGTGCAAGTGATGAAGAGGATGATGATGACCTCGCTCTCATGGTGAAGAAAACAACTAAGATGTTGAAGAAGCTAAACAAGAATGGAGTCAAGTTTGACTCAAAGAAGAAGAAATTCTTCACAAGCTCTTCAAGAAAGTCTCTCTCCAAGATGGATTGCTACAATTGTGGTAAACTTGGACACTTGGCTCATGCTTGCCCCGAAGAGAAGAAAGACAAGTACAAGAACAAGAAAGTAAACAACAAGTTCAAGTACAACAAGGGCAACAAAGATGAGTCAAGTGATGAGGAGAAGAAGGATGACAAGCCATTCAAGAAGAAGAAGAACTTCAATTTTCACAAGAAAAAGAAGAATGGCAAAGCCTACATCGTTGGTGATTGGCTCACCGACATTGAAGACACAAGTGACTCATCCGGAGATGAAAGTGAAGAAGAAAAGGTGGCCGCCTTGGTGATTGGGTCATCTACTCCACCGCCACCCCTTCCATCATCTTCGGACTCATCCTCTACACACATATGCCTCATGGCTAAAGGTGACAAAAAGGTACAAAAAGAGGATAGTGATGATGAGGCTAACTCTAGTGATGATAGTGATGATGAGTTTGAGGCACCTTCCTATGATGAGCTAATTGTGATTTGCAACAAATATACTAAGCTCATTAGGAAGTATAAAGCTAAAAGTGAATCACTAGAGAAAGCCAACGATAACTTGCATGCTAAACTTGATGACTTGTCTAGTGTTAATGATGATTTGAAGCTTGAGAACAAATCTCTCTCATCTATCACTAGGGAGGTCAAAGCCTCACTCAAGCAAGCTAATGAGAAACATGATAAGCTTGAGAGGTCAACCCAAGAGCTCCATACAAGATACAACTTGCTAAAAGATGACTACAACCAAGTTAGGAATGAACATGGTACACTGGTGATAGCTAACGAATTGCTTACAAATGATCTTGCTACACATGTTGCTATTAACCCGGTTGTTAAGTGTCATATAGCTACTTCTTGTGAGGACTTGCTTGATGAAGTTGCTAGTGAGCAAAATGCTAAGTGCAAGGGCAAGAAGTTAGTTGAGGCCGAAAAGTATGATGACTATGTGAAGATGAGGCAAGAAAACTCCAAGCTCAAGGAAGAGCTAATCAACCTCAAGGCAAGCAAGCCATTCACTATCAAGTCGGCCAAGCAAGATGACAATGATGCAATGACCTTGATTAACTCTCTCAAAGAGGAAAATGCAAAGCTCAAGGTTGAGAAGATCAAGCCTGCAAGTGGAATGGAGAAGTTCACCAAGGGCCACAACCTCCAAAGTGAGCTCTTGATGAACACTATCATGAAGACCGACAAGTCCGGCATTGGGTTCAAGGAGAACCAAATCATGAAGGCCAAGGTCGAGATAGAAGCTAAGAAGTACTACAAGAACAAGGCCATAAGAAACAACTATGACACACCAAAGCCCAAGCCCAAGAAGTGCTTTGGATGTGGTCAAGAGGGTCATTTTGAATTCCAATGCAAGATTCCACCTCCCAAGACCTTGCCCAAGCACACAAGGCCTTTCGCTCATGATGCACACTTCATCATCAACAAGGATTCCAAGGGTAGACCCCAAGTTGTGTTTCTCGGTCCTAAGATGAAGAACAAGCCCAAAGTGCTATGGGTTGCTAAGGAGTTGGTGGACAAGGCTATGGGACCTCGCCAAGTGTGGGTTCCCAAACAACAAGCTTAACTTCAAGTTGCTTGTGTGTAGGTGAACTACAAGACCGGTGGAAGTCATTGGGTGATTGATAGTGGATGCACTCAACATATGACCGGTGACTCCCGGATGTTCACCACACTTGAGGAAGATTGTGAAGGGCAAGACAAGATTACTTTTGGGGACAATTCAAAAGGCAAAGTGCAAGGCCTAGGCAAAGTGGCAATCTCAAATGATCAATCAATATCAAATGTCTTGCTAGTACAATCTTTGAGCTTCAACTTGCTATCGGTGGGACAACTATGTGATCTTGGTTTCCAATGTCTCTTCACTCCAAATGAGGTAGTTGTGTCCAAGATTGAAGATTCATCATTAATATTCAAAGGGTTTCGGCACAACAATCTCTACCTAGTGGACTTCACCTCAAATGAAGCTAGTTTGCAAACATGTCTATTCTCCAAGAGTTCTTTGGGTTGGCTATGGCATAGAAGATTAGCACATGTGGGAATGTCAATTTTAAAGAAGCTTGTCAAAAAGGAGTTGGTTAGAGGAGTGAAGGATGTTGTGTTTGAGAAGGACAAACTTTGTAGTGCATGTCAAGCCGGCAAGCAAGTGGCAAACACTCATCCAACCAAAGCTTTCATGTCAACCTCAAGAGTCCTAGAGCTACTTCACATGGATCTATTTGGACCTACCACCTATGCTAGCCTTGGTGGCAATCTCTTTTGCTTGGTGGTAGTTGATGACTACTCTAGGTACACTTGGGTGTTCTTTCTTCAAGACAAGGGAGAGACTCAATCAATATTCAAGAAGTTTGCAACTAGAGCCCAAAATGAGTTTGATGTGAAGATCAAGAAGATAAGAAGTGACAATGGGACCGAATTTGTAAACACCAAGATTGAAGACTATTGTGATGAAGTTGGGATCAAGCATGAAGTGTCCGCCACCTATACCCCTCAAAAAAATGGTGTAGTAGAGAGGAAGAACCGGACACTTATTACTCTTGCAAGATCAATGCTTGATGAATACAACACCCCCGAGAAGTTTTGGGCCGAAGCAATCAACACCGCATGCTATGCGGCCAACCGGCTATTTGTCCAAAGGCTTCTTAAGAAGACCCCCTATGAGCTTGTGAATGGGAAGAAACCGGATATATCTTTTTTCCGAGTGTTTGGATGCAAAGTGTATATCTACAAGAAGCGTCAACACTTGGGCAAGTTCCAAAGGAGATGTGACATTGGTTTCTTACTTGGTTATTCTCTTAAATCCAAGGCATATCGAGTATTTAACAAAGCCTCCGGCCTAGTTGAAGAAACATATGACTTGGAGTTTGATAAAACTAATGGCTCTCAAGAAGAGCATGAAAATCTTGATGATGTAGGTGATGAACCCTTGTGGGAGGCTATGAAGAATATGCCCGTTGGTGCAATCAACCCACAAGAGGCGGAAGAAGTTGAAGATGATGTAAATCAAGCACCCTCTCCACCTCACACGCCTCCAATTGATGAAGAACAAGTGAGGGAAGCACAAGAAGATACCTTCATCCCTCAAGATCAAGCCGAGGCTCAAGCTAGTGATGTTTATGCACCACAACCTCCTCCCCAAGTGATTAATAGAAGATCTACACCTATGCTTCAAGCTCATCCACAAGACCTCATTATAGGGAGTCCATCAAGGGGGGTAACAACTAGATCTAAACTTGCTTCTTATGTTGAACATCATCCTTTGTTTCCTTTGTTGAACCATCTAGTGTGGAGGATGCACTTGCGGATCCGGATTGGGTGAATGCCATGCACAAAGAGTTGAACAACTTCACCCGGAACGAAGTGTGGACACTAGTAGAAAAGCCCAAAGAAGCAAGAATCATTGGCACCAAGTGGGTGTTTAGGAACAAGCAAGATGATCAAGGCGTGGTTGTGAGAAACAAGGCAAGATTGGTGCCAAAGGGGTTCTCTCAAGTTGAAGGCTTGGACTTTGGGGAGACCTTTGCACCGGTTGCAAGACTAGAAGCCATTCGTATCCTTTTGGCATATGCTTCACATCATAAAATGAAACTTTTTCAAATGGATGTGAAGAGTGCCTTTCTAAATGGTTTCATCAATGAACTTGTTTTTGTCTCACAACCTCCTGGGTTTAAAGACCCCAATTGTCCTAATCATGTGTATAGGTTGTCCAAGGCACTCTATGGATTGAAGCAAGCTCCAAGAGCTTGGTATGAGAGGCTAAGGGACTTCTTACTCAAGAAGGGCTTCAAGATTGGGAAAGTGGATACCACACTCTTCACCAAGGTGATAGATGGAGAGGTCTTTGTTTGCCAAGTGTATGTCGATGACATTACATTTGGGTCAACAAACCAAGATCATAGCAAGGAATTTGGTGCATTGATGTCCAAGGAGTTCGAGATGTCAATGATTGGCGAGCTAACCTTCTTCCTTGGCTTCCAAGTGAAGCAATTAAGGGAGGGCACCTTCATATCTCAAGAGAAGTACACTTATGATGTGCTCAAGAAATTCAAGATGGAAGATTGCAAGCCAATTAAGACCCCAATGCCTACTAATGGGCATCTCGATCTCAATGAGGGAGGTAAACCGATTGACCAAACTCTCTATCGTTCTATGATCGGTAGTTTACTTTACCTCACCGCATCTAGGCCGGATATCATGTTTAGTGTGTGTATGTGTGCTAGGTTTCAAGCAAGCCCTAAGGAGTCGCATCTTTGTGCGGTTAAAAGAATCCTTAGGTACATAAGGCACACCCCTAGCATGGGTCTTTGGTATCCCAAAGGAGCTCCCTTCCAACTTGTTAGCTATTCCGATTCGGATTATGCCGGGTGTAAGGTTGATAGGAAGAGTACCTCCGGCGGGTGCCACATGCTAGGGAGATCACTTGTTTCTTGGTCCTCAAAGAAGCAAAATAGTGTGGCATTGTCAACCGCCGAGGCAGAATACATTGCCATGGGAGCAAGTTGTGCACAAATCTTATACATGACCCAAAAAATTCTTGATTATGGCGTGTTTTTAAAAGAAGTTCCACTTTTGTGTGATAATGAAAGTGTCGTAAAGCTTGCAAACAACCCGGTTCAACACTCTCGCACCAAGCACATAGATATTCGCCATCACTTTCTTAGAGATCATGTGGCTAGGAAAGACATAACACTAGTTGGAGTTAAGAGCGAAGATCAATTGGCGGATATCTTCACTAAACCACTCGATGAAGCAACCTTTTGTAGGTTGAGAAGCGAGTTGAATGTGCTTGATCACTCTAACTTCACTAAAAGATGATCTTGTGTGAACCCATCTTGCATCATGTGTAATATAATCATGTTAATTTAGTAGTGCACATAGGCTTGGCTAACGCGGTTGAGATAACCGCCCTCAAAGCGTGTGACAAAGCTTAACCGCGGTTTAAACTTGCAAGCAACCTAGATTCAAATTCCGTATTGCATAGCATATGCATGTGTGTTGCTTTGTCGTTTCTTTTCGATTAAGTTTGAGCATCCTCTGTGTTCGTCCACTTAGGGGGAGCATTCCAAGTTCAAGACACTTCTATACCCCTCTTGTGGCCATATGATGACTCCTTGTTGCTTCCATTCGAATATTTTGAGCTAAAATTAAAATCTAAGCCTATGGCAAACTATTTGAAAATGAGAGTTTGAGAGATGGTTTTCATATCAAGTCCAATCAGGTGTTATTTGGATCTTATTGGTATTGGAACTTGGTTGGGAGAAAGACGCAAAAACAAAATTTGAAAAATTCTATTTAAAAGGCGTCAGACGCTGCCGACGGACGCTCGGTGTCAATTGCCTCAGCGTCCGTCGCAATCGTCCGGAGACTAAATGTTGCCCGCTTACAGGGCGACGGACGCTCCCCAGCGTCCGACGCGGTCAATGCGCTCGGGCGTTTCAAAACCTGTTCTGGAAGCCCGACGGACGATGCCGTCGGACGCTGTCGGAGCGTCCGTCACTCCGCGTCGGAGCGTCCGTCGCGAACTTAAGGCGCAAATTTTTTTAAAAATCCCCGTCTCTTCCTCTGTTTCTCTCGGTCGATCTCAGTCTTCCGTACGCCGCCGCGCCTGTCCAAACCCTAACTGCCGCCTCTCCCTGCGCCGCCGCTCCTCTGCGCCGCATCTGCGCCGCTGCCGCATCTACGCCGCCGCCACCCAGCTCAGCCGCGCCACAGCTCGTCCCTGCTTCGCCGTGCTAGCGCCGCCACCGCCATCTAACACCGCAGCGCCAAAGCAAGCGCCAAATACCGCTTCCCGGAGAACTCCCCTCTGTCCTGTGCTTTTAGGCTTTGCAAAGGATCTGTTAGGTTGCGGATTGCGGATAATTGACCGGGGGATCTTACCCTTTCTCTTGTTTTGGTCAGTGTCTGAGGTATGGCAGTTGGCAGTTCGATCCATTTTTCTTACCCCAATTTCATGCTTCTCACTAGACTTTTCTTACCCCTAGTTATGTGCTTATATATCATACTCCTATCTATCTAAGGAGCAGGGTCAATTGATCAGAGGGTCAGTGTGTCAGTGACAGAGAACTCGGGGCAAAGCCTGCGAGTACGGAACGAGGCAAAGCCTCGCAAGGAAAGTCCAAGGCTGGCGTGCCACTCTTGCAGCTGGTTGGTCTGCGGATTGTCAGTGTTTGATTGTCAGTGGGCAGTGAATTTGAGGGTGTGATTTTTGAGGATCTTTTGTCAGAGGTTTGTTCGCAAAGTCCGATAAATGGCAAGAACAAAGAATGTCGGTCCCGTTCCCGGTAGTGGTGGTGACCCTCCACCTCCACCGCGTCCACCCACTGATCGGGGAAAGGGCAAGCAGAAGGTTGTGTCACGGAAGCGCAAGAGGCCACTTATGGATCCAGACTCAGCACAGCGCTTGCAGTGGCCGAGGCCGCAGAGATCGCGGAGCGAGGTGGACGTCACGCCGGTTTGAGGCTCTCGCCTCGCCGTGGAGCGCGTCGTGAGTCCCCTACGCGTCCAGAGACAGAGCCCGTCGAGGCTACTGAGGCAGAGGAGGCAGAGCCAGTCCTAGAGACTGAGCAGACAGAGGCTGCGGGTCACTCTTCGATTGGTGAGCTGATGAGCCGCAGAGTTACCTGGTCCAGAGGCTCTGGTGCACCACCTAGTCCTCCAGGACCTCAGCTACCAGACCCAGTGAGACATCAGGTCCGAGCTTTCACAGCGAAGCAAGTTCAGTTACTTCGCTTCGTGGACTTTCAGTCCTGGTTCCCAGCTCAGAGGGATCCCTGTGCCGAACGTGATTTCTATACCACAATTCACAAGGATTTTTACAGAGCATACGTTGACACTGACGCTCCTCTTAGGGCTCACAGAGTGTGCCCATCTGCTCACATAGAGGGGGTCGGTGGTCCAGAGATCCTACAACACCTGCAGTACCTTCAGGGGTTATCAGATTTGATGGGATGTTCAGGAGCTTATCAGAAGGACTGGGTGTATCAGTTCTATGCCTCGCTATGGATCTCCCCTGATCACGAGTTCCTTCACTTCGGATTTCAGGGCCGTGACTTCAGGGTTTCAGCAGCTCGGTTCAGAGAGCTATTCCACTTAGAGTCCTCCCCTACGAGGATTCACAGCCTGTGCTATGGGGATCAGGAGGCCCCGCGCCGACCTCACGATGGAATAGTGTCATCTACAGATTTCGTGAGGTCGTGCTTTCAGCTGCCGTTCTCGGAGGGTTCGAGCTGTACACTGCGAGACCTCACTCCACTTGCTCGGATTCTCCACGAGGTACTCAGGCGTACCATCCTTCCTCGGATTGGAGCTCGGGACACCATTACCCGCCTATAGCTGTGGCTCCTTGCTCATATCATCCGGAAGGAGAAGTTTGACCTTTGGGATCTGATTGTCAGCGAGCTTGAGGATATCATAGTTGCAGGATTTAGAGGTCACTGGCAGCTACAGTTTGCTCACTGGATTTCTTACCTTATAGTTACCTTATAGTCACTCTCACCAGGTCGGCAACTAAGTTTCCAGTATACTCGATGAGTCAACTAGTCATGGATGGAAATCTGCCTCGCCCCAGCAGAGCATACAGACCAGGCACTAGGCAGGCAGGTGTGCCACCTCAGTCGGCAGAGGTCACTGACGCCACAGTTGAGCAGATTACTCAGGCAGAGCTTGCAGATCTTGATGCCGAGATTGACACAGCTGCCGAGACTGTCTACCGAGAGGACCTGGATTCTGACAGTTCAGATGAGGACTATCAGCCAGTGCGCGAGTACGCATCGATGCCTCATGACCATGAGGCAGGAGGGTCAGGTTCAGCTGCAGCTCTAGCTCCAGGTTCCAGCACCTCAGAGGCTACACTACTTACCATCCTTTCGAGGATGCAGGAGGAGCAGTCATGCCAGGCAGAGGAGCAGATGCGACAGGCTGCCGACTTACGGAGGCTCACAGAGCAGCAGTTGGCTGCTCAGGCACAGACTCAGGCCAAGCAGGATGAGTTTCAGCGCCAATTCTTGGCCTATCAGCTACAGCAGGCAGAGATTCAGAAGACCCAGACCTTGTTACTTGAGCGTCTTCTAGCCTCTAGCTCAGGGCAGACTTTCACTCCTCAGATTCAGTTGTCTGGACTCTCGCAGCAGCAGCAGTTCACCTCACCAGCACAGCAGACTCCAGTTGTAGTGGTACCGACTCTAGCGTTACCATCTGGAGGACAACAGAGTCAGGCACTAGCTACTCCTCCGTTTCAGGCACCAGCTTCTCCCGAGTGCCAATCTCCGAGGACTTAGGTGTCCTCTTGGTTAGTTTTGCCCGGTGAGCTTCAGACAGGATTTACTCCTAACCGGGGAACTACCATCGCAGAGGCCTCGCGAGACCTCTCAACCTCCTACTTAGAGATCACGGGAGAAGACTCCCCAGTAGCAGCTCAGCTAGTCTCACCAGCTCCAGAGGTTGAGGTAGATCCTCCGGCGACGGGTACTCACCTTTCTTCAGTTGCCTCGTCGGAGATTGCACCTGAGCAGTCCACGCAGACAGTTACCACTCCTCCAGCTGCAGTTCAGACAGATGCTATTTCACTAGCAGTTGAGACAGCTGTTACAGAGGCTCAGGATGAGGGAGTTACAGTTGCAGTCTCCTCTCCACCTCAGACTCACCCAGCAAATTTTGTAGCAGCAGTGTCACTAGTTGCTCTGGCAGTGACACCTTCCCCCACGCCTCGAGTCTTTACTCGTCGGGTTCCCAGGCCCGCTGCTACAGAGGCAGGACCGTCAGAGGCACCAGCTGAGCCTCAGGGGGAGTCAGTTGAGACAGCAGCTCCAGAGCTTCTAGTGCCAGCTCCAGAGGTCACCCCAGCTGCGCCTACACCTACAGAGGCCGAGATAGATGATGAGTCAAACGAGTCAGATCTTCAGGACTTCATCATGCTCGATCGCAAGGCTGCAGTTTCTTCACCTTCTTCTCCAGCCCCGGATGCTTAGTTGTTGGTGCTAGACACCAAAAGGGGAGAGAGGGGTCGAGTATAGAGATAGGGGGAGGGATTTGAATCTTTGTGTGCTTAAATTTCCCCGTACTCATTCATCATGTCTACTTTTATGCATTTGTATCTATGTGTGATGATTACTATGGTTGATGTTTGTGTGAAATATGGTTGGATGTGACAAACTCTTGATTATCACTAATATATCTCGTGAGTTGTCTCATGTTTCATGATATATCTCTATGCTTAAATGATAATTGAGCTTCCGCGCTATACTCCGTTACATGTGTTGAGAGCATCAAGAGGTACTCCTTTCTACATTCAAATCTATGAGTATCATGGTTGGTGATTTGGTTTTGGTGAGCAAGTATGTTTCATTACAAATTCACTAACCCTTGCTCAACTATTCCAAGTCACCAAATTCTAAACTATCTCTCTTATTCATACTCGAGGAATTATTGTCATCAATCACCAAAAAGGGGGAGATTGAAGAATCATGGCCCTAGTTGGTTTTGGTGATTAACGACAATTAGCGATTATTATGGCTAACGTGTGTTTTGCAGAGGCTATGCGTAGCTTAGTCATAGTGATCAACACGAATGGGCATTGATGGTCATTACTCAGCTCCCAAGATGGATATCGTTTCGAATGTCAAGGAGACATGATGAAGACCCTAGAATGAGAGGCTAAGTGTCATAAGGTGATGAAGGGCACTTAGAAATAGATAGGGCTTCTATTTTTATCTTTGACCGTAATATTAAGAGGGGTTGAGACTAGTAGCTTGACTTAGGAAAGCTTCATGAACTAGGTGTGGTGCACACTTGTCTTCCTTAGCTCTAAGCAAGCCTATGTTGACCGTAAGATAGCCTAGAACAACTTCCATATTCATCGCGACAAAAAACGAAGTTGGAGGGCCTGTTTTCTGGGTGACGGAGGCGTCGGACGCTGTCCGTCGCGTCGGACCAAGGCGTCGGACGCTGGGTGGTTGAGTCCACAGCGTCCGTCGATCTTCCAGTGGTCGTGTTTTCTGGCTAAGTGTTTCAGGGTCCGACGGACGCTGTCCGTCGGTCAGACGTCGAACGCTTGGAGAGCGTCCGTCGACCTTCCAGAGAGGGTGTTTTTCAGCCCGAGCCAGAGTGTAGCGTCGGACGCTGAGATGAGCGTCCGTCGCCCCTGTGACGGAGCGTCCGTCGCTGGGAAATCGTGTCAGAACTAGCCGTTGGGCAGGGCGTCGGAGCGTCCGTCGCCCAAACTTTGTGCAGAACTAGCCGTTGGGGCATGCGACGGAGCGTCCGTCGCCTAGTCGACGGAGCATTCGTCGCCAACTTAAGTTGCCAACCCGAGGCAGTTTTCTGAGGGGCTATTTATAGCTTCTCACACTTCTCTCCCACCTTTCCTTTTGCTCATTTGAGTTGCTGAGTTTGTTGAGAAGGTTGGGAAGAGAGCAAGAGCCCTAGAGAGAGAGAGAGAGTGATTAGCGAATCCATCCATCCTCTCCTCTAGTTCATCTAAGAGTTCAAGTGTACATCCTCTAGTTGTGAAGCTTGAGTGAGTCAAGCGAAGATCGAAGCTTGTTACTCTTGGTGATCGACATCACCTAGACGGTCCGGTGGTGCTTGGAGGAAGGTGATCGCCGGAGGATTGTCGGCGGCCCTTCTCCATCGACGTTGTGATCGGTTGTGGGCGATTCACTGAGCCGGAGTGGCGAAGAATCAGCCCGTAGAGAGCACTCATCCCTTGTGCGGGATTGAGGGGGAGTTATACCTTGCGAGGTGCTCCAACGAGGACTAGGGGGGAGTGTCGACTCCTCGATACCTCGGCAAAACATCGTCGTGTCAAGCATCTCTTTCCCTAGCTTCTTCTTACCGCATTACTTTCCGCACTTGTCTTTCAATTCATACTAGAATTGTGTAGGAAGATTTTAGCTCTCTATTGACTTGCTACTGTTTTCTAGCTAGGACACACAAGCGGTAGGCACTTGGGGGTTAATTAGCTCTTTATAGGTTTAATTCTTGTTTGGAAATTAAAAAGAGCCCAATTCACCCCCTCTTGGGCATCTTAATCCTTTCAATGTGCAAATATTTCATTGACTTGTGGCCTTTTTTCTAGTGGCTGTTTTTTTTCTATCCCCTGGACGATTCACAGCAAGAATGTATAAGTTCTCATGAAGTGCAGTACTCCTAGTGTTTTATTATTCAAATTTTAATATAAACTTTCCCTAATAGATACCTAGTGAGGATTCACATGTACTATTACCAGTGATACTATTTTACTACTACATGAAAAAATATTAGAACTTAACCATCTTGGTAGCGATTGTCAAGGAGTCAAAGGACTGGAGCATGCATGAGTATTAAAGTTGTGCTCCTACTGCTACCAGCTACAGCAAAAAAATGGGTGAAGTTATTAGGAGGGATGCTGCATTGCTGCTGCTCAAGTGGTTGCAGATCGAGACAGGTTTCAGACAAGGTGTTTTAATGCTTAACGATGCAGATCTGTGCACCTTAAATCCTTAATCAATGGTTCATGCGTAGGATCCCTACAAGCAGTACGTACAGTATCATTTGTCATGTGTCATGTGTGGACAGGGGCGGAGACAAGTGGGGCGGGCGGAGGGCCAGGCCCTCCCATGCACGTGAAATTTGCACTACAATTTTTAAAATTCAAATAAGTTTTAAAAACTTAACACATTGGTCCTCCTTAATATTAAAAAAAAAAATTTTTGGTTCCGTCCCTATGTGTCGAATATAATGGTATATTTTTGTCGCGCTCGTAAGTACCACCTCGTTCTAACACAATCCTAGATGCATTCTCAGTTCTAATAAAATTGGGATAGAAGAAGTAGTATAATACTATATTGGTTATTAATCTGTACAATATATATATCTCCCACGACAAGGGGGCAAGCGTACCACCCACAGCATATTATTTCTGACAGTAACTATTATACAGTCCATCAAGCAGCATGCATTATTAATTTTCTACGGACACTGTACTTGAGTATGACTCCTAGCTACATACTCCCTCCGTTTTAACCTCAATTTTATCACTCGTTTCATTTAAATTTTTGTTTATCACTTTTTTGTTGTGGTTTGCTTAGTTAATAAATGGTTTACAAGAATGAATTAAATCTAAACATGTTCACACATATTTTAAAATAAAACGAGTGGTCAAATTTAGGATAAAAAATAAAAAAAATCAAATAAATTATAATTTAAAACAGAGTGACTAATGTCATGCATGATGCAGTCAGCTATATATATATATATATATATGGCAGCGCTATTCTACACCTTCGGTGTAGAATATTATTTAATATTCTACACCATAAGGCAAAACTGACATGAAAAAATAATGAGCTCTGCTGGACAACTTTCAGTATCTATCAGTATTATATCTAGCACCACAAAAATTCTGAATAATACTATAACACGAATACTAGACAATACTGAATTCTATTCGGCATAACAGTTTGCTGTAGAATAGCCTAGGGTGTAGAATAATATATATATATATATATATGACACCACTATTCTACATTCTAGGAGTAGAATATTATTTTACACTAAGCTATTATATTAAAAACAATTCAATATAATTTAGGGTTTGTTTGTTAGCTGTTGTGAGCTGTTTTTTTTTTCAAATACCTATTTTTGAAAATAGCTTCATGGGCGAAGCTGGTTTTTTTGGACTTTTATATGTATGTCATTAAAAAAGTTGGCAATTACACACAAGCCATTAAAATTAATTAGTTCTCACAATTACCACTGCTCTAAACTTTTTACTCCTCCATGCCACTACCGTTAGATTTGCCTCTAACAATATTAAGCTATAGTTGTGAAAAGTCAAAAATATAATTACGTTCAAATATGCTATTAATTATTTTTTTATCATCTTAACAACTTCAAATGAAAAACTTGAAACTAGAAAGTTGTAGATCTCACTAACATCTATAATTTTCATATAAAAATTATCTTCATTTATTTTTACAAAAAATATATGATTTGATGGGATTAATATGTCTTAGGAAAATCATTCATTTTCTGTATGAAATTGAATGAAAATAATTTTTATGCGAAAGTTGTAGATCTCGACGAGATCTACAACTTTCTAGTTTCGAGTTTTTCCATTTAAAGTTATTAAGATGCTCAAAATAATTAATAACATAGTTAGACGTAATGATATTTTTGACTTTTCAAAACTGTAGTTTAACACTGTTAGAGGCAAATTAATATTAGTGACGTGGAGGGTAAAAGAGTTTAGAGCAGTGGCAACTATGAGAATTTATCTTTTTTAATGGATTGTACGTAATTATGAACTTTTTTAATGGCATACATGTAAAACTCTTGTTTTTTCCCTCTCACAGAGACATGAAGTAGGTTGAAGCTGAAAAATAGCTTATCGTAGCTATCTCCCTCATTTCTCTCATATATATGGATAAAGTTGTTCATGAAGCTGTTTTGACAAATATCTTTTTTAAAATAGCTCGGATTCACCTAAAAAGTTGTTAGTGAAGCTATTTTGCTAAACAAATCCTTAATAATTGTGTGTCACTATTATTTAGTATTTATGATACTGATACATAATGTTGATTGATACTACGTTTTGTATTATCTAGTCAGTTTTAGCTTCTCTGGGCGTACCTGTTACACCTATTCTAACACCTAGAGTGCTCTAGAATAGTGTTATCCCGTAGAATGGATTGTGTTCTAATATTCTATTTGTGTTTTAGTTTTCTATTTTGTCCTTGAGACGAGATGAGTCATGCATCGGGACAGATTGGTCCAGAGCATGGAAGTGGAAGGACCGAAGGAGTGCAGGAGGAGGGGTCGGGGACGGCGGACGAGCGGAGGGCGAATCGAAATGCACGCGAGATGGAGACGAGGGCGCGATTCGCGGGCTGCGGCCTGCGGCCTGCATGCGGCTGTGGTCTCCACTTCGCACATCAATTACCCTTTTGCAGTCAAGTGGCGTACACGTATACTTCCTTGTTGTGGTTGAGTTAGGGCCTTTTGGGAGTGATTTCTCTAGATCTCTATCACCGTCACTATTCATCTATTATTTATGGAATTTACCTTTTTCTCACGGAAAGAAAGGAGCTGCCTTGTGGTAAAAAATTTTAGCTTCTCCAGCTCCTATTTGTTATCTTAGAGGTAGAGAAGGAGAGAGAGAAAATCATCTCTGATTAACAGTACCGCAGAGTACCGCTACATTGTTTTACAGTGAGAATCCGGATCTGCTGAGAGGCATACCAAATGCTCCCTTAAAGTTGTGGACCATGTGTCTTAGACCAGTTATACAGAAATAGAAAAAAACACAAAAACAAAATATGAGTGCAATAGCAAAATAGAGGAACAAAAAACATAAGAATAAGATAGGAGGAGGTGTTTGGAATGTAGAAAAATTATACTATAGAATGACGAAAGTAGTTGATTTGATAAAAAGGCACTGTTGCATTATGTACACACATACCATTCTACATGCACATTTAAAGACTAATCTTTTATTTCTGACGGGTTAGTGCGCAGTTGCCTCGGGCTTCCACAAAAAGAGACAATCAAAGGTCTAAATAGATGTTTATTTTCTCGTGAAATTGTGAAGATGGTACATTATTTCGGAGTCAAGAGGAAAGGAATTGAAGTTTTCCTTTGTTCCAAACGTCCCTCTCATCTTCCTTTTTTAGACTTATTTCTTCTACCTTTCCTACGAAATTCCTTTGATCCAAACACAAGTTCAGGTGGTGTTTAGATACAGGGACTAAAATTCAGAAGCATACTAATTAAAAGGACTAAACACATGAGTCAATCTTAAAACTAATTACATAATACACAATTAATTTATGAGATGAATCTGTTAAACATAATTAATCATTTACTATAGCATCATCTTATCAAAACATGGACTAATTAGACTTGATAGATTCGTCTCACAAATTACTCTCAATAGTGCAATTAGTTTTGTAACTAATCTATGTTTAACATTCCAAATTAGTGTCTAAATATTCGATGAGACACGGATAATTAAAAATGAGGGGGAAACCAAACAGCCTCATTCGATGTGACGGTTTTTTTAACAATAGAAATGGTTCCGGTTTCAATTTCATTGAAGAGGGTCAGCTGCCTCTAAAAGTTTTGGTGCTATTAGTTTCACTAAAATTTGGTTTATGTTGAATGTGTATGCTGACTTGTAAAAGAAAAACATTGTTCGTTCGCTAAAAAATACTGCTAAAGTACGTTGACGAACAAAGTCTATTCTTCATACCTTTGAAAGTTTTCTGCTTAATTTGAAATTTCTATTTCTCACTAATTTTGTCAAATAATTTCATTTCGCACATGTAATAAGTCTATATCTATATTTAATACGGAGTTATACAGTACTCCCTCAATCTCAAATTATAAGATCTTCCAAAAATCTTAGAAAGTCAAAGCATATCAAGTTGATCAAACTTATATGATGATATAATGATATTTATGATATCAACTAAGTATCATTAGATTCTTCATTAATTATATTTTCATAGTTTATATATTTGATATCATAAATATTTATAAAATTTTCTATAATTTTGATCAAATTTGAGATATTTTGACTTTTCAAAAATTTTAAAATATTTTATAATTTAGGATGAAGGGAATTAATAGCACTCACTTTCGGTTCTTGTGACCGGCCAGGGTCAAATTGTTTTTCGTACTAGACTCATTTCCTGCCATCTGTTTTCGATCTTCGCCCAACCCCCTTTCTATTAATTTTTTCCCAGACTCCTAGTTTTCTCCGCATATTTTGAACGGTCATTTTTTTGTTTTCTCTTTTAGCCTTTTTTCTTGTAAAGATAAATAAATAAATAAATTATATCTATACCTTAATAATCAATATCTATTTGTCCATATCTATATCCATCTATACCTATAATTAAAAAATATGCAGGAATGAAATAGAGTGAAAAATGGGAAACTACATACTTATATGCTTTCAAAACACAAGGAAAGAAACTTTGGGTGTTTGGATAATAGGAAAACAAGAATGTTACATGTGCAGGAAACAAAGTTCTTTCCTTGCTTTAGAACTTGAGAAGAATCATTGCACAATTTTTTTTTCTTTGGGTTTCCTTAGATGCTTTTTTCCCGTATTTCGTGAAGCAAGGTTAGATTTCCTCCAAAAAGGAATATGCAGATTTACTTTGTTCCAAACAGAAGGTTGAGAAAACTTTCTTAAGAAATCCATTCCTTGCTTTTCCTTTAGAAATACTGCATTCCAAACAAGGCCTAAGTATTGCAAACTCTAGAGAGAGAAAAAGCAACAGTTGAAGTCTTTACTCATTTTTTTAGGCACATCAATGTTTTTAGCATTTTTAATTTACGGAGTTTTTTTAAGATATTCTTTATCAGATATAAGTACAACCAGACACTAAATAAGGGTCATTTTAGATTCTCGGATTTAAAGTTTAGTTGAATAAAGCTGAGGATAAAAATTTAGACCGCTTTATTAGGTTACTCGTGTGGTCAAAAGTTTTATGATATAGTCTAATCCTTAGATAATACTTTACCTCTTCCTTGGAGACTTACGGGTTAAAATGGTCTAAATTGTAGGATCAACAAGGCCTAAGTGAAGCCAGAAGGCGTGGCAAATAACAAAGCGCTCGTAGCAAGTTGGTCTGTGCCCGTATATCTTAGCTTGGCCGTACGTGCCAGAGTATATATAGTTAAGACAACCGGACAACTCCTTAATTATACGTCAGACTGTACTGCGACCTAGAGGAACAGAGTAATATAGTAATTTCGAAGTTAGTGAAAGTTACACTATTACATTCTAGCATTCCTTTGATGATAGTGTCTTTCATCCCAAAAAGGTAACAAGTTCTAATAAGGAAATTTATTTATATATATACACATGCAGTTGAGCATAAAACACTACAGAAATCGGGCGATTTGCCGAGCGCAATTGCACTCGGCAAAGCCTTTGCCGAGCGTCAGGGATGTCGGCAGACCTCCTATCGGGAAAGACCACTTTGCCGAGCGTCGATTGTCAGGCGCTCGGCAAAGGCTTTGCTGATGGCAAGGGCGGCTCTCGGCAAAATAAAAGCCGTCGTGACAGCCAACCACGTTAACGACAAGTTTTTTTTTTGTATTTTCTTTGCCGAGTGTTATACTCGGCAAAAAATTTTCTTTTTTTAAAAAAAAATTCTTTGTCGAGTGCAGCACTCGACAAAGATTTTTTTTTTACGAATTTCTTTGCTGAACGGTGCATACTGGCATGAGGCAAAGCCGGGTTTTTTTTAAAAAAAAAAGAATTTTCTTTGCTGAGCGTCATGGTCTTGACACTTGGCAAAGCTGGTATTTTCGGCTGTCCAGTTTTTGTTTTTTTCTTTCTATCAATGCAAACAATATATATATATATATATATATATATATATATATATATATATCACACAAATATTGATCTCAACTAGAAACCTGCTTCACCGGCACCATATTGCTCTGGACTACGGTCACTGTGGGCTGTACGTGTGGCAAGAATCCGGCAGGAGGAGGTGATACAATGCAAGCAAACCCCGCTAAAAACAAGAAGAAATCAGCGTGTGTTAGAACATTATTCGTTCAATCAATCAAGGGCAGCAGATCGAGGTGTACCGAGCAAATCGCTCGCCGCCATCACAGCCTCACAGGACAACCCGTACGGTACGTCGTCGTCAGAGGCCAAACCCGCCGAAGAGCACCAACCAATATTTATATATCGACACGCACGCGCGCCGCTCTTGCGAAAGCCAGCCACGTACGACGTCGACGGCGGCGACCCAGAGGTCTCCAGCGCGCGCGGTCACCGTCGTCCGGCCCCGACACGCACGCACCGCGGCGCTGGCGCGCGACGGGGACGCGGTCTCGACCGATGGACGACGGGGCAACCGCCGGCGGGGGCCTCGAGACCGAAAGCTTACGCATCAGGAGAAAAGGAGTTCCTGCTGTCGCGGTCGCCGCTCCGCTCTCCTACAGCGCGCGCCGGCCCGCGCATGGCCGCCACTGGCCTGGCCTCTTCTTAGTCGTAGGACACTAGGACGATAGTATGATCGACGCGCGCGGCGCCAGGCGGCGATAGATTTATCGATCAACGGGCCTCTTTCTTTCTTCCGGAAACCGAAACAGTAACGCCAGCTGAGACGTTGCTTTCAGCCTTCAGGCAGAGAGAACGAGGCATACCTGCTGCCCGTCCGGCCGTTCTTGATGGGGTCGCTGTGAATTGTGCCGCGTCGCGTGTTACCTTCCGTGGAGGCGACGAGGGATCCCTCTCATGATCTCCACGCAGGAAACAGCCGGATCGACGAAGCACAGGGTCACACAGGGTCGGCGGCGTCGGGGGCCGGGGGCCAAGGGCCAGGACCAGAGCCAGGCGCATGCTATATGCGGACACGGGTTGCCATGCGTTGTGTCTGCGTGGGATGGTCACGTCGCTGGGCGATCACCACCGGGCACCGATCATCCGAATCCCCCGTCAGGTCACTGCGAGGATGATGCTGACCAGACTCGTAGCACGCAACCATAGCGTGGAAAATTAAACCTTGCCTGCCTGCTTGACATAGCATAGAGCCGTAGAGGCCATTATTTATCACGGCCTTGCTTGGGGTGACCGGCTGAGGGGTGGCGTCATCTCGGGCTAGATAGTTGACAAGGGTGGCGCGGCTAGGGCAGGCACGGGCACAGAGAGAGGAGGGAGGCGGCGGCGGCGAGGGAGAGCTCGAGGGGGGACAGGGAAAAGAGTTGTTTATTTCTTGCTTAACTAGAATGGTTACAGCCCTCTACAGTCTCTAGTGGGCTTAACTTAATTTAAATCGATCTAAATTTATCCTCCAAGAACCTACGGAAACAGTCTTCATAGATTTTACTGTTTTTCTTTACAAGCTAAGTAAACAAATTTATTTCCTGACTTCCCTATTTACTCTAGATCTCCTCGCTCCTCGAGAATCTCCACAGGTGGTGGTGGGCTGCCTCTCTGGTTGAGCGCCCCTGCTGTCGTTCACCGGAGGGTTTCAGGGCTGGCTAGGGTTGGGTCACGGTTTCCTTATGGCCCGCTTAGCCCAACGTTTGGTACTCCCTCCGTTTTAAATTATAGTTCATTTGACTTTTTCAACCCAAAGTTTGACCGCTCGTCTTATTCAAATTTTTGTGCAAAATATCATTTCTTTTGTTATGACTTACTTATTTAATGAATAGTCTACAAGAATGACTTAAATTTGATTATGTTTGCACAAATTATTTGAATAAGACGAGTGATCAAACTTGGGGTCAACAATATCAAACGAATTATAATTTGAAATGGAGGGAGTAGCATTCACATGCAGTAGTCTCTAACCTTAGAGCTTGAATTCCATTACCAGAGGAATGGCCTTCTCTTCTGGTTTCTGGTGATTTTAGAACTGGTTTAATTTGTACATCATCCGTCCTAAAAAACTTTCATTCTACTTTTTTATTCTAACTCAAATTATCTTAAGTATCACCAAGTTCATACAAAAACATCGATATTCATATATTAATAAATAAGTGAGATCCATGTAGGGAATGACCTAGTGATTGATTCTTGCTAGACCAACGTCGTGCTAGGGAAAGGGGATGGAAAGTGTTGTAGCTAGGGGAGGGGCGACTGGATGAGAGATCGGAAGAGATGGCTAGTAGAAGAGATATTGAGGTCAATACATGGAGAGCTGGTGACTAGCAGGTCCGTGGAGATGATATAGCAGAGAAAAGTGTGTATCCCTGAGCTAAACCTCCCTCCGTCTCAAAATAAATAACTTTATGAGGTAAAAATTATCTAAAAATAACATTCTACAAAAGCATGAGACATTGTTTTCTAATGCGGAAATTGATCATGAGTGCATGCAACCAGATCTAGTAGATATCCTTTCGACAAGAAAAGGAGATGACGGTGTTGTGTGTATCTTTTGCCGGCATCCTTAGTCTATCAAAATTTTGTGATAAAGTTTATTTTGGGACAAGGAGAGTAGGATCAAAAAATTATGATAAAGTTGTTTATTTCGGGGTAGGAGAGTAGGAGAAAGATAAGAAGATGTTATTTTGAAACGGAACTTAGGAGTATATGAAAAAATAAATATCTCGAGCTGGACTTTTTATTTGTGTTAAAATCAAGAATAACTAGATATCTTTTTATATATTTTTGGATATTACTTGGCCTGGCAGTGGATGCACCAGGAGTAGTGGCGCTGGTTAGTTATTAGTCCATACTATACTTCTCATTAGTTTGTACTAATCGTAGAAATTATAGGTAAAATATTGACACACCTCGACTAAGCTAGGTTACAAAAAGCTCAACTAGAAATAAAATACATCTCCCTATGGTGTTTTTCTCAAGTTATATAATCTTATGGTGTATAATTCTATGTGGATATATGAAATAAATATAATGTGAATCGTTGGTTTTAGAACAATATCGCTTTTTATCTTCAATTTAAACAATTAGCATTTGTATGAAAATGAAGAAAAAGAAAAGGATCAAAGATTTTTTTTAAGCCAACATCAAGGTCTAACCTTAAGGACTGATCCCGTATACATTTGAAATGTGCCTCCGCTCCTGGAGTGACGTGTCTATGCATGTGTGTGCTTTTCTCTATGGTGGCCAGGTGGGCGACTACCGGTTCATTTGTCGGAAGACATGCATGCATGCAATGCATATGCAGCTTGGTGCTGCAATCATGGTGAGCTAGACCACTTGCAATCGATCCAGACCGGACGTGTAACATACGTCGTCATCACCCTGGAAACTCGACCTAGCGCTAACCCGTGAGTCGTGACCAGCACGCGTACCTGTGTGTCTGTGTGTACGTACTATATATACGTACCGTACGTACGCAATAGTACACGTGAGTCACGGGAATATCTACAAGTTTACCCTCAAAAAAAAATATCTACAAGTAGAGTAGCTGGTCCAGCAGGTCGGGCACGGGCAGATAGATAGATACTATATACTGTACTCCGTAGATCGAGATACCTCACCAGTCGTACACGGTACACTACCACATGCTGCAGCTCGGTCAGCGACTGGTCGGCGCGCGCGGTCCTGCTGCACTGCATGCACCTCCTGACCGACCTCCTCCTAGGATCGGTCGACGTCATGTCAGCACCTGCACTCTCATTCACGACGCCGGACCGGACGGGACACGGGAAGGAGGAATTGAAACCGGTGCTACCTAGCTGGAGTCTGATGTCTCAGCCTCCAAATCTACTGTAGCTGTAGGTCGATCGATCGAGCGGCCGTGGGACAACGGCCACGCACTCATCCGTGCGTACGGCACACAGACACGTACGGCAATGTCGGTCGTTGTTTCGTCGTAGAACATCAAGATCAAATCAATCAGCAGTGCTCAGGATTGCAATTGACACTGAAATTAGTACTCTATATTTGGTCAGGTAGGTCGGCCATCAATATATCTCGTGCTGTTACTATGAGCGGCGTTGTGGTTTTGGATCTTCTTGTGCTTCGTCGATGTCGGAGGAATAATAACGAAATAATCTGAAGGACGATCTGCGACGTGATACCTGCGGCATCCGGCGGGGGAGATGCTCCGTAGGAGTAGGTACCACCTGCCCGGGTGACGAGCTACTATATACTATACCGAGACAATAATTGGGTATGTATACCAAATTAATGCTACACATAGTTGTTGTTTAAAGTAGCCAAATGTGAACCGCAGCAACCGCTCCCCATACGCGGTGTGAAAACTTTCGGTGAAATGCAATGGACTTTAAGCATTATCTAATACGACAACAACTTCCTCCTTATTTGGTCCCAAGTTCACATTTCCAAACATTTTGCAAAGGTTTTCTCTTGCTTCTTTTCCACACCATTCGATCTAAATACATCGCGTTTAGCTCACAAGCAGAATGCTCATATTGATTGTACGACTATCTATTCTAAATTCGATCAAGCATTTCTCTACTCAACCATAAATCGGTGAAAGAAAATGTTCTATGAATATACCTATGTCTTGCACATTCCATTCCATCTCCATATCGACGATGATGCCACACAAACGTCCAACATTCATCTTCATAAAATGGTCCATAAGTGTAGCCAACCATGCTACTTGGCTTGACCATTGCCCATAGCAGCATGAAGCTCCTCCATCATCCTCCAAAATCAAGCCACTTGATCATCAATACAAATCAACACTTAGCTTGATATCATGAATGGTATGATCCACTTCATATCTTCACATAGCCTTATTGGTGCATTGCTCATAACCTTGCATACTCTTCATTGTTGCCTTGATCCATTGGCGGCAAGCCCTCTACTCGTGCTTCTCTGTCTTGATGTTCCATCGCATTCGAGCCTCTACCTTGCCCTTCACTCCTGCAACTAGTCCTACATAGTCAAGACTCACCTTGATCTTCTCTGCCTAGCCATATGATACTATTTTATGTCTTGTATTCAATAAACTCCTTCATCTCACTAGTTAAGCACTAGCATTACGTGCACAAGCCATATGTCCATCTCACATGAAACATATTAGTCCACCTAAGGTTGTCACTCAACTACCAAAACTAGCTAGGAATTCCAACTTGTATTATAGGTATTGTATAACTTGGGTGTCGATTGTTGGGACGTAGGGCAACATGTTGAGGTTTAACATATCAGGAACTGACCAAGCAAGGGATCCCTACTTTATATAGCCTAGGGTTAAGATTACAAATGGACTCACGTTCGTTCATAGATTAATTTTCTAGTCGGTTACAAAAGAGTCATGATTCATTAGCCAGTTTCCATGTATACATATCTATTATTCCGTGTTCATCAAGTTAAGAAATGATATGCTCATGATTCTAATCTCTATCAAAATATATGTAATCTCATAAGCAAGTTCATTTAATCTCACTACACTGATCGAGCCTAGAATAAAGAACAACCAAATACTCCAGTCTTTCAAAAAAAACTTCTACAAAAGTGTACAACTGTATCCACATGAATACCAAGGGTGAAGCTTCATACCCGTGTGCCTAGGTAAGGGTTTTCTCGAGGTTGCGACCTTTCCTCAATGTGGTTCTCGTATCCATGAACGGTCTGGGGGAGAATCGAGATACTGGCTTTCCACACTACCCCACGTCACAACCCGAGCCAAATTTGCGTGATAAGCAAGTCACCACTAAGTACTCAGCTTACCGCTCTCATACGCAAGAGTAGGTTTCTGCTCATACTTGAATTATATCGAACTAGCCAACTAAGCATATTAGACGTTCCAAGTCCCGTCGGTTAAGTAAAGCCTATACTTAGTTAGGTAGGTTGATCTAGCATTAGTGGAGCAAGGTTAGCTGATTGCTTCATCATTAAATCATATGCACCAACACATAATGATTTAACATAATGAGTATCCAATGTAGGGTTCGATAGGGCCTACCTAGCTTGTCATGAAGTCCTGGTGACTTTCATGGATCATGACGACTCAAATAACACATTCCTCACATCCTAGATTAACCTGCCAGAAGACATCGTCGGGAGAGTTGGAGTTGAGCTCGTTTGATACAATTGGGAGATAAAGATCATATACATGTGATTAGAGACAGAAAGCTCTTGGGGGAGATCAATCAAGGTGTGGTTTGGTGGTGCACATATACTTAGTTAGATAGATACATGACAGGGTGTGGTTGGGTAAAATGGTTAATGTTGTGAATAATGATTAGCGTTATTTACCTGACTCTGGTGATAAGATGCTTCATGTTTCTAATAATCAACTTCCTATGATTTTGTTCTTTTTATTTACATCGGCAGTATATTTTGTGAATCGACATGAAGGCTCCATAAAAACGATATAATTAGAAGCACAGTAGACAGCCGTACTAAGAGCAAGTATAGTACGTAGTGGGCTGTAAGCTGGCTAAATGGTGAGGTGGAGGAGAGAGGGAAGGAGAGAGAGGAAAAGTGGGTTGTAAGCTTGCAGCTAGCTTGGGCACAAGAATCAAGAGAAGTTGTGAGATAGACAAGTGGGCCATGTATTGATTGTGAAGGTGCAACCATTACACTACTACAGAATCAGGCATCACTGCCGGTTCGTGGCAGAACCGGCAGTGAAAATTCTCTGCCCTTTCACTGCCGGTTCCAGCCACGAACCGGCAGTGATGCTCATCACTGCCGGTTCGTGGCTGGAACCGCATGTGATAACTTGGACACTTTCACTGTCGGTTCCTGCCACGAACCAGCAGTGAAGAGGCATCACCCAGAATTTAAATCTTTTTTTTCTAGTTTAAAAACGCGATTTCTGGACACCATCGAGCCGGCAGTGATGATCCATCACTGCCGAGTTGGTTGTGCCGGTTCAAAAACCGCCAGCGAAGGGGGGTTTTGAACCGACACTGATGTCCTTTTCTGGAGTAGTGTTATATAAGTGGGCCGAGAGGTAGACTGCAAGGATCTATATAGACAGCAGTTGACTGTATTATTAACCTTGCTGGAGCTGAAGTAGAAAAGGCAGCGCCACAGCGGAGAGTGGAGCACATGCATGGCAGGAGGCAAAGCATGCACGCCATCGCCATGCATTGCACGGTCGTCGCACGCTGTGTGGAAGCAGGTGCAATAAAAATAAAGCAGGAGCCAGCTAGGAGCAGAGCAACGCTGCAGAGAGTGGTTTGCATTGAGCGGGACAGGCAGGCCGATTGAATTGAATGCTTAACGAAGATCCCTGCAGATCGACACCGTACGTAATCCATGCATGCATGCACGCACGCACGGACGTGGGGCCGGCCGGCCTGCAGCCTCTGCTCTGCTGGATCTCGTCGTCATCGATCGATACTATATATGAATATATATATACATGTTGGTCGGTCATGCTCATGCATGTACGTTTATTCTCCTCTCCTGTGTGTGTCGCTGCAATGAGGACAGGGGATCGAAGAGGAGATACACGCTGCTTGACGAGTCAAGAAAAAAGAAAATGCAGTTGCAATCCGGCCGACTTGCAATGATGGAGCCGGAGGCCTCAGATAAAGGAGTAGTAGTAGTGCGCGGAAGGCTAGCTGCAAGCTCGAGTAGGAGGAAGGCGCAGCAGGGGCTAGCGGGCGGCTGCTGCAAGTGTCCTAGTCCTAGTCCCTCTGTACACTGCCAAAGCCCAAAGGCAAAGGCAAAGGCAAAGAAAGGATGGGATGGAGACGAGCGCGTGATTCGCGGGAGTTCTCCGATGTCTACAACCACACCGTCCACGGACACCACCTAGTACCTTTTTCTGCGGTCACTTCCGTCGGCTAGCTAGCAGCTAGATGGTCGGCCTACCCCGGCTGCCCCTGCTGCCTTTCGTTGACGTGTAGTACAGGCACGCACGCACGACTGCTGGCTGTTGAGCACATGAGATGATGAGAGTACTTAGTAGTGGAGCCTACTACCTACAGTAGCTAGCTAAGAAGAAACGTAACTATGCACGCCGCGAATATATACTATGACTCTAGGCCGTCCAACAAGACACGCTGAGCGCACTAGGTACTCGCGCAGCCCTACTAGTTGATGGGCCACGTACGTGTCAAGTTACGTTGTTGGAGTCTCTCTCTCTCTCTATATATATACCTGCACTGAGCCACTGACTAACGATAGATCACCATGATCGTGAAGGATCTACTATATATGTATCGCCGGCCGGGCCGCGCCGTCAGTGCGTGCCTTCTCACGGACGACACACGACGACAGCAGCAGCACAGTACGTGCATCGATCGACTTGCTGCTTGGTGACGACGGGCCACCGGCGGCGGGGCCGAACGGTACATGACGAGTTGGTCCGATCCCGTCTGGACGTACGGGCTGTCCCCGTTGCGCACCGTAAAGCGTACGAACGTCGAACGGCGACTGTTACAACCGCCGCCCGACCCCTCCGTCGTCCCTCTCTGATTTTCCGTTCCAGATCCGATCCGCCGGCCGTGGCAGATAAAAGCAGCACGCAACGCAACAGTGATCCACCCCGGGCCGCCCGCGCGTGCGTATGGGCTGAAAACGGGCCTGGCTAGGCTAGGCTAGCCCGCCCTCGCATGTCCCGCGCTGCTGAGTGTCCGGTCCGGTCTGGTGAGTCACACGCGTGGACTTGGCGGCCCACTCAACCACCGATAAACCATCTCATCCCCGGGTACCTTTGAAACATTACAAAATGCATCGGAACATGAATAGATGCTTTTTAAAAAACAATCAAAATACATGATGAAACATTTAAAAATGCTTTAAAACGATCCAGAATAAACCTACAGGCTACGAAACCTCATGAAATAGAAGGGATGAAAAAATAATTTAAAGATGGAAACAAAATGAAGAAATATTAATTACAATATGTAATTAAATTTAAAAGGAAGAAAAAATTAAAATTAAAATACGAATAAAAACAATGTGTTAGAAGCAAATAAGAAGGAAATGAGAAAGAAAATATAAAAAATCAAAAAAAAAGAATACTCGTACCAGGCCGAGAATACAAGTTCCACAAATATTGGTTCTCTTGTGTTCATCTATTGTCCCATTGGGAAGGGAGACGAGAGATCATCTACAACTTCTTTACGTCTCATCTGCTGCGGGTAGGGAAGGGAACCGGATCAGGGATCCGCAACAGCTCCGTTTCTCAACACGTTATCAACACGCTCTATACCTACTCATCACCGACGAACAAAAGTCTATTTTCCATGGAGCCTGAAGATGAATATTGCCTGGTTAATAGCGCTGCCACAAATTCAACACTTCGAGAGACAAAATATTTCCAGACACCGCAGAAAAAGACTGAAAATATTACCATGATTGCTAGTCGCAACGGCCATGTGGCAGGCTCCGGTAGAGTCGTGGTCGTACTCCCTAATAATACTAGCATCTTTATAGAAGAAGCATTTTTGTACCCAGGAGCTGTACATACTCTCCTCACAATCAAAGACATTCGTCGCAATGGTTATCACGTTATAATTGCTTGTGAAAATGGTGTTGAATACCTATATATCACAACAACGGATGAATATGGCACTAAAGTGGTAGAGAAAGCGCCAGGCACATACTCTGGCATATACTACACAAAAGTTAAGCCACCTAAAGAATATATTGTTGTGTCAACTATATTTAAAAATCCAGAGTCTTTTACGATCTGGCATGAAAGACTCAGACACCCTGGATTAAGGATGATGCAGAACATCATAAAAGGATCTGCTGGTCATGACATTAAAACCACACAAATTCCAAAAGATTTTCTATGCGTGTCTTGTGCTAAAGGAAAATTAATAACTAAGCCCTCTTACCTGAAGATAAATGTCGAGTCCCTTTGCTTTCTGGAGAGAATCCAAGGTGACATTTGTGTTCCTATTAACCCCCTGTCGGGGCCTTTTAGGTACTTTATGGTGCTTATAGATGCTTCTACTCAGTGGAGCCACATATGCCTGTTGTCTACGCGGAACTATGCTTTTGCAAAACTTATTTCCCAAATCATTCGATTGCGTGCTAGTTTCTCGGAGAAACCGCATAAAAGCAATCAGAATGGATAATGCTGGAGAGTTTACCTCAAAAGCATTTAATGATTATTGTCTTGCTTTGGGCATAAATGTAGAGCATTCTCTGCCCCATGTGCACACACAAAATGGGCTTGCTGAATCTTTAATAAAAAGAATAAAATTAATTGTCAGATCTCTTCTACAAGATAGCAGCCTCTCAACCAGTTGTTGGGGACACGCAGTGCTGCACGCTGCTGCCTTAATCCAATATAGGTCATCTGCATATTACTCTGCTTCTCCCCATCAATTAGCACGTGGACAACAACCAATGATTTCCCATCTGCAAAAATTTAGCTGTGCTATATATGTGCCAATATCATCACCCCAGCGTATAACTATGGGACCTCACCGGAAGTTGGGGATATATGTAGGTTATGACTCTCCGTCCATAATCAAATATTTGGAGCCTAAAACATAGGATTTGTTTACGGGCTCGGTACACTGATAGCATCTTCGATGAAGAGCATTTCCCGGCCTTAGGGGGAGGATTGTACCTTAATAATAGAGAATGCCGAGAAATAGATTGGACTGCCAGTAGCATTCAATCACTTGATCCACGCACTAAAGATACTGAACTTGAAGTTCAAAGAATAGTAAACCTGCAACAATTAGCAAATAATCTACCAAATGCTTTTACTAATATAAGAGGAGTGTCAAAATCGTATATTCCTGTGGCTAATGCACCGGAAAGAGTGGAAATACCCCTGGAGGGCATGAACTCTTTCCAAATCCCCAATCCTAGGAAAAGGGGGAGATATCCGGATGACTCGGCACGAGCTAAGCGGGGACGCTCGCAAAGGCAAGTTGCTAGAGAGAACGCATTATGCTCCATTCAGTCGTCCCAGCAGTGACACATGCTGAAGATGAGAGTCCTAGTGCAAATGTGCGCACAAATACAAATAATAGCACAAGGACAACGGAACAACCAGGCTCGAGTCATTTGGAAAATCATGATGAGTTGGATGATTCAATTGAAGAAATTGTCATAAATTATATTGAATCTGGAGAACTGTATAACAGAAAGACTACATATGTCACATTAATTTCGTCTCTAAGATCGCAGACGCGATTAATGAGGATCATGAACCAAAGTCCATGGCAAAGTGCCGGAAGCGCTCAGATTGAGTCAAATGGAAAGAAGCAATAGAGACAGAATTGCGCTCGCTTTCTAAGAGGCAAGTATGCCAGTCGCCCGCATGCCCCCCAACGTATTCCCTGTAGGATACAAATGGGTATTTCTTCGAAAGAGAGATGGGAACAATGTGGTGGTGAGATACAAAGCGAGGCTTGTAACACAAGGGTTCACGCAGAGACCCGACATCGATTATGATGAAACTTATTCTCCAGTTACGAGTGGCATAACGTTCCGATATTTAATATCTATGGTAGCAGGTTTAAACTTGAAAATGCAGATGATGGATGTTGTGACCGCATATCTGTATGGGTCGCTGGATTCGTATATATATATATATATATATATATATAATATATATATATATATATATATATATCCAGATGGACTGAAAATTCCGAAATCTAAAACAAATCGCAATATGTATAGTGTTAAATTGCAAAGGGCACTATATGGGCCTAAACAGTCTGGCCGGATGTGGTACAATCGGCTAAGTGACTTTCTCCTAAAGAAGGGATATGTTAATGATACTGGTACACCTTGTGTATTCATTAGAAAGTCCTAGAAGGGTTTTTGTATAGTCTTAGTCTATGTTGATGACATAAATATCATCGGCTGTGAAGATGATATTGAGGAGGCAAGCACCTACCTCAAGGCGGAGTTTGAAATGAAAGACTTGGGTAGAACCAAGTTTTGCTTGGGCCTGCAGATCGAGCATCTCTGTTGACACAAAATATGGCGCACTGTGCCTCACACACAGCAAGCCGGAAAGCGTGGCTTCAATCGGGTGCCCGGGTGTTTCGAAATCCGGAAACGTGCCAGTTAGTTTGACCTGAAACTAACAAGGGATGAAAATCATTAGATACACAACTGGAACATGCTGGGTGAGACTAGACAGTTCTATATATACGGCCCTAAAGCCACTTACGACGACATACAACTATAGAAGCTGTCTGCCAACAAGTCTTATAGATCATTTGGCTAAAACAAACATAAAGTATGTAAAACGTTAATTGCCGAACATGCATGCATGAGAAAAGTACGTTTGGACGAATCATAATTAACTGTGAGTTAAAGCGTAACCAAGCTCAGCAATCCAACCGAGTTGGGATCCATGGTGAAGGAACATGTAAGCAAACACGATCAAACTAATCTAAAGCTTGTATCTGTCGCATGATACCTAACCTTATCAAAGCTTAAACGTGGTTAACATGCACAAACCCGCAACACGTAGCAATCTAGATTAGACTAATTCGGCTATTATAAACGTAAGATCTATTTGTAGAGACAACATGAAAGCAATAACTGTTAAAGCATAAATAGATCTACAAAAAAGAATAGAGCCGAACCGTATCAATCTAGATTGGGCAAAAGAGTGTTACAAATATATGGAATATCTAAAACATGCAACACATGATAACTTAATGAATCTACTAGATCTTGCCAAATCTAATAAAGCCGATAACTATCTTGCTTTTGCTAAGCATATCGAGCAAACGCCTGTCGCACGGTATCTACTCGTAAACGAAACATAAGCGAAGACTTCTTCATTGTCAAGCAAAGATCCGCCGCACGATCATTGAAAAATAAACAAGACTACTTGCATCAACGTCTAAATCCATCACATGATACTAGACATGATAACTAGGTTGTCGGGACTTACGGAGGTCGACGGATCGATGACTCCTCTCGAAGAACTCAACGACACGACAAAAGACTCGAAGTTATCACGGGGCCGGTTGTATTGATTTGGTTGTGAACCCTTTTTACAATGGCCAAGGGTTTATATTTATACCCTGGTCATGACATGAGTCCTGAAAGGACACGGTTACAAAATAACAAAGGAAAAACATGACATCCCTGACTTTAATTTCCTTCGGAGTCTTTATTGCCTTAATTGTCACGGTCTTCGTTGCCCGATCGGTTCTTGCTTGCCGCTTTTGTCGCTTCTTCAATGGAAAACCGCCCCTCCTCAGAATAGCCGACCGCACAATCATTTGCCGAATCTTTGGAAATTAGCCGACTGCACGGACACTTGCCGAATGCTCTGAACATCTGTCTCTGCAAATTTACTACGCACTCCCCCACCTATCATCTTCCTAAGCGTGCCAAAATCCAGTGTTAACACATGCCCCCTCAATTTTGGGATAAAAATCATTTTATTCTTAAATTTACCACAAACTTCCCCTTCTTCCAAGGTAAATAGTGTTCAACACCGCAGCTGCCGCTTGTCGGTGTTTCGGGAATACTATTCTTAAATTTGTATATTGTATGCTCCCACTCCCAGATGTGATGCAAGAAGAACACTGTATTTATCCTGGTTCGGGAAAAGAAGACCCTACGTCCAGCGGGGAAGGAAGAATTGTATTATCTCGCACCGAAGTGCTCGTACAGGGGGAGTACAAGCTGGTTTACACGGGGGTGCTCGGAGTGAGCTGAGGCCTAGGACTAGCTGGGCTACCCTAGGTGAGTCCATTGATTGCTTGAGATGTTGATCAAGCCATCACTAGATTGTCTTGTGCTCGGAGGTGACCCTCTGTTGCGTATGCTAGGGGGTTTGTGGAGAGTGCTAGTGGGTGTTGTTTGGATGGCAGCAAGTGCGAACCGATGTCTTGTTGTTTCTCTCTGTCCTACTATCCCAGCGTCCCCTTTTATAGACTAAGGGGAGGCTTGAGAGTATAGGAGCCCTAGTTCGTATCGGTATGGGAGGCGCGTCCGTGGCACCATGCTTGCGATGGGACGTTGATTTCTGTAGCGGCATGCTCTTCCTGTCCTTCCGGTGCTCCCGGGCATGGTGATGGCGGACTGGTCGCTGCCGAATGGCATGGCGTGGAATGATTGGTTTCCTGCAGATGGGTGCGAGCTCTGCGGTTGGAGCGGGACGGAGTGGACGGGTTCCATGCCGTAGTGGTTGGAGATGAGGGTCGAGCTCCCGGATCGAGGAGTATCGAGGCCTGCATGATCCTAACGCATCCCTGAAAACATGGTCGAGGGTTGTCCCATTCAAGATTCGAGGGGGTGCTTTCGGCCTCCGTACTCAAGGCGTGGCTACAGTGGTCGCACGATCGACGGATTAACCCGGGTATGGGTGACGAGTTGATGGATTTGACCGAGGTACCGGGTGCCCATGGCGTTAGGCGGGAGCAGGTAACAGCATGGGATCCCCTTTACCCCATACTGGGAGTAGGTGAGCCGATCGGGCCTCCTGATCGTGGGGCATTCGATCGACCCCCTGTCCGTCACTCGAGGGGTTGAGGTCGAGGGGGATTCGATCGACCCCTCTTCCATCACTCGAGGGATCGAGGTAGAGGGGGATTCGATCGACCCCTCTTCCGTCACTCGAGGGGTCGAGGTAGAGGGGGATTCGATCGATCCCTCTTCCGTAGCAGATCCTGCTCATTGTCTCTCCAGTCATAGGTCGGCCCATGACCGGTCATGCTTGATGGGGAGGTAGGATGGCTTTTGGATTTTGCCTGAATATTAAGCACTAAATCGCCAGGGATTAGGGTACCCCTTACCTTTGTACCCGACAGTAGCCCTCGAGCCTCTATGCGGATAAGATGAATCCGTATAGAGGCTGTTGCTGATGATTTGTGGGGTTTGTGAACATGAAGTGGAGTTGAAGTGCCTAGTCTCGAGGCGCAGGGTTCTGTTACGTTATCTTGCCGTGGGGGCGTGCGAGCGTCCCCCGCGGGGGTAGCCCCCGAGGCCCCAAAGGAGTGATTAAGAATTCCTCTGGGGGCTTTTGATTTGTGTCTTATCGAGGGGGATTGGTATTAACTGGAGTCATAGTGCCCCATCAAGGGGTCAACTCTGTCTGCCAGGCTCCGAGTGTTTTCGACCCTCTTTCGTCAAGGGGTGCCATGCGTAGTCTAGCCCTCGAGCCTCGTGTGGCTGGGCTTTTGCTACCTCATAGCGTCCTTCCCATGGGTCCTTGCGCTCGGATTGTGGGGTGAAGAGCATCGTGCTATCCTTGTTCGGACGGGCCTCGAAGTCCTCAGTGAGCTGGTAACGGGGAGATCCAAGTGAGAACTCGTACCCCCTTCGATAGGGGTCGACAAAAGCCCTGAGGCGTCCTCATTATGCAAAACCCTATAGATTACCTAGGTGCCAACTCTGTTCGATGAGAGTCGGTGGCTCGATGCCTCCCGTCGTAGGGGTCCTTGGGTATTCATTGGTTATGCCTTGGATATGTCCCGGGGGGACCCGAGAATTCATTCTCGAGCTGGGCTTCGTACTGGCTCCCCCTGGGTCATCCCTGACTCGGGTACTCGAGGGCGGCTTTCGAACCCTGTTCGAGGGTCAGCCTTCACCTCCTCGAGATTTGGGGGTGGACTGGAGTCTGTTTTACTTCCCTAGGAAGGAACTGCTCGAGAGCGGCTATCGAAACCCTTTCGAGGGCTAGCCTTCGCTCCCTCGAGAGTTCGATGGACAGGTCGACGCCCGTTGCTTACCTCCAAAGACAACGCCCATCATTGCTCGTCGTCCGCCGTAAGCGTGCCTTTTTAGGAGGTGTCCGTTCGACTGCAACCGTAGCAGGCGTAGGGTGCAGCGAGGAGTGCGGTGATGTGATAGGTGCGCCTTATCCTATGGAATCTGAGGGGGCGGTAGGTAGGTGCATTAAATGCGGAGATTTACCTGCCTTTTCGATGGATCCGCCCGTTGTGCTTCCGGTTATAAATACGGGGGCAGGGGTTCGGCTTCCTTATGCTTGCCTTTGCCTTCCTAGCCTTCTTTCTCTCGCCATTGCCTTCGTCGCCCTCTGAGCCCGATCTCTGCGTGCGTGAGTAAGGAGAGGAAAGATCAGGAACGCACCTTCAACCCTTGCTTCCGAGCACATCCGCTTTCCCGCTGCCATGGCCAGCTACACCCTACGCGGCCCCGACGCTTGGCTCCCTTCGACGGTGACCGTGGAGCGGCTGGAAGACCTGGTGGAGAGCGGCCTTCTCCGGCCCGTCACTTTGGTGGACCAACTAGAGTGGATGGTTCCGCCGGAGTCGGATTGCCAGCCCAACCCACCGGAGGGCTACGTGGTCAGCTTTGAGGCCTTCCACCGGGCGGGGCTAAGATCTCCCCCCAACCGTCTCTTGCGGGGATCCTCCACCATTACGGCGTGGAGCTCCAACACCTCTCCCCCAACGGCGTCTCCCACGCGGCGATCTTCACCGCCGTGTGCGAGGGGTACCTGGAGATGGAGCCCCACAGGGAGCTGTGTCTCCACCTGTTCGAGGCGGGCTTGTTCCATGCTCCGGCCGAGACCGGCCGTCGGAGGATGGTCTAGGCGGGGTGCTGGAGCATCAGCCTCAAGAGGTCGGAGGACTGGATCTCGGTGAAGATCAAGTAGAGCCATTCGGGATGGCACTTCGGGTGGTTCTACCTGAGGAACGATGATGACTTGCTTCCCCCTTACACCGGGAGGACAATCGAGTCGAAACCCTTCAACTGGAAGCACGGCGTCCCGCAGAAACAGCAGAAACGCCTCGAGCACCTGCTTAGCGCGATCTCCCGTCTGAAGTGGGAGGGGCTTACGGCGGCGATCGTCGCGTCGGCCTTCCACCAGCGGCGAGTCGTGCCGCTGATGGCTCGCCCGCTACGCCTTGACGAGATGCGCCCGGGGTGGATCTCACGGGGTGCCGTCTCGTGGAGGATGAGCGGCCCCTCGAGAGGGTGGTCCGTCGAGTGCGCGCCTCCTTCGCCGGCGCATTCGAGGAGGAGCATGTCTCCCACGTCCCCATGGTGCCGGACAAGGGCCACGTCCGGCTGGTATGGCACCTCTTTCTCCGTCAATGTCCTCTTGTTCATCTTGTTTGTCTCCTTCGCCTGCCTCCTAACCACCTTGCGTTCCTCAGGGGAACGTCATCTTCCGGAAGTCGCTGCCACCGGTGAAGGAGGAGAGGAATGACTCCCAGGTGAGACGCCTTCAGGCCGAGCAAGATAAAAGAGACAAAGATAAGGCCAAGGAGGAGAGGGGAAAAAGGCCTGAGAGAAAGAGGCGTGTGACCAACGCCGGTCACGGCAGAGGCAAGCCGGCCTCCCCGAGGAGGAGTCCCCCTTAGAGGAGGATGAGGATGAGGGGTCGAGTAGTGACGAGGTTATTAAGAACAATGGCATGGCAAGTGGTATCAGGTTTGGCCTATCGCTTCCGACCTGATGGGTATCGTCCTTATGCAGGGAGAGGAGCAGGAGGAGGAGGTCGAGCCGCGGCGAGGGCTCGAGGAAGGAAGAGCGGCGCCCGAGCGACAAAGGGCGGCCGCCGGTAGCAGAGGGGAGAGGGGGTCGACATCGAGGTCGGCCTCGACCGCTAGGGTCGAGTCGGGGGGCGAGCGCCCCGCGGCTTCTCAGGGTGAAGTGGTGTGGCTTCTCGGGACGTGTAGCCGTTCGTCGTAGTCCCTGTTGAGGGGTGGGTCGAGCACGCCGTTGGTGGGTACTCGGCCGAGCGTACGGGCTTTGGGCCCGTCGGCCCTGGAGGAGCCCAGGACTATGGCGACGAGGACGTCGTCGACCCCTGCCACGACCACGACGCCGGGGGCACCACCAGCCCCCATCACGGCCAGTACTGGAGGGAGAAGCGGCTCCCGAGGTGGCTCGCAGAAGCCCCCGAGCGGCCCGAGGCCCGCTGGTCGGGCGCCCTTGATTCCGCTGGGGTAAGTTCCTTTCCTTCTGGTCCTGAATTTCCTCTGTGTTTGTTACAACTTGCGCTTACCGTCGCGTATGAGTTCCTTCCTCAGGGTGAAGCGCTTGTTGGAGGATGCGTCTCCCACCCCGGCCAAGAAGCTGAGAGTGGAGGCTGCGGCTAAGATGGCGGTCGGAGCCAACCCTGCTACCCCGTCCCCCTCGACCCACGCCCCAGGTGTGGCATGGGCGGCCAGGGCGCGGGAGGCTATGGAGCGCGGGCAGGCGCAGTCAGCCGCAGAGCAAGCTCGAGCGGCGGAAGAGGCGGGTCGATCCGCCACGTCGACTGGGTCTGCCGGCTAGGTGGGCAGGGCTGTGCCCACTGCCCGGTCCGAGGAAGGCGCGCCTGCGGCCTCGGAAGGCACGGGGCCGGCATCAGCTGCGGCCATGGTGGAGGGGTCAACCCCCAAACCTCCATAGAGGTGGAGGTGGTCGACCTGACCACCACCGGTGAAGGGGAGAAGCCGGAGCAGCCGGCGCCGTCGCGGTGGCCCGAGTGCCTTGTGTCGCTGGAGGCGCGCCAGCGGCTCGAGCGTGAGGAGAAGGCGCGACAAGAGGGAGATGTGCGGGTGAGCCCTCCTCCCCCGCAGTCGGCGTTTTCTGAGGAGGAGGGTCGCGCCCCGACCCTACCCCTCGAGGTGTCCGCAGCTTCTTCGCCGGGCGGGGTAGCGGCTGGCCCTGCGCCGGAGGTGCCGCCGTTGGTAGAGTCCCCCATCGAGGAGGAGGGACAGGCCAAGGGGCTCGAGGCGACACCCGCGGCGGAGACGGCGACGATGGCGGAGACGGCAGCGGAGATAGCGGCGGTGACGGAGATGGTGGCGGCCCCCGACCCGAGCCGGAAGGGACCGCTGCGGCGTTGGAGGGAAGTGGCGCATCGGACGTAGTCATGTCCGAGGCGGCTGCTCGGCCTCGCCTCGAGGTCGGACAACCGTCTTCTCGAGGTGCTCCGCCCCTTGGCTTGGTTGAGGTGGAGGGACGGGACGTGTTGTCGGATTGTGGCGAGCCCACCGCACTTGAAGCTAACATGCATTTCCTCTACCTCCCAGGACTGTTCTCGCGGTGGGGGCCTCCTCCACCTCGAAGCGATGACCCGGAGGGGTCGATGGCGGCCCTACAAGACCGCTTCGAGGCCAGGATCGCCCAGCTCAAGGGGGCGACCTACTTCCCCAACCTCGTAGAGCGAGTGAGGGCCCACGGGGGTACCCTCGAGATGGGTCAGTCCATCATGGATGAGGTGAAGAGGAGGGTCGACCGCTCCAGCGATCTCTGGGGGCAGGAGGTGCTCGAGCTGCCTGACCCCAGAGACCTAGGGCGCACTTTCTTCAAGCTCGATGATCAAGCCGAGCTCGGAGAGTGGGAGCACCTAGAGGAGTTTCGGGCGTGGCTCGACCACGTGATGTGCATGGCGGTGGGAGTCGCGTCCGAGGATATGTACAAAGGGATGACGGTAAGTTTCGTCCTCTCTTTCTGATTTATCTCGGTTGTTTCTCCGTCCTTTTTGTGACTTTCCCTTTTATCCTTGGTAGGCAATGAGGGCGAGGTCACACGACAAGTCCTAGTTCATCCTTTGGTCACGGGAGCAGTAGAGCCAGCTCCCTGTCCTCCGCGCGTCGTTGGAGAAGGCGGAGGCTGAGGCCGCCCAGGCGAGGGGCGAGGTGGACACCGCGCAAGGGGGGCCAAGGCCGCTCAGGAGGAGGCCTCCCAGGCACGGTCGAGGGCTGAAGCCGCCCTCAAGGAGGCTGCCGAGGCTGGGCAGGAACGGGACGCCGCCCGGGAGGCCCAGCGTAAGGCTAAAGAGGAGGCCGCCAAGTTGAGGGAAAATCTGGCTCAGGCGACAGATCATGCCCGGCGGGCCGAGGACGACCTGGCGCAAGCGGCTAGCGACCGCGCCTCTCTCGAGGAGCGGGTCCGGGAGCTCCAGTCGGATATCGACATCGTCTCCCGTGACCGCGACGCGCTGAACGTCGTGGGGCAGAGGGATCGGGCCCGGATCGCTACCCTGGTGGAGGACGTGGCTACCAAGACGAGGGCCCTCGATGGCATCGGTAAGCTTATCGAGGAGCTCCGGGTCGAGAAGAGTGACCAAGCTGCGGCCCTCGTCGACGCCGGCCGCCGACTGCAAGAGGTTGAGAAGGCCTACGCCACCCTGGAAGCGCACGCCCAAGGTGAGTTTTTTAGAAACATTACTGAGGTTTCTTGGTCTCGATCCTTCCCCTGTTTTTTTGGCTTTGATGGGATTCTCTATTTGTTCCGGCAGTCCTCAAGGAAGACAAGGCTCGAGCCCATGAGGATCTGACTAGTCTCCAGAACCTCCACTGGGCGGAGGCAACCCTGAACAAGAGGCTCGAGGACACCATCTCCACCTTCTGCGATGGCATGGGGGTCGACACCGAGCTGGCGGTTGTGGGTGACGTGCGCGGGGACTCCCTTGTGCGCCGCTTCTTCACCATGACTCGTGATATGACAGAGCAGGTTCGTACTACCCTTCATATAGGCGTGAAGCGGGTGCTCGCGGTTGTCCGCTCGGGCTACGCCTACGACCTCAGCGTCGCCGCCCACTACTTCATCGTCGACCCGGAGCTGAGCGATGAAGAAAACATGGCGAGATGCCACGAGCTTATCGACGCCGCAGAGGTGCCTGGTGGTGAGCTGGCGAAACTCTTCGAGCCTGAGGTGCTTCCCTCGACGGACGGTGATGGCGACGTGAGCAATTGAGGCCTGTGAGCCAAATCTGGACAAGAAGGTCCATGTAATAGATTAGTTTTTGTGACAATTTGATGTCGAGCCCCTGGGGGCTTCCAAACCTTAATGCATTTTATTCGGGTTGCATCTGGGTGTTTTTATTTCTCGAGCCATCTCTATTTCTCTTTGCATGAGTTGTTGTTTTTATACTAAGTGTTCGACGCGTGCTCGTATCCCTCGAGGGGGAAGCGAGTGGGGGTACCATAGCCCAGAGGTGTAGGAGAGCCCCCGGCTCGATGACCCTCGACCCTTAGGGAGTTCGAGGCGTTTTTTACTTAGTTATGGAGCGTACTCGGGGCAAAGATGGAAAGAGAAGCGTCGAGTTTCGAAAAAACGTTCGGGTTTTTAAGGGACTTAGGGAGGGGGGGTCCCCCCCTGTCAGCCCCCGAGGGAGGCTTGACTTTGCAGGAGCAGAGTCGAGGCTACCTCAGAGTCATGAACGAACGTGAAATGTATTTCAAGAACATTTTATTCATTCATGATGCGATAAATGTACATAATGTAGAGAATGTACAAGGCCTCAAGGCCCTAGGGGTAAAAGCGACGTAGCTGTTCGATGTTCCATGCGTTGGTGAAGATCTCGCCCTTGCTGTTCTTTAGCTTGTAAGTCCCTGGCTTTAGCACCTCTGCCACGATGAAGGGTCCTTCCCAAGGTGGCGTCAGCTTGTGACACCCCTTGTTGCTTTGTCAGCGGCGCAGTACGAGGTCGCCGACGTCGAGGTCCCTTTTGCGTACATCTTTGTCGTGGTAGCACCGCAGTGTCTGCTGGTACCTTGCTGACTTGAAGAGCGTCATGTCTCGGGCTTCCTCGAGCTGGTCGAGGGAGTTCTCTCGAGCTGCTGTGTTGGCTTGCTCATTGTAGGCCTTTAATCGAGGGGACCCGTACTCGAGGTCAGTGGGGAGGACGGCCTCAGACCCATAGACCAATAAAAACGGGGAGAATCCTATGGCTCGACTTGGTGTCGTTCTGAGACTCCATAGGACAGAGGGCAACTCATCCACCCATCTCTTGCCGTGTTTATTTAGTCGGTCGAAGATCCTTGGCTTGAGGCCCTGCAAAACCATGCCATTGGCACGCTCGACCTGGCCGTTAGTTCGAGGGTGGGCAACTGCAGACCAGTTCAGCTTGATGTTGTGGTGGTCACAGAAGTCCAGGAACTTTTGGCCGGTGAACTACATGCCATTGTCAGTAAGGATGACATTGGGGACCCCGAAGCGATGGATGATATCTGTGAAGAACAACACGGCTTGTCGAGATTGAATGTTGGTGATGGGTCGAGCCTCGATCCACTTTGAGAACTTGTCTATGGCCACGAGGAGGTGGGTGAAGCCGCCTTTTTCTTTCTTCAGGGGGCCGACCATGTCGAGCCCCCATACTGTGAATGGCCAAGTTATGGGTATCATCTGAAGAGCTTGGGCCGGGAGGTGGGTCTGCCTGGCGTAGAATTGGCATCCCTTGCAGGATCGAACAAGTTTGGTAGCATCGGCGACGGCCGTCGACCAGTAGAAGCCTTGTCGAAAGGCGTTTCGTACCAGAGTTCTTAGCGCCGCGTGGTGGCCACTAGCCCCCGAGTGTAAGTCTTTTAGCAGTGCCCTTCCCTCCTCGAGGTGAGGCATCGTTGAAGCACACCAGTAGGGCTGCGCCAATACAGCTCGCGGCCATCTCCGTACAAGACGTAGGTTTTGGCGCGTCGGGCTATGCGTCGGGCTTCGGTGCGGTCCTCTGGGAGCTCGCCTCGTATCAGATACTCGAGGTAGGGCGTGTGCCAGTCCGTCGTGGGGTTTGGGTCGCGGTTGTTTCGTCGATCTCCATTACCTCTTCCCCGTTCGAGGGGGGAGCGGTTGAGGGGGAGGGTTCGACCCCTTGCTCGAGGATGGGAGCCCCCGAGCCTAGGTCAATAGACGTCTTGTGAAGGTCCCTCGAGAAGACGTTGGGAGGGACCGTGCCTTGAGTGGATGCGATTTTGGCTAGCTCATCAGCGGCTTCGTTATGCCGGCGGGCGACATGGTTGAGCTCGAGGCCGTAAAATTTGTCCTCAAGCTTGCGGACCTCCTTGCAGTAGGCTTCCATCTTGGGGTCGTGGCAGCTCGAGGCTTTCATCACTTGGTCGATTACCAACTGCGAGTCCCTCGAGCATCGAGGCGTTGAACCCCGAGCTCGATGGCGATGCGCAGACCGTTGACGAGGGCCTCGTACTCGGCTACGTTGTTGGAGGCGGGGAAGTGGATGCGGATGACGCAGCGCATGTGGACCCCTGAGGGAGATATGAACAGCAATCCGGCGCTTGCCCCTGTCTTCATCAACGATCCGTCGAAGTACATGGTCCAAAGCTCGGTCTGAACTTGCGCCGGGGGTAGTTGGGTGTCGGTCCATTCTGCAATGAAATCTGCCAATACCTATGACTTGATGGCCTTCCGAGGGGCATAGGAGAGAGTTTCTCCCATGATCTCGACTGACCACTTGGCGATTCTCCCTGATGCCTCCCGATTTTGGATTATCTCCCCGAGAGGGAAAGACGAGACTACAGTTACCGGGTGGCCTAGGAAATAGTGCTTGAGTTTTCGCTGAGTAAGAACGACGGCGTACAACAACTTCTGAATGTGGGGGTATCTCACTTTGGTTTCTGAGAGCACCTCACTTATGAAGTAGACGGGCCTCTGCACCAGCAGGGAGTGTCCCTCCTCCGCCCTCTCGACTACTATAACCGCGCTGACCACCTGGGTAGTTGCAGCGACATAGAGCAAGAGGGGCTCGGCCGGGCTTGGGGGCACCAAGACAGGTGGCGAGGTGAGCAAGGCTTTGAGCTTGGAGAGCGACTCCTCAGCCTCGACGGTCCATGTGAAGTGCTCTGCTTTCTTAAGGAGGCGATAAAGGGGAAGTGCTTTCTCCCTGAGCCGCGAGATGAACCGGCTGAGGGCAGCAAGGCACCCTGTGACCCTTTGTACCCCCTTAAGATCCTTGATCGGGCCCATCCTAGTGATCGCAGTTACCTTCTCAGGGTTGTCCTCGATCCTGCGCTGGGAGACTATGTACCCTAGGAGCATGCCTCGAGGGACCGCGAAGACACACTTCTCAGGATTTAGCTTTATATGATTTGCCCTGAGGCACCCGAACGCGATTTCAAGGTCCCCGACCAGGTTCCCGACTTTTTTGGATTTGACCACGATGTCATCGACGTAGGCCTCGACGGTTGGCCCTATATGCTTTCCAAAGACATGGAGCATGCATCGTTGGTATGTGGCTCCGGCGTTTCGCAAACCGAATGGCATCGTGAGGTAGCAAAACATGCCAAAGGGGGTGATGAAGGAAGTCGTGAGCTGATCGGACTCCTTCATCTTTATTTGGTGATAGCCAGAATATGCATCGAGAAAGCAAAGAGTTTCACATCCCGTAGTGGAATCTACTATTTGATCGATACGTGGTAATGGAAAAGGAACCTTAGGACATGCTTTATTTAGACTAGTATAATCTACGCACATTCTATCCTTTCCATTCTTTTTCTTAACAAGCATAGGATTTGCTAACCACTCAGGATGATGAACCCCCTTGATGAATCCGGCCTTCAAAAGCTTGTCGACCTCCTCCCCGATGATTCTACGCTTCTCCTCATCGAAGCGGCGCAGCCGTTGCTTCACCGGTTTGGATCCGGCTCGGATGTTCAAGGAGTGCTCGGCGACTTCCCTCGGAATGCCCGGCATATCCGAGGGACTCCACGCAAACATGTCAGTATTTGCGTGGAGAAAGTCGATGAGCACGGCTTCTTATTTGGGCTCGAGGGAGGCACTGATCGTCAGCACCTTCCCATCCGCGTGGCTGGGGTCGAGCGGGATGGTCTTGGTGTCCTCCGCAGGCTCAAAGTTGCTGGCGCCGTTTAGGGTCAGGGATCTCCTTGGAGAAGTCGTCAAGGGCTGCGAGGATGGCCGATTCCTCGACCACCTCGGCGCTTTCCATGCACTCGACGTCGCAGTCATAGGCGTGCTCGTAGGAGGTGTTGACGGTGATGACACCATTGGGCCCTGACATCTTCAGCTTGAGGTAGGTGTAGTTTGGGATTGCCATGAACTTGGCGTATCCAGGTCGACCGATGATGGCGTGGTTGGTGCCGTGGAATCCGACAACGTCAAAGGTCAGGTATTCCCTCCTGAAGTTCGAGGGGGTACCGAAGCAGATAGGCAACTCGACGTGGCCGATCGGGAGTGCCTTCTTTCCTGGGACGATCCCGTGGACCCCCCCCCCCCCCCCCCGTGCTGGGCAGGAGCAAGGTCCTTGGGATCCCTAGGAGGTCGAGGGTCTCGGCGTAGATGATGTTGAGGCTGCTGCCTCCATCCATAAGTACCTTGGTGAGGGGGTGTTGAGTATGATGGGGTCGACGACGAGGGGGTAGACCCCTGCGTTGGGGACGTGCTCGGGGTGGTCGTCTCGATCGAAGGTGATCGATATGTGAGACCAGTCGGTGTTGCTGTAGTGGCATGCTCTTCCTATCCTTCCGGTGCTCCGAGACATGGTGATGGCGGACTAGTCGCTGCCAAACGGCATGGCGTGGAACGATTGGTTTCCTGCAGACGGGTGCGAGCTCTGCGGTTGGAGCGGGACGGAGTGGACGAGTTCCATGCCGTAGTGGTTGGAGATGAGGGTCGAGCTCCCGGATCGAGGAGTATCGAGGCCTACATGATCCTGACGCATCCCTGAAAACACAGTCGAGGGCTGTCCCATTCAAGATTCGAGGGGGTGATTTCGGCCTCCGTACTCAAGGCGTGGCTACAGTGGCCGCACGATCGACGGATTAACCCGGGTATGGGTGACGAGTTGATGGATTTGACCGAGGTACCGGGTGCCCATGGCGTTAGGCGGGAGCAGGTAACAGCATGGGATCCCCTTTACCCCATACTGGGAGTAGGTGAGCCGATCGGGCCTCCTGATCGTGGGGCATTCGATCGACCCCCTGTCCGTCACTCGAGGGGTTGAGGTCGAGGGGGATTCGATCGACCCCTCTTCCGTCACTCGAGGGGTCGATGTAGAGGGGGATTCGATCGACCCCTTTTCCATCACTCGAGGGGTCGAGGTAGAGGGGGATTCGATCGATCCCTCTTCTGTCACTCGAGGGGTCGAGGTAGAGGGGGATTCGATCGATCCCTCTTCCGTAGCAGATCCTGCTCACTGTCTCTCCAGTAATGGGCCGGCCCATGACCGGTCATGCTTGATGGGGAGGTAGGATGGCTTTTGGATTTTGCCTGAATATTAAGCACTAAATCGCCAGGGATTAGGGTACCCCTTACCTTTGTACCCGACACCGCTCAAAAAATCCAAGCCCCGGCACATTCTCGAATTCACCTCGAATCACCAATGGCGACTCAGGATGAAATTGCAGAAGTAAGTTTCATTCACCTCCACACATTCGGCAATTCTTGATTGGTTTTCTTGCTTCTTTTCCGATTCATTCTTTTTCCTGATTTCTTTGAAGGAATACAAGAACCAGATTTTGATCCCCTATGCTGCAAACTCTGATTCCTACCTTCTTGGTCCAATGGGAGATCTTGACCCAATTGACATTATTGAGAAGGAAACCTCGAGAATCCCCTTCAAGTCTGGAGTCACCCCGCCAAACCAATGGCTAAACACCTTCAAGACCTGGCCGTTTCCCCCAATCTCCGGATGGTGAAACTGGTACCGGAGGATGATGGATAAGAGCAGTAGCCATTGGAATGATCAAGACATCAACCACTGTCTGGAATTGTCTCTGTCAGAAATGCACAGAAATGAATCCCTTCTGATAGCAGCCTCTCACTTTTGGTCTGATTCTATCAATGCCTTTGTTTTCAGCCATGGTATGATGACTTTCACTTTGGCCGATGTATTCATGATGACTGGCCTAAATGTGTCACAGCCAATATACCCCTTCAAGTACAAGAGCAAAAGGAGCCAGAAAGCTATCAAATCTGAAGGTGGATGGGTTAAGTATATTCAGACCTACATGGAGACATCTAGTGCTATTCTTGACAAGGAATGCAGGGCTTTCATGAACATGTGGCTGTGCAGATTCATCTTCCGTGGAAAATCCAATGAGCCAACCTTAAATCACATGATGATGGTTGAGGACTTAGCCGCAGGCACTCTGATCCCCCTGGGTAAATATCTTTTAGGATCTGTTTATCACATGATGCATCAGATCACTTCCCAGATGCACCAAGGTGGGGAGATCTCTTGTGTAAGTGGCCCTTGCTGGTTTGTCCAGATGTGGCTGCAACTGTACATGCATCAAATAATCTCTACGCCCCTCCATAACTTGAGCTTCCCTTCAGTCAATTATGCTGAAGGCAGCATGGCAAGAGTTAAGGGTTGTCAAACCTATGGAGAAGCAACATCTTCCATCAGTATTGACATGGACGTTGGTCACCTCTTTAAGCTGTTCTTTAAGGGTTTTGACAATGTGCTTTGCCTTCCTTACAGAGAAAATAATAATTTAACTCCCCCTTGCAAATTCAGCTATGAATCTGGCTGTTCTGACAAGGTGTTCACAGAGGTTTTCAACTCCTTCATCAAACCCTGCATCTTGCCAGCCGAATTCCATCATGGAAGATTAGTGCAATCTACCTATAAATTTTACTATCCAAACATGGCAGCTAGGCAATTAGGATGTGGACAGTTGCCCCCCAAGACCTTTCTTTCAACAACCATAAGATTCAGGGAGTTGATCAGAAATGAAATAGAAGCCAAAAAAGTCTTTGAGCTTGGATGGGAACTGCCAATATATGAACCCTCTCCATTTGGACTAGTAGATGCTACTCGTCCTCTTTTTGCTTCTTGGTGGCAAGAATGACACAATCACATCTTCAACACACCAGTGCACTCTTTATGCCAAAATCTGCAATCCTAATTTGCTTCTGACAGTGAGGTAATTTCATTGTATTTATCATTCTTTGCTTTTGAATCTTTCTGATAACAACAACTCTGAAGAATGCTTTTTGAACTGTATGACGTTATTCTTAGCCGATTGTGTTTATATTTTTTGCTCCAAAGGCGACACATACCGCGTAGGCTATTCTCCAAGTTTCTCAAAGTATTTTTTTGGTTAAAAGCGATGCTTCTACATCGGCTATTTGTGCACAAAGCTCCTTAAGTCCGTTTATGCACCAACCTCAACACTGGGATGAAATCTCTTAAGAAATCTTCCATTAATAGCTCTAGTAAACTCCTCTCCCAGTAGAGGTTTCAAAATATACGCATTACCAGGCGCACACCTCACTATCCGAAAAGGTCCTTCCCAATTTGGAGACCATTTGCCGTATGCTTTATCTTTTGTCCCAATCGGCAATATATACTTCTAGACCAAATCTCCTTCTGCGAATTGTTTTTATCTAACCTTTTTGTTATAATATTTGGCAACATGTAATTTGTTTTTCTCAATATTTTCCAATGCTTTGAGACGAACTAAATGCAAATCCTCTAATTCATCCATCATTAGGTCTTTATAATCTTCTTTCTTCAAATCTTTTGCAATGTAACTCGTCTCGAACCCGATTGAAACTCCCACGGGTAGCACAACATGATGCCCATAAACCAACTCGTAGGGAGACGCTTGAGTAGACCCATGACAAGCCATTTGGTAAGCCCATAAAGTTTCATTAAGAACTGAATGCCACTTCTTCGGCTTCTCATCAATCTTCTTCTGAATAATCTTGATTATGATCTTATTCGATGCTTCGGCCTGGCCATTAGCTTGTGCATCATAAGGAGAAGAATTATATAACTTGATCCCCATTTCTTCAGCAAAATCACAAAATTCGGATCAAGTGAACTGAGTTCCTTGATCTATTGTTATAGTTTGAGGAATCCCGAATCTGTGAATTATATGTTTTTTAACAAAATTGACCATGTTTTCTGACGTGACCTTCTTCAAAGGGATAGCTTCAACCCACTTTGTAAAATAATCTGTAGCTAACATCACAAACTTATGTCCTTTGCTAGAAGGAGGATGAATCTGACCAATCAAATTATGCCCCATCCTCTAAATGGCCAAGGCTTGATAATTGGGTTCATAGCTGATGTTGGAGCTCTTTGAATATTGCCGAATCTCTGACAATCTTGACACCCCTTGTAATATTCAAAACAATCTTCAAGTATAGTTGGCAAAAAAAACTAGTTCTTCTAATGATCCACTTCATCCGGTAAGCCGATTGATGTGCACCACATACTCCTTCATGCACTTCATACATCAGCTTTCTGGTCTCTTCTTGACTCAAACATTTGAGGAGTACTCCATCTATAAATTTATAGTACAACTAGTCATCAAGGAGCATGAACTTGAGAGCTTTGTATCTGAGCTTTCGAGAAACCTTCTGTGATGGATTCTTTAAGTAATCGGTAACTTCATTTCTCGAGTCATCAACTACCCAATTCTCATCCAAAGCATGAATCTCTTGATCTTCTCGGTATCCCGAAGCAGCTTGAGCCAGTTTATTCGCTTCTTCATTATGCCCCCTAGGGATATGATGCCAGGTTGCTACCTGGAAACTCTTCAAAAGCTCTCGGCATTCTTCATAATATTCTCTTAATATGTCACTCTTGCACTCATATTGGCCGATTAGTTGGTTAATTACCAACTCAGAATCTCCAAAGATCTCAACAGCAACAGCCTTTATTTCAACAAGAAGCTGAAGTCCTCTAAGCAGTGCTTCATACTCCGCTTGATTGTTAGTAACATAGAATTCAATAGGGATGGCATACTTAAAAATCACCCCTCGTGGAGAGATCAAGAGAATACCAGCACCACCACCTTTGCTACAAGATGAACCATCAAAAAACAAAGTCCAAGGTGTAATACTTATCATGTTAGCAGAAGGATCACGATGTTGGGTAACAAAATCGGCAATAATTTGACCCTTTACTGCTTTTGCCGATTCGTACCTTAAATCAAATTCTGACAAAGCTAAAATCCACTTGTCAATCCTTCCATTTAAAATTGGCATTAATAACATATGTTTTATTACATCAAACTCAGAAACTACCACGCATTCGGCATTCAACAAGTAGTGCCGAAACTTGGTACATGAGTAATACACACACAAGCAAAGCTTCTCCATAGCCGAATACCTTGTCTCTGGATCTAGCAGTTTTCAGCTAAGGTAAGCTATTACTCTTTCCTTTCCTTCAAACTCCTGCATGAGGGCCAATCCTATTGTCAGGTTATCGGCCGCCACGTACAACTTAAAAGGCTTATCAAGCTGTGGAGGTACCAACACAGGTGGCGCCTTCATGTACTCTTTGATCTCATCAAAAGCTTTCTGTTGTACGTCACCCCATACAAACTCTTGACCCTTTTTAAGCTTTAACAGCGGAGAGAAAGGCAAAACTCTTTCTGACAAATTAGATATGAATCTTCTTACAAAATTAATCTTGCCGAGCAACGATTGCAACTCTGTAGATTAGTTGGAGGGATAACTTTGTCTATCGCTTCCATGCTCTTCTTACCGACTTTGATCCCTCCTTTATGGACTAGAAATCCTAAAAAGCATCAGCCGAGACCCCAAAGGCACACTTGTTCGGGTTCATCCCCAAACCATGCTTCCTAGTGCACTCCAAAGTCTTTCTTAAATCGGCTAAATGTCCCTTGTGATTTCTAGACTTGACCACCACGTCATCAATATAGATCTCCACGATTTTGCCGATCAACTCGTGGAAAATGTAGTTCATGGCCCTTTGATAAGTTGCACCGGCATTCTTTAAACCAAAAGTCATGACGACCCACTCAAACAAACCAATATGACCAGGGCATCTGAAGGCTGTCTTTGAAATATCCTCTATTGCCATAAAGATTTGGTTATAGCCAGCATTACCATCCATAAAGTTGATAACTTCATAACCAGCCGCTGCATCGACAAGCAAATCGGCAACCGGCATTGGGTAACCATTCATTGGAGTGGCTTTATTGAGATTTCTAAAGTCAATGCAGACCCTCATCTTTCCATTTTTCTTGTACACCGGAACTATGCTTGAAATCCACTCTGCATACCTGCATGACCGAATGAAATTTGCTTCTAATAATCTTTCAACTTCCTTTTTCACATCGGCCAGTACCTCCTCTTTGAAAATTTTCCGAGAAGGTTGTTTGTAAGGACGATACCCGGGCTTAATCAGAAATCGATGCTCTACAATAGAACGATCCAGTCCGGGCATCTCTGTGTAATCCCAAGCAAAACAATCCTTGAATTCTTTTAGAAGGTTTATCATCTTTAATCTATAATCTGGGTCTAAATTTGCACTGACATAAATCGGCCTTGGCTTGACATCATCACCAACATTTATCTCTTCTAGCTTATCGGCCGACATGAATCCACGTCCCAACTTTCCTTTGTTGGCATCAATCGGGTTCCCCATCAAAAATTACTTTGAGAGCCGACTGGTTGGATCGGTTGTTGGTCCTTGTTGAAGACGTTCACAGGACCTTCCTCCTATACTCTTCCAGAGAAGTAATCGACGCCATCATACTCCCAGTAGGTAGGCTCCGTAGCAGCAACACTTACCGAATCATCAACATGAACAACCTCAACATCATCTCCAATCCACTAAATGAGAATTTGATGCATGGTTGAAGGTATGCAACAGTTAGCATGGATCCAATCCCTTCCTAAGAGCAGACTATATGCCCCCTTGCCATCAATGACAAAGAAGGTAGTAATCAAAGTTTTTGACCCAATCATTAACTCGACATGTACAACCCCTCGGGTGTCAGAAGGATTGCCAGCAAAGTCCCTGAGCACCATGTCAGTCTTCAACAGTTCCTCATTAGTCATCTCGAGCTTCGGGTGTCAGAAGGATTGCCAGCAAAGTCCCTGAGCACCATGTCAGTCTTCAACAGTTCCTCATTAGTCATCTCGAGCTTCCTAAAGGTGGTATAAAGCATAATATTGATGGTAGCTCCTCCATCAACAAACATCTTGGTCAGAGGCTTGCCATTGACGTATCCCTTCAAGTAAAGCGGCTTCAAATGTCGATGCTTGACCGGCTTATCGAAAACTGCCCGCTGAGTCAGGACAAGCTGGGCCATTAGATCCTGATATTCGCCCTCATCGAAATCTAAGTACACCTCCTCTTGGATGTCTTGGCCTTTGGGAGCTATGAACTCTAATGGAAGGAAGAAAGTCATGCATGCATCAGCCGAATGGTCGTGCTCGTCGGGTTTTTTCTTAGGACGCCATATCTGTTTCTTTTCGACAACTGTTTGTGCCAGCTCCCTGTTCCTCAAGCATTGTACTCTCCTCTTCTGGCTCTTCCTCAGCCCCGGTGGGCACCATTGTCCCTTCTGCCATACATATTCACGGTGCTTTTCCTCTTTAGCGCCTTCTTCATAATGGACCCACTCCTGATCGGCAAATCTCTTGCCTCGCCGATTCTCAGAGTTGTCTATTTTTAAACGCCGATCGTCCTCAGGAAACTGTGCTCCAAGTCTTTCATGGACCGGACGGCGGTCAACCCGGGACTGCCTATACCCTGAATATTGATCACTGCATTCGGGACAATTGTTCCTAGCAGCAGCTTTAGGCCTTCATTCCAACAATGTTTGAAGAACGAGCATCCCCAATGAGACTGCTCCTGCTCTCTCATGTATTCTTGCTTTCTCCGGTACATCTCTTCCGCGTACCTCTGATGTTCCTCCATGAACTCCTGTTCCTCATAATACCTCTGCCTCTGATACTGCTCTCGCTCTCGTCGCCATTTGTTTAATAGAATCTGTGTTGTAACCCTGGGCCTGGAAGCTTCCCCTCTCTCGGTTCAGCTATTCTGGAACTGAGCCCGTTGCCGAAACTCCTCATTCGTAATCTGCCGATCAGGGTCAACAGTACCAGCTCTTCTTGCTCTATCTGAGGTAACACCTTCATCTTGCCCTTGCTTTTGGGGTCTTCTATGGCAACCATGTTCACAGAGAAAGACACCGTGTTTTGTGCAAAAGGATTAGCATCAATTTTCATCTTACCATCAAACTTCAGATGCCCCTCCTAAATAGCCTTCTAGATTCGCATTCTGAACACTCGGCAATCATTGATGGAATGAGAATTAGTATTGTGGAAGCCGCAAAATTTCTTGTCTTTTACCCCTTCAGGGCGCAGCATGGGGTGTCCTTCCGGCAATTTGATGCGTCCCTCTCTTAACAACAATTCGAACAACTTGTCTGACTTAGAGACATCAAAGTTGTAAGTACCCTTCTGCTGCCTCAACCATCGTTGACTAACCTGAGTCGGCTTTTTCGCCCATACCAATTCGGCTGCGGCTATCTCATCTTCATCGTCGTACTCTGCTGCTTCTCCTAGAAAACTTTGATACATCTCATTAGCCACATTGCCCTTCTGGAAGCGGTTATCCCTCCTGAACCCTTGAGCCTGATTATTCATCATTGCCAACCTCTACGACAACTGACCAAGGTCATCAAAGTCCATGCCGAACAGCTTTTCCCTGACATACGGCTCCATGCCCGCTATTACCATTCCTGGCAATTGGTCATCTGGCAGGTTCAAGGAATCACAGAGGTTTTTGGTCTCTCTGAACCTGTGGAGATACTCCTGGGGTGTTTCATTAGCCTTCTGCCTCAAGCTCATAAGGTCAACTAGCTTCTTCTCATTAGTGCCCGTAAAGAAATACACATGGAACCTTTGCTCTAATTATGCCCATGTACCAATGGAATTCGCCGGCAGAGATGTGAACCACGTGAAAGCTGGCTCTGTCAGAGACAACGGAAAATACCAAATCCTCCAAGCTTCATCTGCAGACGCCTCCCCAAGCTGCATCAAGTATCGGCTGATGTGTTCTATGGTGCTAGTATCATCCTGACTAGAAAACTTGGTCAAATCTGTGGGAGGCTTCACTCTCGGAGGGAGTGCCACTCGGTTATACCACTCTGGGTAAGGGAACTTGTATGCATAGGACTGGTTCTTTGGCTTCAAGCCAAACTGATTCTGCATCATGTCTGTCATCCTGTGCATGATAAGGTCAATATTTGAATTTGGAGCTCCATGAGCTTGCCCTTCAAAAGGCAACCCTGCTGAATTCTTATACCCTGGATTCGGGAGAGCATCAATAGCATTATAATCGGCAAACTCTTGATATCCGTCTCCATACATATTCTTCTACAACCTGTTCGCTGCTGGAGACACCTTGAAAGCCGATTGTGGGACGTTTCCCGACGTGTTGAATGCGAGCTGGCCATAAGTCATGGGAGGTTGTTGTTTCTGGTGAGGAACCATTCCATCTTGGTTCATGCCTGGTGCTCCGCTATCCTCAGCAATCTTCTCCTGGTGCTTTGGCACATGGAATAATGTCGGTCCTTGCATTGGACCAGCAACTCCCTCAAAGTACTTATCAGCAAATGGACTGAAAGTACTGACCATGATCGTGCGAAAGGTATTCAAGAAAGCCGTATGATGATTTCTCATAGCATCACTCATGGCCTTGTAAACCACTTCAGTCAGCTTCCGAGCATCTCCTCTTCGGTGTAATCAGTATGATGTGGAAGGAGAGTCCTTGGAGCGACTGCTTCTGAAAAACCTTGTTGTTTTTATTCTTTGAAAAGTACATCAAGCATTTGTGTTGAAACTCATCACATGCTTGCTGGACCGTATTCCTCAAGTCTTCTGGCAACTCATCCATAGTCACGTCCAGAACCTGGTTATTCTCGAATTCAGGCATCTTGAAATGTGTGGTCCCACCGAGCGTGCCAAAAAGTGTGTTGACACAAAATGTGGCGCACTGTGCCTCACACACAGCAAGCCGGAAAGAGTGGCTTCAATCGGGTGTCCGGGTGTTTCGAAATCCGGAAACGTGCCAGTTAGTTTGACCTGAAACTAACAAGGGATGAAAATCATTAGATACACAACTAGAACATGCTGGGTGAGACTAGACAGTTCCATATATACGGCCCTGAAGCTACTTACGACGACATACAACTATAGAAGTTGTCTGCCAACAAGTCTTATAGATCATTCGGCTAAAACAAATATAAAGTACGTAAAGCGTTAATTGTCGAGCGTGCATGTATGAGAAAAGTACGTTTGGACGAAGCATAATTAACTGTGAGTTAAAGCGTAACCAAGCTCAGCAATCCAATCGAGTTGGGATCCATGGTGAAGGAACATGTAAGAAAACACGATCAAACTAATCTAAAGCTTGTATCTGCCGCACGATACCTAACCTTATCAAAGCTTAAACGTGGTTAACATGCACGAACCCGCAACACGTAGCAATCTAGATTAGACTAATTCGTCTATTATGAATGTAAGATCTATTTGTAGAGACAACATGAAAGCAATAACTGTTAAAGCATAAATAGATCTACAAGAAAGAATACAGCCGAACCGTATCAATCTAGATTGGGCAAAAGAGTGTTACAAATATATGAAATATCTAAAACATGCAACACGTGATAACTTAATGAATCTACTAGATCTTGCCAAATCTAATAAAACTGATAACTATCTTGCTTTTGCTAAGCATATTGAGCAAACGCCTGCCGCATGGTATCTACTCGTAAACGAAACATAAGCGAAGACTTCTTGATTGTCAAGCAAAGATCCGTTGCACGATCATTGAAAAACAAACAAGACTACTTGCATCAACGTCTAAATCCACCGCATGATACTAGACATGATAACAAGGTTGTCGGGACTTACAGAGGTCGACGGATCGATGACTCCTCTCGAAGAACTCGACGACACGACAAAAGACTCAAAGTTGGCACGGGGCTGGTTGTATTGATTTGGTTGTGAACCCTTTTTACAATGGCCAAGGGTTTATATTTATACCCTGGTCACGACATGAGTCCTAAAAGGACACGGTTACAAAATACCAAAGGGAAAACATGACATCCCTGACTTTAATTTCCTTCGGAGTCTTTATTGCCTTAATTGTCGTGGTCTTCGTTGCCTGATCGGTTCTTGCTTGCCGCTTTTGTCGCTTCTTCAACAGAAAACTGCCCCTCCTCAGAATACCGACCACACAATCATTTGCCGAATCTTTGGAAATTAGCCGACTGCACGGACACTTGCCGAATGCTCCGAACACCTGTCTCTGCAAATTTACTGCGCACTGACCCACCTGTCATCTTCCTAAGCGTGCCAAAATCCAGTGTTAACAATCTCCCTGGAGGAATTTTTGTGCATCAATCTACCTACGCGAAAAAGGTTTTAGAAAGATTTAATATGTCAAAGGCTCATCCCGTGAAAACCTCGATGGTTGTCAGATCACTTGAGGAAGATAAAGACCCATTTCAACCGAAAAGTGATGACGAGAAGCCGTTAGGACCTGAAGTTCTGTATTTGAGCGCTATTGGAGCACTAATGTATCTCGCAAATTGCACCAGGCCTGATATTGCATTTGCAGTGAATTTGCTAGCTCGTCATAGTGCAAACCAAACCATAAGGCATTGGGTAGGCGTGAAGACAATACTTAGATATCTGAATGGCACTCAAGATCTTGGTCTATATTTCTCGAAGAATCAGTACCTAAGATTGGTTGGCTATGCAGATGCTGGGTATTTGTCTGATCCACTTAATGCAAGATCTCAAACGGGTTTTGTGTTTCTCTGTGGTGGTACTGCTATATCGTGGACATCTTACAAACAAACCTTGGTAGCAACGTCTACAAACCACTCAGAGATTATTGCGTTACATAAAGCCGCACGTGAATGTGCTTGGCTACGACGGATGACTAACCATATCCAGAAGTCATGTGGTCTTAGTACCGTTGATACCCCCACCATTATTTATGAGGATAATGCAACATGTGTTGCACAAATGCAAACGGGCTATATTAAGAGTAATATGACTAAACATATATCTCCTAAATTTTTCTATGCTCATGAACTCCAGAAGCAGGGTGAGATAAATATCTTAAAAGTCCAGTCATGTGATAATGTAGCAGATTTGTTCACCAAGTCTTTATCAGCTACTGCATTCAGAAAATGTATCCATGATATTGATATTAGACGACTGAAAGACTTGCAAAGTTCAGGGAGAGATCGCCCCTGAATTTTCCTTGAAACTGGATCTAGAAGATCCTGCAATTTATAATCCTGAAGGTTATAAAATGTCTTGAAGACAACTGTTGTACTCTTTTTTCCATAAATGAGTTTTCCAGAGTAACAAGTGCAATACATCTAGCGTCACTATGTACTCTTTCTCCATATTTTTCTCACTAGGTTTTTAGGAGTTTTAATAAGACATGAGTTGATCGCGGTATTTACCCAAGGAGAAGCGTTGGGAAACAATCCTAACAGATAATTATTGGCTCATACCAAATATACCTCTGAAGGGTTAAGACTATATATAGAAACTTGTACGCATCTATAATGAGATAAGAGAATACAAGTTCCACAAATATTGGTTCTCCTATGTTCATCTATTGTCCCATTAGAAAGGGAGACGGGAGATCATCTACAACTTCTTTACATCTCATCTGCTACGAATAAGGAAGGGAACCAGATGAGGTATTCGCAAATGCTCCGTTTCTCAACAAGGATAACAGGGTCGAGGAATGCTTCCCTCCCGGAGGGAAAGGAATATTCGGCTATGCTCTGGCCCAACAGGCAAAGGAAACATACGGTATGTTTTGACTTTTGATTGATGATGACATGTGTATGTGTTTAAGTTAAACGCCTGCGAGTGGAGGTCGTTGAACCTCAACCCGAACAAATTTGGATTCTTCGTTTCCTGACTTGATTTAATTGCCTTCGACTCCGTACTTCCGGTGTGTCAGTGTGTGTCAAATGTCAAAGTCCATTCGTTGGAAGGTTTCAATGGTGCGATCAAACGGGACCGAAGTTGGAACTTGAAACAACACCTCAATAGTCAATACCACTACTACAGTACTAGAGTAGTAGTACTACCAACTGCGCCCCTTTATTTATTTTCTCTTTTTATTGCAACACAGGAATAAAAGGAAAATGGCCCAATGGGCCGGGAGAAGGGCGAAAGCAGTGGGCAGTAGTCGATGCCGATGGGCCTTCTATAAATGCTCAGCTCCCTTCGTCTCGTCGTCCAGGCAGAGGCAGCCCCCACAACCAGTCAACCACAACTCATCGAGCTTCTCCTCCGGAGTCCGGGCCATCAGGAGCTCTGCAGAGCCGGCCGAGAGAGGGAGCCACCGCCCGACGCCATGTGCTACCAGGTGAAGTGCGGCACCTGCGGCAAGCCCACGTGGGCGGGGTGCGGGCGCCACGTCGCGTCAGTGCACGCGCATCTCTCGGAGGGCCAGCACTGCGCCTGCCGCGATTGGCCCGGCGTCGCCCCCGCCCCGGCCGTCGAGAAGAAGGCCGCCGCTGACGACGATGCAGGGAAGGCCTCCGCGGGCACCGCCACTCCCGCGGAAGGCGGCGCTGCGCAGTGAGATTCGCCGCGCGTGGTGCTCTGTACCCTGACGATCTCGATCGTACGAACGTGTGGTCGTCGTGCTGCCAACATTGTATTGTATCCAGTCGTACGCTTCTCGTGTGTCGCGTGGTCTAATTTCGTATGTATTGTAATGCTGTCCGCGCTTTAATTTGATGCGGATTGACCAAATAATTGTCTCATTCTTCACAATTGTGTTATTATTACACCGTTGTTACACGCGATCTGTAGTGCTTCTTTTTTCCCCCTCTTTCTGTCTCTCTTTCGCCCGTCGTATTCACTTGTGTTGTCGACTTGTTGTATTGTGTGTTATATACAGGAAGTCTTAATTTGAGACACAGGCTAAAATAGAACAGTTTTGGCCCGTCTCAGACTCAGTAGAGGTTTTCGAAGTTATATGTCATAGTATTAACAAAGAGAGAGAACTAAATTTTTATAGTAAAATAAGTATATATGGGCTGAAACTACTCTTCCAAATTCCAAATTATACGACTGTTTTGATTTTTTTTTTCTAAATATATTGCTTTTGCTATCTAGATAGCGTACATCTAAGTTTATAGCAAAATCATGTATATCTAAAAAAAGTCAAAACAGAGATGGCAGCTAATTAATGCGACAGCGATGGCAGCAGCTTTGCAGCAGCAAATACAACCAGTAAGAACCGAGCGTAGCAGCGCATCAGCCAATGGGAGCACAGCCTGCGCGTATCCGCCCGCTTCCCGCTCCGCCCTCTCTCCTCTGCTCTCCATGCCAGCACGGATTCAGTCGGCTTACCGGCATCCATAATACTTGCTCTAAACAATGGACATAGGGCGCACCATCTAAATGAGTATAAACCTTCCTATCCTGGGTGCTTATCTATTAAAAACCATGAATAATAAACTGAGCTGGTAAGTTGAAGCAAATACTCCATTCATCCTAAAATAACTGCACATCTCACAGCTTAAGGAGTCAACTTATCTTAAATTTAACTAAATATATTTTATGTATTTTATGATATAAAATAAACATCATTAGATCAATCTCGCCATTTATTTTCACATTAAATTTATTTATAGTATAAATAAATTTAATGTGAAAATAAATGGCGAGATTAAATATCAGTATTATTTTCATAAGTTTAATCAAATTTGAAATTTTTTAACTTATCGAGACGTGAGATACGGATAAAGTAGATATAATCTAATCGGTCGAGTCAAAACCGAAAAAATGGTAGATCAATTTTTTTTTTCGCCCAGGCCCGACTTGAGCCTTTACCACTGACGGATTGGGTCAACTAGGATTGTTTCTTGGAGTTTTTTTTTCAACTTTGGGTCATGTTTTTTTGAGCTAGATCGAGTCGTAAGTTAAAAGTTATGACACGTATCGATCCGATGCAGTGGCGAGTCAGGTTGAATCGTCTTTTTTTTTGTTGGTTGGACCGGGTATCTATGACTAGGTTAAACCTGAGACATACATAAATAATAAGATCTTTGACACATTGACAATAGGGATTGGCGTGTTAGTTTGATCTAATCCTTAGTTGTTCATTGTTAAGTTTGGACAACATCTTATTGCACGTACATCCTTACGATTTTGACAATAGGGATTCGTTGAAATGCTTACTAGTAATTAGTTTGCTAATTAATTTCGATGCCCATCACTGCGGCTGCCTCTCCACGCCCACATCTTCCAGTACTATCATTCGTTGCAACAACAAAAAATAAACTCATCCACTTAGGCTGTGTTTGGAGGGGCTCCGGCCGGCGCCGGCTCCTTCACTGTAGGTGCATTGTGACGGAGCCGGTCGAAGCACCAAAAACCCAGCTCCTCAGGCTCGTCTCTAGTCGCAGGCGGAGCGGGAGCCAGAAAATCCTAGCGCACAGTGATGCACAGGACCGACTTCAACTTGGGTGTGTTTGGGTCCCACCTCCTAAACTTTAGTGGACTAAAATATTTTAGTCACCTTTTAGTACCTCTTAAGCGACTAGTGAAACTAAAATGTTTTAGTCATCTTTTAGTCAGTTTGTTTGATAAACTAAAGTTTAGTCCACTAAAGTTTAGAAGGTGGGAACCAAACACATCCTTAAATGGGCTCGGTTTTTTCCCAGTTTTTTTTTATTTTTTTTATTTGCACGACGGACCGCTTCTCTTCGAAGGTCAACGGACTTACTGTACACGAGAAGGTTGACCGCAATAGATTATACTACTACATAATAGTCAATTGGTTGGGTACTTGGGTGAGGTAAGCGATGAGTTGATCGGTGCCTTGAATTCGGATCATCACTCCGGCTTTGCATCTGCATCCATCTGTCCAAAAACTAGCAGTATATTTGGTGTCATTGCAGTTTTGTTGAAATTGAAACTCATGTGATTGCATAGGCCAACCGGATCGGTATTCTATATTCCTTCATATTCCTACCCCAGCATCGGTTTCGCAGGTCAAAAGGAGCAAATTGTCAAACGGACCACGCCAAGCGGCCAAGGGCGAAGGAAGCGGCTGGGAGTGTATAAAAATAAGGGTTCAGCTTTCCTTCGAGGCCCAGACATCGCCCACATCGATCCAGATTTCCTCAGATAACTCCGCTTCGAGGAGGAGCTGCAGGCTGCAGCTGTCTGGTAGGCGAGGGGGGAGAAGCTTTAGCTAGAGGGGAAGCCAGCGGGTAGCGGGAGCCATCAGCCATGTGCTACCAGGTGAAGTGCGGGACGTGCGGCAAGTCCACGTGGGCGGGCTGCGGCCGCCACGTCGCCTCCGTGCACCGTCAGATCCCCGAGGGCCAGCACTGCGCCTGCCGAGACTGGCCGGGCGTCGCCTCGGCCGGCGACAAGGCGGCCGAAGCCAACGCCAACGCGGAGGGGTCCTCATCCACCTCCACCTGCACCATCCTGTGATGAGCTGATGTGCCGGTTATGTTTGTCATTTCGCTGTGTCGCGCTATGTAATTTAGCTTAATTTGTTGGGAAGGAAATAATGGGCAATTTAGTTCTCATTTACCACCGATGTCGCGCCGCTGTTTTCCAACGACTCTCTAGCTCTCCAGATACACAAGTAGGTCTTCTGAAAGAGGAAACAAGGCAAAGAGGAACATAACCAAAGAGGCCAGCATGAACGTTCCAAGAATCACTCAATTGAAAAGGAGTGACCTGGAAAAACCATTCAGGCATCAATTGACACATCAAAATTTCTCCCTTGCAAACGGGTGGTATACTCCCTTCCATTTCTGTGTATCTTCATCTCCCTGTACGCGCTATCAATAATATATCTATGCTATACTGGTAACTGTGTGTGGTTTGTCGACCTTGAATTTACACGGGCGGATGAAGGAATGGTGCTATACTGGTAACTCTCTCTTCTGCGGTCTCAAAACGGACCCAAGTGATCTCACCGCGTTGCGTAACCGACTAACCGGGAGCCCATCCAGCGTCGGGTGGGTTAGGCCACTCTTGAGCTCGTCGGCGGCGCTTTCCTTGCGGCTTGATTCTCCCGAATTGCCGCTTCCGTCTTCATCTCTGCCGGCAGTACTGTGAACTCCTTCCAGAGGTACGTCGTCGGCGTCATGGAACTGAAAGTAGGCAGAATGAAGGCGTTCATGAAGGTCCTCCGTTGTACCTGATTGCTGATCTTCCTTGTCCATGTCAATCAAATTCTGTGCGTGTCCAGCAACCAATATTCGAGTCAGAGTGGTTCATATCTAGACAAGTGATTTGAACCAACTCACAGTTAAGAGCATAAACAAATATGTAAACTAGCAACAAGGTCTAAGCGTATGTTTGGTTCCTTTGCCAACTTTTAACTAGCCATTATTGCCAAGAAAATTTGATTTTTGGCAGTGGTTCCCTCCTGTAAGAGTGCTAAACTGGTCTCCTTGCAAGACTGGGCAAAGTGCAGCCAAGATAACCCAAACACGCCTGGAATTTATTCTTCCGAACCCTTCAATTGAGGAGATTGCACTAACCTGTGCAGGGAAAGTCTTGAATAGTGGGAGATGACGCTTTCTGCAATACTGGTTGAATAGAAGAGTAAAGATGATAAGAGGGACAGTGAAGCCAGCAGCTACAGGGGATTCTTTAAGGCCAAATACACCAAGACAGATGATCTGAGTGAGGATTAGAGAGAATATTGTGGTATTGTGTGCAATTGGCCAATATAGACCGCCTGTGTCGTATTTTGTGCAGTAAACATTGAGGAACTGAAAAGGGAGACATTGCAAACTCATTAGCTCAAAGCAGCACAGAAGACTGTTCTTTAACAAATTTTATTCTGTTAAACATAAATTCACTAATGAGTAATGGCAAAACCAAAGGTTTGAACTACTCTCTTCACTACAAATTAAATTGCATAACAAAAAAATGTTTCACGAATGGAAACTATTTCCTTCTGTTTGGCTACAAGTCAGATGCAGAATATTATAAGAGTCTGTCAATTTCCAGGATTAGATGTTGTTAATGAGCATTTGTTAGACAGCAAAGCATGCCAGTCTAATTTTTCAATATTCTCCTGATTATTGTAATACCTACGCATAAATTGTGCATATCAACTTTAAAGAGGAACTTTTACCCCTACATTCTCACTTGGTTGCGGTAGACGACGTAGCCAAGACAAAAGTACAGCAGTAAAAAGGGCAAGATTAGAGGTGCTAGTACAGAGCATGTGAAACCCAACAGTCCACACAACAGAACTTTTGGCACTTCAGTGTGATAGGGAAATGAGTAAAGAAGATCGCTATCTTCCTTCATTCTCAGAAGATATCTTCTTGCAAAGTTCCATGTAAGACTAAAGAGTTGCAGAAGTTCTGATGATAGACTAGCCCATCCTGAAGTAAGAACATAGGTCGTAAAGAATGTAGCCTGAAATGAAAATATAGTTTTCAGAAAGCAACGCTGAGCTACCAAAGAGAACTCAATAAAATAAAAACATCGTACTTCTATTACACAACTGATAATGCACATATAATAAACAAACATGTCATTTACCTGCACAGGTACTGCTTTAGCAAGCTGCATAGGTATGTCCTTTGGGCTTGATAAAGCATTCAGTTGGCTAATTGCTGAACCCGATAAGACATTGACAAAGAAGACATTCCAAATGGTGAAGTATAATACTTTACAGCAGGCACTTTTCTTTCTTTCACTGTGAGAGATAGGCCCCTCTAAAGTGGAAAATAGCATCATGGTTGGGGGGACAGTATATAAAAATATTTGCAAGATGACACTGGGAAGATATCCAGTTATTAGCTGGGTCATGTATTTCCTGCAAAGAAACAATAATCAGTATATGTTGCTGAAATGATGAATAGAAGTACAATGCCAGAATGGAAGCCTAGAAGTGCCTATCACCATCCTAGCTGATAAATTAAGTCATTTTGAATATGGTGCACATTGTATACTAATATCTAGTTTTAAGTGCTTATGTAACTTACTTTTCCAATATCCCTCTCAGAAAAGGGAGCCTTTGCTGCAGCTGCTCCAGCTGAGTTAAACCTTGTATAAATGTCACTGGTATAAGGAATAAAATCATGAAAACGATAGACCCCAGAAGGGTGACGATGTGCCTAATCCAGAGTTGCTTGTAGGGTAACCAAAGATTAGACCAATATATGTCATCACGCTCTGGAGCCAAAGTAGTGACCCATCTCATAGGTTCGATGTCTGCAGAATTTTGGCTACAACTAGCGCTGCATACCGAGTTTTGAAAAATACAAAAGCAGCACCACATTCCTGTGTTCAGATCCACATAAATAAACTAATTACTAATCAGGAGTAATTTATTAAGAATAGTAAAAAATCATGACTGTTGCTAGTTTTACCTCATCAGGTACGCTCGAGCTTGAATCATTCACATCAGACTTTTTGCTCTCTTGCTCGTAATCGCTGGGCAACAACTGGAATGAATTAGAAGACGCTCCACAAAAACAGCATTGAAATGTAATGGGTCTGCATCTCTGATCAACTGTCGCACCCTTGAAATGTCTGAACTTCCTGTAAACCTTCTTTGCGCCACTCTACAAATTAGTACTACAAATAAGAATGACATAATGAGGATGCGGTGACACTGAATATCTGAAGATTTCAGCTAATTCCATCTTCAGATTAGCGACTGAAGTATCTAGCATCACTACACCATAAACTTCAGTTCTCACGGATTTCATTTATGCTACAGCCTCTCCCTCATGGTATTAAAATTTGAATTTCGCGCATTATAACTACCCATAAAAAGACAGTAGCAGCTACAATCAGAGACCATAAGAGCAAATTTTGAATTAGAGATTAACACCATTTAAGGAAAGGGAAAAATTGCTCATTAACATTGTAAGGATCATGCACGATAAATCAGTAGAGGATGCTAAAGGGTGTTGAATGTGCTAGAAAGGCTAATAGAATATGCACAGATAATACTTGCCGAAATTAGTTGTGGAATTTTTGTTAGCAAGTGGTGAAGCAAAAGCTGATTGCCATCCTGCTTTATCTAATTTGGAAAAACTCTCTGTTTTTGCTCTAGATGAAGAGGAATATGCAAGTTTGGGAATAACATTGGTGTCTCACTGACAAGTAGACATAGGCTTCGCATGTCAATCTCATTATATGGACTGATCCAGTTACAAAATTATGCATGTTTGTTTCAAAAACAAAATTATGCATGTTCTGAGCTGATTTCAGATAAAGAACAAGGGACTGTTTGTTGTTTTAAGGAGAATGTGCTTGAAACCTACAACAGAACTACCATCCTAGCTATTTTTTTAGAAGAGACTGAAAAAGTTTTGCTGCGGTTTTTATTAGACGAAGAAAAGAAAAATACAGTGCCAGCCCGTTTTTTGAGTGGAAACCGGGTCCAAAAAAACACCAACTAGGAGAGTACACTACTCATTCTAACCAACTTTTGGAAACACCTTCCAAGCAACTAACGACTTTACCTCACAACTTGCTCAACTGTAAGCCAACTTGGTCAGAAGCGACCCGACTAGCAACTCCACTGCACAAATTAAACAAGAAAAACCCAGCAAAACAACTGCAATAGGGAGGAATTGACTAACTGACAGATAGAAGAAAAGGAAATACGGCACAGAGATCACCAACAACTAAGTAGAAACACCACCGCCTCTGACCAAAATCACCACCATCCTAGCTATTCTTAGCATGATATTGGAGAATCTCCTTGTTATTACTTAAACAAGCATGAAACATATGCTTGCATATTCATCCATAGGCAAATCGGATATATAATTATTGGAATATTTGTTGGAGAGTCAAATGATGGATATGCAAGCATGATAACTTATATATTGTTCTACATCTCCATGAATCTAGGAAGTTTGCTTGCATTGTGTTATTTGGTGAGTGATAACATTAGAGATTATGCAGCACGAATGATCCTTTTTTTTGTTGGCTCTCTTTAGCCCTATGACTCTTATCCGAGGCCTTCCTCCCTAGCAGATTTCTTTGGAAAACTCGAGGCAGACCCATGTTACAAATTGGCAACCAAAGGTTACATGCTTACTAGATAAGATATATTATGTTGGTAGATACCAAATTTGCATCATTGTAATGTGCTTTATAGAGAAATTATCTTGAGTAGACTGACACACCCATAAGTAACAACATTACTTCAGGACTCTCGCTAGGAGCAGCCAGCAGCGTTACATTTCCTAAAAAAGAACAATTTTGTTATTTAACATGATTTGTATAATGTTTATGACTATAGGTATTTCTTACCACTATCTTCTGAACTTTTCCAACTTTGTAAACAACTTGATGAGATAGGTAACTTGATGCATGGTACTTGGTGAAAAAACATTCAACTGTCCTGCTGAATGATTCTGTACTTGATTTTGGAATTCCTCGGACAAGGACAGTAAAATGGCTAGGATTGCTTGTTGCTCGAGAAATGTGATACAACCTCAGCCTGGCAATGTGCTTGTACTCCTAAAGAAACAACACCAAATAATATAAGTTTCTTAACATAAGGTGATAGAGCACTACTTAACAAATTTTAATGGCTAAACTACTTGAGCTTACCAAGTATAGAAGAATGCAAGCTACAGCAGAGATGATGTACAGTACGACGCAATGGACCCAGAGCCTGTGGTTATGACTAGCATGTCAAAAATATCCAAGGGAATGTATCTTTTTTAAAAAAAAAACATATGCATTCAGTGGACAATACAAAATGTAAAGGCAGATCGAGATAGCTGAGACATATCTAATAACAAGTGCTTAAAACTATGTAATCAGCAGGAAACAAAACGTGTAAGGTTCCATACTTAACTACTGAAGTTAACCATCTTATAACCAGGTTAGATTTTGTGAAACGAATCAGTCAGAAGAGCTGCCAATTAGATAAATTTTATTACTTACCATCTTGATCTTTCTTCCACATTTCCTATTGTAAATGTCTCTAATGATGCTGAGGAGATCCAGACATGATTCATATCTTGTCCAAAATAATTCAGCGGAAGGACTCCAAATACACAAAGAATGGCAGCTAAGGAGAAGATGCGTATGCTGTTGAAAATAAAATGCATTAGCTTGTATATTGTGAATAAAAAGAATTGAAAACTGCAGGAACACAATCAGGTAGGGTGTGAAAGTAGCATTTTCTGAGGTTTTGTTATGTCCTTCACCTCCTACCAAGGCTAAAAGTTTCTTTCCCTTTCAGTTTGAACAGAAATGTTTAAAAATGCGGTTATAAGAGAAATAACCCACACATTCACCATGAACTATGGAAAGAGTTACTGTGCCATAGAACTGACTAAATTAGAGTAAACTGCATCAATTATACATGAATAATAATAGCTAATTTTATCAAATCTAGCATGTCATAGGAATCGTTTAATTCTTTCAACTTCTAGACCATTTAATATGATATTGGACCATGACAAAAATGATGATAAAAGGGATTCAAGTAATACAAACACAAACAGCTTAAAATCTCAGCAGCAACTTTTAACAGGAACCATAATGTGAAGAAGCACAACATGTTAAAGTACACATGCAGGTACTTGAATACTAAAAGATTTGTTTTTAATTTCCAAGTTACATCAATTTCTGATTTTTCTTTACCGCCTGTGACCAAGAGGTCCAGGGTTCGAGCCCCAGCCTCTGCACATTTGTGCGGGAAAGGCTTGCGGGCTATTTCCCTTCCCCAGACCCCGCAGTGCGGGAGCCTACGGCACTGGGTACGCCCCTTTTTTTTCACAATTAGCAGAAAAAAGTAATGCAGTTTGATAACCACATCAGTGAGCTTGTCATTATCAAAAGTAACATAGCAAACCTTATAGGCCAAAATACAAACTGATAAATTCAAGTAACACAAAAAACAGCTTAACATGGCAGCAACTTTTAAAAGTAACCATAAACTAAAGAAGCACATGTTAAAGTAAAAATGCAGGTACCTGAATACTAGAATTCTATTGAAAACAACAGCATCCAATCCAGCAGTAGCTAAGATTTCTTCCTCTGTGCACCGCAGACTTCTCAACATCCAGCTAGGGGATGGGATAAATCTCTCCAAGATAAAAGCATCACGGAGCCGGTTGTGCTCCTCAGCAATCCTTCTCCCAAAATAGACTTTAACACTTTGTGGCTGCTTCCTTAGAATGGAGTATAGTGACAGAAAAAGTACACAGAGACCGATGTTGATTCCAGCAGAGGTCAGGAGACCGCCAACTTTCATCTCTTTCTAAAACACGTATATGAAATCCAACAATCCTGTCATCGAAATATGAAAAGCTTCATGATTATGTCAGTGCCTGCAGGAACAGAGTAATAGTTATGCAGCTGCTTTTCCTTCTATCAGTTCAGTATTTGCTAGTTCTGAAATAATGCAATCACTTTTATTGATTATAAAAAAAAACAGTACAAAAAAGAGCTGTAACATTGATCAAAGGAAGGTTCATCCTCTGCATAGAACTAGAGCAAAAAAGTGTTAAACTAAATAAATTTTGCAGTGAGATTTGCAAAAAGTTGACTGCATCCTAGAAAAATAAAGAATGGAATATCAGACAGATCAAAGGCAAGATGGTCCATCTTCTGTATAGAACTAGAGCAAAAGTGTTAAACTAAATAAATTCTGCAGTGAGATTTGCAAGAAGTTGACCGTATCATAGAAAAGTACAGAATGGAATATCTGACAGTGTTCTGTGAAGACATGAAGAATCTGAAGAGCAGTGCTTTGTCAGTTTGTGCCAAAAAGGACAAAAAGAAAATTCCCCTCGTCTACTGTTAAAAAGAAAGCTGCAGCACCTAAAAGGCCCACTTCAGATTTCACAAGACTCGTTCAGTAACTACAGTTCAAAATCCTGCTATGTTTCTCTTCCAAAACACTGGACTGAAAACAGTTAATTAATTAACCGACTAGAAAGCCCAATCCATGGTGTCGTTCTCATACTACAGATCATGTTTGGGCGTCCCATCCCATCTCTCGGCGTTGCTGCATGCTACAATTAGAAGTTAGAACAGCCGATCGTCTAATCCAGAGTACTTAACCCCTAAGGCACGTGATATTCAAAATCAACACATCGAGAGCGCAATCACCGTCCCGTCCAATTACGCCGACGGATGTGCATTACTAGCAAGCAAAATCTCGAACGGAGAACATTATTAATAAACAAGCATAATGCAATGGTGTTCACACTTTACTCACGCTCCGCGCGAAGGCTCGAGTTCCTCAAACCAATCGTAATCTCAACTTCTGGACGGCACCAAGAGAGAAGCAGACTTTACCCCTTACAATGGTTCCGCCTGGCAGAAAGCTGAATCCGACAATGCCGCCCGAACTCGACTCCCGCAAAACCCTACACATCCATCGATCGAGGACCCAAAAAAGTCAGGGGGGAAGCAGAGAAACTCTGCCGATAGAACCATACAAGGAACAGAGCAACCAAGGCGATCACCTCTAGTGGGGTCGAGTCGAGTCGAGCGGCGGCAACGCGCTGCCGACGGCAATGAACTGACGAGGAAGGCGATCGAAGTGAAGACGGAGGACGATCGGGCTCGGGATTGGGTGGGCGAGCGGTGGGCGGGCGGGCGGGGTAGCGATGGTTGTAGCAGTAGGAGTAGTTTGGCGATCGGGGTTGGTCTGGAGGGTGGGATCGGATTTGCAAGTTTCGATCGGAAGGAAAGGAAGGCATGGAGGATGGGCCTGCGCGTCAGTTCGGCGGTCAGACGAGAGAAAAAGGAAAGTGGCGGTTGGAATGGCCAATGGGGTGCGCCGTTCGCCCGAGCGCAGCGAGTCTGAAGTCAAAATGCTCCCACGGGAAAAGAAAAAGGCAAAAAAAAAAAAGTGAAGCGGGCCCAACCGCCCAATTCCAGTGGGATGGCAAGGGAGACGTGGCCGGGCGTGGTTGGCCCCGGGCCCCGGCCAAGGGGTCACTGGACTCTCGCAGGCGGCACCGCGGCAGGCCGCACGGGACGGGATGGCAGGATCCTGTGGGCATACTTTTGTAGGAAGTTGCTAGGCATGATTTTCTTTTTTTCTAATTAAAATTTTCTTAATGTTCTCCTAGTCATGTAGCATTTCCAGTAAAGACGTCAAGGTTGGTTTCTTTTTCTAAAGTAGAACTGTTTTTTTTTTCTAAAGGAGACCTCAAGGCATGATTTTATTTATGCATAACGAAATATTGTCATCCATGTAACCATGGAACGGTGCCGTTTGGGAGGGTTTTTTTTCTTACTGTTAGCATAACCATAACCATAGTTGAACTTCCACACGTGGCAGTTACTGAAAGTATGGGCCGGTGCGCCATTTGTCGTTGGATCATAGCTCTGCGGCTGGGCCGTCCTCCAAAAGGCTCTGCCAACTAACACATGTGTCCTACTTTCTTTCAAATCACAGTGGATAACCTCTCACATCGATAATGTCTCCTCCAAACACAAACAGCAAGGCTACAACAAACTGAAATGACTGGTACTGTACTCCCTCCGTTCATTGAAAGTGTCGTTTTACTTTAGAATCCGTATCATCTTCTTCAAACGTTCGTCTTATTCAAATTTTTTATATAAATATTATTTATTTTTCAATGACTTATTTTATCATCAGAGATATTTTAATAATAATTTATTTATTTTATAATTTATAAAAATATTTTGAATAAAACGAATGATCAAACACGCTGTCAAAAAGTCAAAAACATCACTCGCTATCGGACGGAGGGAATAGGTATGAAGTATCCAGCAGAAACTGACCATATTGCAAGGCTACAACAAACTGAAACTCGTCAGGAAGCACTGTAATTATTTTTTTATGTACTAAAACAAAGTGTTAATAGCATGTACACGTGCGTACAAGCAAGCATATTTTCAAAATAAAAAGAATTAGTGAAGGTTACTCTAAAAGAGTAGTGAAGGCTACTGTATGACTGGATGGGTCATCACAACTGTTGGGATGATGGCTAAAGTATGTGACATTGTGACCCGGTAGAATATGTTACGAGAAACACTGCCTCACTTTGCCGCTTTTTTTTTGTTGTTGCTATCGACGAGATAGTTTTCGTTCTACATTTTTTTTTAAAAAAAAAAAGGGATGTCAGCTTGATACTTTTTGGAGTATTTATTTGTTTATGTGTTGCACGAATGATGTTCAAGTTTCATGCCATACTGAAGGCTTAAAGAGGCTATGTTCTGACTACATTGTAGCAGTGTTCAAATTGAAAACACGTAGAGCGTTTTTTTCCTGCTAAACACGTAGAGCTCCTCTTTTTTTACACTATATCATGTTAGTTTATTTAAATCCTATATGAAACTCCTATTAAGACCGGCCTTATTTTGGTATCTACTCCTATCCTAAAATAAATAAATGTTCATCAAGTTTATCAATAAGTCAAACATGTTTTTTACGTTTAACAAATATATACACAAGTACGGATATCTATGACGTATAATAAGCATTATTATATTGATTGAAAAAAATATATTATATATAAATTATTTAAAGATATAAATATTAATAATATTTTTATATAACTAGTTAAAATTAAAAGAGATTGACTTATAGATAAGCGTAATATGCTTTTATTTTGGGACTGATGGAGTCGAAGTACTACACTCGGCATGGTTGACGTAGTTCTCCATGGGACGCTGCTGCATACTAGGCTTTGTTTGATACGTACTCTCTAAGAATATTTATCGTTTTCGCTTCCCAAAAAAAATATTTAAGAAATATGTATTAAAAATGATTAATATTCATGATACGTGATTAATATCATTGAAAAGATCTTTGGATCTAGTTTTTTAATAAATTTATTTGGACATATAAATGTTGTACATATTTTTTACAAATTAAGTCAAATTTATGATACGAAAACCGGAAACAACAAATAATTTGGGACGGAGGTTCATGCGCTTAATTAAAAACTCTATCACAGGAGTACACAGGAGAATGGCTTGTCGACTTCTGAAGCTAAAAAAACAAAAAATGTAAAGGTAAAGTCATTTTGAGGATAGAAGCCGAAACCACCAGTTTGGGCCACTAGTGATTACTCCAGTGATTAGTGTTGGGCTGGTCCGGTGCTGCAGCACCCTAGCTCAAACTTCTAGCTCGGTTTGGTCATATAAGTCGGTCATCCACCCGTCAATCATGTTAGCATTCTTTTGTTGTTTATGGCTTGTCAGAAGTCAAATTGTATAGGCCCACCGAAGATTTTACTTTTCTCATCAGCTCATGTCACTGTCTTGAACAAAAGCATGCATGTGCCACACCGTGCCACATATAATTGACTGATTGTCTATAGTACATATTAACAGTTTATATGAGCTACTCCCTTCGTTCGTTATTACCTGTCGTTTTAGGTTTTCGTGTCATAACTAATATTTATAATGTCATAAAATATGTGTAACATTTATGTCTCTAAATAAATTTATAAAAAATTAGATTAAAAGATTTATCTGATATTAATTATGTATCATAAATATTAATAATTTTTTATATAAAATTAATTCAAATTATTTCTCGGAAAAATGAGAAAGACAGTTATTTAGGCACGAGGAAGTATCATTTTCAACCATCAGAAAGTTTATTATACACAAACATGGGTAGCGTGCAGTTACAAGTCTAAATCTCGATGCTTCAGTTTGGTGAACCATAACCGTCTCCTTTTAAATTTTTTCAGTGCGTCCATCTCCATCGTCCTCTAGAGTTTTTCTTCTATTATTAGCAGGCCGTAGAAAACTTAGACACTGTAAGAGACTCATAAGTTGCATGTGAAGTTTAGTTGGTTATAAAGTCTCTTACAGTGAAGCTGCCCATTCGAGATTATATCATCCGCGATTTAGCAGAGAATTTATTTATTTTAGAATTTAACAGTATAATTTTTTTTCACCAACGTAGATAGCCAGATCTCATATAGAGACAAGGTAAAATGACATGTCAAAAAAAAAGGTAAAATGAGAAAATTTAATATTTATCATTTAAAGGTGGTAAGTGGTATATAAAATGACACATGTTAGTGTTAATTCTTATAATTCTTATGATAATAAGAAATTAGATATTCTGGTAAGATGGACACGCACGATGCTGTAATTTTGACCTGACCCTAAGTACGGCACAACCCGACCTCTTTAGGAGTTATTTGCTTCAAGAGGACTGAAAATCTGTCTGGTCTAGGCAATTGTTCCCAGACGCATGATTTTCTTAGCCCAGGATTCAAATGCTTGTCTCGATGGAACTTGGGTCCCGTTTAGATGGAACCCAAAAACCAAAAAATTTCAAAATTCTCCGTTACATCGAATATTGCGGCACATGTATGGAGTATTAAACGTAGACGAAAAAAAAACTAATTACACAGTTGATCGAGAAATTGCGAGACGAAACTTTCGAACCTAATTAGTCCATAATTGGACAATTTTTACCAAATAACAACGAAAGTGCTACAGTAGCCAAAAGCCAAAAAAATTTGGATCTAAACGCGCCCTTGTTTAGCCGGCAACAAGCAAACACACCTAGAGGGCATGTTTGGATAGCACCCTCCCATGCAAGTTGTCCCTAGGCAGCAAAAATCGGACGGCTAGTAGCAGCGTCCAGACAAGCTCGTCCAGAATACATCCAAGCATGCCCTTAGAGCAAGTATAATAATTGGTTTATAGCCAAGCTAGTCAGCATTTTTGATGATGTGGAGGAGAGAAATAAGGAGAGAGAAGAGAGTTTGACTCCTAATCTAGCACCAAGCTAGACACGGATGCATAGGCATTAGTGGGTTCCAATAGATATAAATGTGAGGAGAGAGAGGGAAGAGAATGGAAACATGAAACAATAAAGAAATTTTGTATACAAGTAAGAGACTAATTGTTGTATGATTTGGCTCTTACTACTTAACTTATAGCCAAGCACTTGGCTCAACTATTGAACTTGCTCTTAGGGCGTGTTTGGTAACGGGCCAGGAGGGTGGCTTGCGCTCTTCAGCTGTAACCTACCGTGTTTGATGCACCTGACCCAATCTCGGAGTATGTGATGTACGAGATCCAAAGCAGCTTGGGCCAAACTCTGGAGATACGATATAGGGGAGCATTTTTTCAGAGCTTGGCTCGCTGGAGCGCGATGGAGTGACCAGATCCGGTGTCCAGTGTCACAAAACGTTTGTGTACAAGTAAACCAAACACATTCTCGACTTGACTCGTCTCTGCTCGTACGTGTAACCAATTACGGTCACATGTACCATTCGCATCGGGCTCTAGCTGACCATAGCCAAGCTAGTCGGCCAGACCTCCTGGATGCAGGGTACCAGTGTCTGAAGATTTACATATCTACTTATTTTAGAGGCAATGCTAACTTATATCGTTAGACACGCTCTAAGAAGTGTATTAGCTTTTTAAAAAGAAGCGACCACTATAATACTTAATACTTCCTCATAAATACTTTTCTACGTCTAATGCTAACTTATATTGTCGTGAACATCCTAATAAGAGTATTAAATTTTTAGAAAGAAACAACCTCTATAATGTTTCCTCATAAATAATTTTTTTTCACGTAGACGCTCACAAAAAACACGAGAGCACTGAGCACATACATCTTTATGAATGCACACACGCACGCTTTGTCTCTGTGAGCATATCTGAAGTTGGACAAATAAATCTTAAGATTAATAAGCCACCACATACTGTCGGTGGGTATCGTATTATAGGATTAGTCTTTCGTTTATCTTTTCGTTTTATCTCCTCCGTTCTTGTCATTACCATGTTTTTTTCGGGTTTGAAGATTTGATTTCACTTGGCGGAGGTTGGGTGATTAATTTTTTTCCTTTTGTTTATAATATTATGTGTTATTTTGTATCCTAAAATGGATATTTATTTAGTTATTATCTACTCCCTTCATTCATTCTAAATTATAATGTATTATAAGAATCTTGGATAATTAAAACATCTTAAGTTTAACTAAAATTATAGAGAAAAGTATATAAATTTATGATAACAAATAGACATACTATGAAAGTAATTGATGAAGAATTTAATAATAGTTAGTGACATCATAAATATTACTCTCCCCGTCCACGAAAGAATAGATTTATGGGTTTTTTCTAAGTCAAATTTTTTTAACTTTGACCAAATTTTTAGAATAAAGTATTAAAAAGTATGATATCAAACTAGTATCATTAGATTTAGCTAAGAACATATTTTAACATGGTGTTCATTTTAAGTCATAAATATTGTTACATTTTTTATAAAGTTAGTGTCGGAAACCTAATTTAACGATAAACTTTCAAAGACAAATCAACAAACTAGAAGTCCAACGACGGTCATCTAAGAAAGGATGAGAGGCTCATCAGGGACAAATCACCGCAGGCCCATGAAGAGGACGCACATGACTCGCAAAGCCCCGCCGGCCCGGGTAGGCAGACGTGCCCCGGGCAGACGTCGCTCCGTCTCGCCCGACGCGGAGAGCGAGGCAGCTCCGCAACCCGCAGAAGACGTGGAGGACATCAGCGGTAGAGGAATGACCCATTTGCCCCCATCTAGAAGGCGACAATCATCAATCCTGGGCCGTTGACGGCGCAAATGCCGATAAGAACAAAGGTACCACACCCTGAGGGATCGTACGACCCGTGTAATCCGGGGCTCAGGATAACGTCCAAGCCCCTACCTGAACGAAGACACGTCGAGCTCCCCAATCAGGATGGGACGGAGCAGAACTCTTAAACAGGTGGGACCCATACCTCCCGTAGAGCAACGACAACCCTTCATGCCTCCGGGCCCCTACAGGGACTCTCCGAACGGGGGTACACCAGGTACAGAGGACCCCATAAGCAACGGAGTCCATTGGCCCGGGGCGAGGGAATCTATCGTATGCAAAAAGAACTATAAGAAGGTACAACCTTGTACTTGCCAACGGTACAACGAACTCCATGCCTCTACCATACTATGGGTTCAACCGGAACCCCCCCCCCCTCCCCGTATTCTCTGGCGACACAACGAAGGTTCGACACGATACCCCTTCTCCGACCAAGTACGACGGCAATAGGAATATAGTATTATAAGGGTCCAACATCCTTCCTGAGAAAGGAAAGGATAAGGCACGGTATCCTATGTAGATACCTCTCGACACACGCTTGTAACTCCCCTGAGCTCCTTGCGACTATAAAAGGAGAGCAGGGGGATGACGACGAAGAGAGAGCAAGACACATCGAAGAACACATCTAGCAGATAGCACACTCACACAACATAGCATCCAGAGACCTGGGACTCACACTCCCTCTCTCGACCCGGCTTGTAAGACCCCTTCAAGCAGAGATAAGGAACACGAGCAGCTCCACACTGGACGTAGGGATTTCTTGCCTGAACCAGTATAAACCTCTTGTCTGTTTGTCTCACCATTCGGAACCTAACACATGTACAAATTTACTCGTTGGTAGTTTCTAAACACCGACAGTTGGCGCGCCAGGTAGGGGGTATCGCGTGTCGCGACGTTTTAGTGGTTCCGAATGGCCACCTCTAACTCCGACAACCCTGGGCCCTCCTTCATCCGCTTTGGGAGCCTGGAGTTCGCTTGCTCCGCGGACGGAACCATCACCCGCATGTTGTCTTCACCGGACCAGGTCGTTGACACCCTGGCACGGTCGAACGAAGACCACCCTGTTCCCTGCAGGGACGCACCGGTTGAGGCCCTGGGGCCATGGGGCCCTGGAGCCAACCTCACCGGACTTGGGAAAGAAACCTCCCGGAACGACGACAGAAGACTCCACCCGCTCGAAGCGTTCATGAGCGGCATGGGGGACTCTGACGACGATGACTACGAAACTGACCACGTGGCCGAGCATGTCGTGTTACGTTTCGTGCGCTCCCAGTACGACTACCTCTTGGACCCGGACCAGCTCTGACGGCGACGAAACAGCGTCGGGTGACAGCTGCCCGGAGGCCGCCACCTCGACGGAAAGAGTTCACGAGGACACCGAGGGATGCGTGGGCAACCTTCTCCCCAGCTCCAGCGCAGGGAAAGAGCCCATCTCAGGGCGAATGATGTACTACTCCTCGGACAAACAGTCCTCCGAGGGCAGCGACTGCCCACTCCTCCGCCGGCGCAGATCGCGTCAGCACGCTAAGGGACGTCGGGCGCCGTGACCTTCCCCAAACCGGGTACAGAGACAAGCGCTCTCTTACATCGATGCTGCCATCAAGATCGAGGGAGGTGCGCCGATAGAAGAAGGTGTCCCTGTAACGTACCCATTTGGCCTTGTCAGCGCCTCTTCCATCCTCGAGCGACTAATCGCCCTGAAGATGACCGACACCCCCGACGACGAGTTTGTGGGAACCATCGACTCATTTTACGACCTCCTGACCAAGGAAGAATTGGCTCTCTCCGGCACTGACAGTACGGGGACTGAACGCGTTACTCCTGAGGTCAGCGAGGCTCCCTCACGGGAATGTTTCATGTGCGACGGGAGGGAAGCCACCCCGAGGGAGCCGTGCGCGACCTCGACAAGGATGGCAACGAAATCCTCCCTGAGAACCGACAGGTCCTGATGCCGCCTCACGTCAACCTCGATGCCATGCGGGCCCGGCAAAACGAGCTCGACGACGCTCACCGCCAGATCGACGACGAGCGCGCCCTCCTCGAGCAGCAACTGCACCCGAGGCCTGAGAGCCCCATGTGTTTGGTTTGAGTAATTGATGAAACCTACCTAAGTACTAACCTAGGATCTCTAAGTGTGAATCATGAGATAGGTTGGTACATGCCATGTGACGGAGCAAATAGATCAAATGTATGGATTGCAAGGCTCTAGCATGGTGGAGGTGAAGTGCAAAGGAAAATGGTGTGAAGGCAAAGGTGAAACTAGGAACCATTTTTGGTTTGGTGATCAAGACACCATAGAGGGTGTGATCACATTTAGGATAGATAGCCATACTATCAAGGAGGGAGCTCTCGTGTTTGATTACGGTTATCATGTGCCACTAGGTTCATTGCATTGCATATAAAATCAATTGAACTAGTGAGGAGAACCAACTAATTCCAAGATAAATGTGAACTAAAAGCTAACACACGTGCACAAGTGTTGAGATCATTTAGTGTTAACCCTTGGAAGCTTGGGAGAAGTTGGTGAAGTGTTTGGGCAGAGAAAGGCAGTCCGGACGCAAGGTCCGGACGCTAGGGTATATGTTGTTCGGACCATGGCGCATGCGTCCGGAAGCAAACCCTAGGCAGAGCTATCGGTGAAAATGAGTCCATACGCTAGGTGTTGACCGGAGCTGAGCTCCGGACTCACGTTCGGAGAAGCGTTGCTCTCTGTTGTTTCTGGAAGAAAGGATCCGGACACAAGTGATGGTCCGGTCAGGGGCTCCGGATGCACGTCCGGAGGTGCTGGTTGCTCTCGGGCACTCTCGGGTTCTCTGGAATTTATTTCCGGATGCTGGGAACAGCGAGTCCGGACCCTGTGATCAGTTGTGTCCGGAGACGCGTAGCGCGCAGAGGTGAGCGCGGGAATCAGGTCGTTTGAATAGGGGCTCGACCGGACGCATACGGCATGGTCCGGACGGCGCTTCGCGCGCGTCCGGATGCCGCGTCCGGAGTCTCAAGCAGAGTCGTTGGCTCTCAACTAGTGAAGGGTCCGGACGCGGCTGATGGTCCAGACCCCCTGTGTAAAGTGCGTCCGGAGTGGACACAGAGGCAGTGTTTTGAGGGCTAAACGGAAAGTGTTTGAGTGGAGGCTATATAAGGTGGCATGGTCGGCCCTTGGGGCATTCCCTTGCACTTCTACTTCACTCATACACTTGTACTTGCTTGAGATTGCTCCACCCACTCTTCCTCTTGACATAATTGACATATTCATGAGAGATTGAGTGAATCCAAGTGCATTGCTCTTTGATTGCATACTAGTGGCACTTGGTGATCGTCGTCGTCCTGGGAGTTCTTGTTATTCTTGGAGGTTGCCACCTCTTAGACGGCTTGTAGCGACGAGGATCGTTGAGCGGAGGAAGGTGTTTGTCTCCGGCTCCGATTGGTGGATTGTGAGGGGTTCTTGAACCTTCCCCGCGGGAGTTCGCGAAAGGTATCTCTAGTGGATTGCTCGTAGCTTGTGGATCCCTATCTTGTGTTGGTTTTGCGGCACCCGGTGACGGGTTTGGCGTGTGATGCCAATTAGCGCGTGAACCTCCAAGTAGGTGTATTGCTACAACGAGGACTAGCTTGTTGGCAAACAAGTGAACCTCGGTAAAAAATATTCTGTCTCATTGTCTCTCTACCGAGGATTCATCTTGTGATTGATTGGTTGTATTGGTTGTCTATTGGCTCATCTCTTCGCGGTGGTATAACCTTTCTTACTCTAGTTTTGCTTGACATTCTTTACATTCTTGCAAAGTAGAGCCTCTAGCTTAGCTTGTGTAGCTTAGTTGAGTAGCACTAGTTCTCTAGCTTTTGTGTGTGACTTAGGTTACTTTTGCTAGTGACTAGAATTGGTAGGTGGCTTGCCTAACCGTAGTGCTAGTGCAAACTTGCTTTTATGCTGTGTTTTATTCTAACAAGTTTGCTTAGTGTTGTTGTAGAATTTTTTTTTAATAGGCTATTCACCCCCCCTCTAGCCATATCTAGACCTTACAAGGCCGGAGATCGATCCCCGAACTTGGGCTCAGGACGTACAACGTCACATAGTCGAGGATGACACCTCTCCACCAACTTTCCCAAGGGCGCAGCAGAACATAGCCGCCGCCACCATGCTCATGAGACAGTTCTCGGAGCCCACAACGCCCGAGGAAAAGAAGCTTAGAGGGGAGCTACGCCTCCTTCTTGACCGCGTGGCGGCCCAGCAGGCGGAGAGCTCAGCATGACAGAGAGCAGGGGTTCTCTCCAGCGCTCCAAACACACCGCTACCTGAGAACTCCGTTCGCCAAAGGCAGAGGCTAACCCCCGCGAGGGACCAGGAGCCGGTCAGGCGGCGTCCCGGCTTCGGAGCGCGCTTTGAAAGCGACAATGACAACGGCGATTGACGACGTGGGCAACACCCGTGCAGGGGCGGACGGTACGACCCTGACGAGGACTGGGACTCTAGCCCGGAGCCCACCGGACCACGATGTTTCTCTGCACGCATACACGCCGCGCGGATTCCGTCGCGTTTCCGACCACCGACTTACATCCAGAAGTACACGGGGCTCACGAACCCTGGCCTCTGGCTGGAGGACTACCGATTCGCCTGCGAGGCAGGCAGGGCGAACAATGAGAATTTCATAATTCACCACCTGCCGCTCTACCTCTTAGACACGGCGCGCGTGTGGCTAGAGCACCTCCCGAAAGGGAAAATACGGAACTGGGGGGACCTGAAGGAAGCCTTCGTCGGAAACTTTCAAGGGACCTGCATCCGTCCTGGCAACTCCTGAGACCTCAAGAACTGTAAGCAAAAGTGAGGCCAAACCCTCCGAGAGTACATTCGTCGCTTTTCTCAACAGTGTAACGAGCTCCCGGATATAGCCGACGGCGACGTTGTCACGGCATTCCTGTCGGGGGCAACTTGCGAATCCATGGTTCACAAACTGGGGCGCAAAAAGCCCAAGACGACGAAGGAACTGCTCAACATCGCCACGAACCACACCTCGGGCGAGGAGGCAGTCGGCACCGTCTTCCAGGGCGCAACGAGCTACAGCAAGCGCGATGAGGTGGAAGCCGAGGGGCCCTCGACCCGTCCGCACAAGAAGGGGCGCAACCGACAATGGTACGACTCGTCGTTCGTCACCGCGACCGAGAAAGGCGAGGAGCAACAGGACGCACCGGCCAACGATCACTTCGAGAGGATGTTGGAACGGACCTGTCCGAACCATGCAACCCCTGTCAAACACCTCCTCAAGGATTGCAACCTCATGAAGAAGTTTCTCGGTGGTGGCGCAAAGAATAAGAGATGGACGAAGAAGAGAGAGGATGACGGCAAGGACGGCGGAGCCAAGAACGACGGCCACATCCCGGCGGACGAAACCTTGATGATCTTCAGCGGCCCAACGTCGTGCAGCTCCAAGCGTCAATAGAAGGTCACTCGCCAAGAGGTATACGAAACCGTCCCCGCTGTTCCCACCTTCCTCAAGTGGTCTGAGTCCCCTATTACTTTCAACCATAATGATCATCCTGATTATGTACCGTACCCTAGACGTTATCCGTTAGTTGTCGATCCCATCGTTGGCACAAAGCACCTTACTAAGGTCCTCATGGACGGCGGGAGTGGACTCAACATCCTCTATGCTGAGACCCTCGACGCGATGAGAATACTACGGTCACGTCTGCGACCCTCGGGGGCTCCGTTTTTTGGGGTCATCCCAGGCAAAAAGGCAGACCCCATTGAGCAAATTGATCTGCCTATTACTTTCGGTGGGCCAAGCAACTTCCGCAAGGAAACACTAACCTTTGAAGTTGTCGGCTTCAGGGGAACGTACCACGCCATACTAGGGCGACCATGCTATGCAAAGTTTATGGCCGTTCTAAACTATACCTATCTAAAGCTGAAGATGCCAGGCCCAAAGGGTGTCATCACAGTGGGCACGACACCCCGACGCGCGTACGAGTGTGACGTCGAGTGCTGCATGTATGCGTCGGCACTCGTGGCCTCGAAACAGCTCACGACCGAGATGGCAGCCGAGGCCAGCGCGTCACGGGAAGAGGCCCCAAACACCAAGAAGGTCGGGTCCTTTGAACCCACAGGATCTACAAAAATAGTCGTGCTTGACGCCCGGGACGGGGAGGAGAGGACCGTGCGCGTCAGCACCTCCCTTTCTCACAAATAAGAAAGTGAGCTCGTCGACTACCTCCGTGCAAACATTGACGTATTCGCATGGAGGCCCTCAGATATGCTGGGCATACCCAGGGACGTCACCGAGCACTCCCTACATATCAAGCCGGGCTCCCGACCCGTCAAGCAACGACTACGTCGTTTCGACAAGGAAAAATGCGTCGCGATCGGGGAAGAGATCAAGAAACTCCTCGTCGCAGGTTTCATCAAAGAGGTGTACCACCGTGAGTGGCTCGCTAACCCTGTATTGGTACAAAAAAAGAATGGAAAATGGAGGATGTGCGTTGATTACACGAGCCTTAACAAGGCCTGTCCAAAGGACCCGTATCCATTACCTCGCATAGACCAAATAGTCAACGCGACGTCAGGGTGTGAACTCCTCTGCTTCCTCGATGCGTACTCGGGGTACCATCAAATCAAGATGAATGAGTCAGACCAGCTCGCGACGTTGTTCATCACCCCATTCGGATCTTTCTGCTATGTCACCATGCCTTTCGGACTCCGAAACGCTGGGGCCACCTTTTAGCGGACTATGATCCGATGTTTCGACGAACTCGTGAGCAAAACTATCGAGGTCTACGTAGATGACATCGTCATCAAGTCCCAGCACGCTGACGGACTCGTGGCCGACCTTTCCCTCACGTTCACAAAACTCAAAAACAACAACATCAAACTTAATCCGGAGAAATGTGTCTTTGGGGTCCCCAAAGGCATGCTTCTAGGATTCGTTGTCTCTGAAAGAGGGATTGAGGCTAACCCCGAAAAAATCACCGCCATCGAAAAGATGGGGCCGATTCATAACATGAAAGGGGTACAACAGGTCACCGGATGCCTCGTGTCGCTTAGCCGTTTTATTTCCCGCCTCGGCGAAAAAAGCTTGCCTCTGTACAAGCTCCTGAAAAAATCCGAGCGATTCGCGTGGACGTCCGAGGCTCAATCAGCTCTTGACCACATCAAGCAGCTGTTGACCAACGCGCCGATCCTGGTCTCCCCTGATGACGATGAGGAACTCCTGTTGTACATCTCCGCCACGAGATAGGAGGTAAGCACGGTCCTTGTCGTAGAAAGGGAAGAGGAAGGGCATGTGCTCAAAGTACAAAGACCCATGTATTTTGTTAGCAAAGTGCTGAGCGATTCGAAAACCCGGTATTCCCATCTGTAGAAGTTGGTATACGCGGTGATCATGACGAAAAGAAAACTGTTGCATTACTTCGGGTCACACAAAGTAACAGTCGTGAGCAATGCACCACTGGGAGAGGTCATCCTGAACAGGGACGTCGCCCTTCGCATCGCCAAGTGGGCATTAGAACTGATGGATAAAAATATTGCTTACGCTCCGCGGAGCGCCATCAAATCACAGGTCCTGTCCGATTTCATTGCAGAGTGGACGGATGCGACCCTCCCCACTCCAGCTGTTGAACAGGAGTACTGGACCCTGTACTTTGACGGGTCCCTCATGAAAACCGGCGCGGGTGCAGGAATCATCCTGACGTCACCCCATGGGGTGACCATGAGATATATGGTGTGTTTGCTGTTCCCAGCGTCCAACAACGAGGCCGAGTACGAAGCCTTGCTTAGTGGACTGCGGATCGCGATCGACTTAGGCATAAGACGACTTGATGCTCGTGGCGACTCCCAGTTGGTAGTCAACCAGGTCATGAAGCAGTCCAACTGTGTCGACCCGCACATGACCGCATACTGCCAGGAAGTGCATAAACTTGAATCCAAGTTTGATGGTCTCGAGCACAACCACGTACCGCGACGTCAGAATGAAGAAGCCGACGCGCTGGCCAAGGCAGCCTCGAGCCGAGAACCCGCACCCCCTGGGGTGTTCGCAAGCGACCAACCAAAGTCGTCCATTAATACCGGAGGATCAGAGGTCTCCAGTCCTCCCGACACCATCTCCTCGGTGGCCTCAGGCACCACCGAGACCTCGACTACTCGCAGCGATGAGGTAACGGAGGCGATGAACCATACGTTGATCGCCTGACCAAAGGTGAGCTCCCCACGGACCAGGTGGAAGCTAAATGACCTTCCAGACGAGCCAAGACATTAGTCCTTGTCGACAGCAAACTATACAGGCGAAGTGCCACCGGTGTTCTGCAATGTTGCATCCCAACCGAGCAAGGGAAAAAGCTGTTGCAAGACATCCACCAGGAGGTCTGCAGACATCACGCAAGAGCTTAAACCCTCGTGGGCAACGCGTTTCGGCAAGGCTTCTACTGGCCAATGGTCGTGGCCGACGCGCAGGCCCTGGTCCGCGCTTGCGAGGGTTGCCAGTTCTTTGCCAGGCAGATTCACATGCCTGCCCAGGCACTCCAAACCATCCCCCTTACGTGGCCATTCGCGGTGTGGGGGCTCGACATGGTCAGCAAGTTCGATAAAGCACCCGGGGGCTACACCCACCTATTGGTCGCCATCGACAAGTTCACCAAGTGGATCGAATTGCGCCCCATCACTAACATCAGGGCGGAGGAAACTGTCAGTTTCTTCACCAATATCATCCAGCGCTTCGGAGTGCCCAACTCCACCATCACCGATAATGGAACAAACTTCACTGCGGATGAATTCCTAGAGTGGTGTGATGAGCACAACATACGGGCTGATTGGGCCTCCGTCGCGCACCCGGAGTCCAAATCACCATACGTAGAGGGCTCGTTAATGGATGCGTAAGAAGGCGAGACAACCACTCCATTGCATCTGATCGTGACGGACGAGCCGAGGCGTCGACAGCCGGGAAGTACGAAATGTGGCAACAGGCTAGAGGTGAGCAAGTTTCGATGCTCATGGCATCATGACTAAACAGTGCCACCGGCAGCGGCGACAGATTGTCAGGACGAAAACCAAAATCGACCCGGGTCAGTCCACGCACGCCATCGGAAGATTGCGGTGCGAAGTAATCCAAGCATATCTGCCGCTTGCGATCAAAATATCAAGATAAAAACGATAAAATCAAAGCCTGCGTAAGGGCTACACTCTCACCCAAGCTCGGGGGCTACACCCGGCAGGCGCGCTCGCGCGCACCCTCTCGGCGAAGGATAAAAGCAGATATCTCAACAACGTAAACAAAGCCTCAGCAAGATAATTAGGAACTCTTCCTAAGGCTCGGGGGCTACTGTCGGAGACCTGATTTAACGATAAACTTTCAAAGGCAAATCAACAAACTAGAAGCCCAGTGACGGTCATCTAAGAAAGGATGAGAGGCCCATCAGGGACAAATCACCGTAGGCCCACGAAGAGGACGCGCATAACTCGCAAAGCCCCGCCGGCCCGGGTAGGCAGACGTGCCCCGGGCAGACGTGGTTCTGTCTCGCCCGACGCGGAGAGCGAGGCAGCTCCACAACCCGCAGAAGACGTGGAGGACATCAGCGGTAGAGGAATGACACATTTGCCCCCATCTAGAAGGCGGCAGTCATCAATCCTGGGCCGCTGACGGTGCAAATGTCGATAAGAACAAAGGTACCACACCCTGAGGGATCGTACGCCCCGTGTAATCCGGGCTCAGGATAACGTCCAAGCCCCTACCTGAACGGAGACACGTCGAGCTCCCCAATCAGGATGGGACGGAGCAGAACTCTTAAACAGGTGGGACCCATACCTCCCGTAGAGCAACGACAACCCTTCACGCCTCCGGGCCCCTACAGGGACTCTCCGAACGGGGGTACACCAGGTACAGAGGACCCCATAAGCAACGGAGTCCATTGGCCCGGGGCGAGGGAATCTGTCGTATGCAAAAAGAACTATAAGAAGGTACAACCTTGTACTTGCCAACGGTACAACGAACTCCATGCCTCTACCATACTATGGGTTCAACTGGAAAACCCCCCCCCCCCGTATTCTCCGGCGGCACAATGAAGGGTCGACACGATACCCCTTCTCCGACCAAGTACGACGGCAATAGGAATATAGTATTATAAGGGTCCAACATCCTTCCTGAGAAAGGAAAGGATAAGGCACGGTATCCTATGTAGATACCTCTCGACACACGCTTGTAACTCCCTTGAGCTCCTTGCGACTATAAAAGGAGAGCAGGGGGATGACGACGAAGAGAGAGCAAGACACATCGAAGAACACAGCTAGCAGATAGCACACTCACACAACATAGCATCCAGAGACCTGGGACTCACACTCCCTCTCTTGACCCAGCTTGTAAGCCCCCTTCAAGCAGAGATAAGGAATACGAGCAGCTCACACTGGACGTAGAGATTTCTTGCCCGAACGAGTATAAACCTCTTGTCTCTTTGTCTCACCATTCGTAACCCGACACGCGTACAAATTTACTCGTTGGTAGTTTCTAAACACCGACGGTTAGTCAAAGTTAAAAAAATTGACTGACACGAATTTTAGGAATTGATTCTTTCGTGAACGGATGGAGTATTATATTATATTATTATATAAGTTTGGTTAATTTAAGATGTTTTGACTCTCCAATATTCTTGAAATATCTTATAATTTAGAATGAATGGGTAAGTTTTTGTCGTATGTATGTCGTCAACTCATGTTTTATTATTGTTACCTTAAACAGTCTCATATATATATTTTTAAACCCTAGCTCGTCACTGCGCGTGTTCACCGCATGTCTTCAACGTGATGCGTTTCAGATAGCAGTAGCTTTCTTTAGTAGTACTTTGCGTAACAGAGTTTTTTGGGGGGTATTTTTCCAAATCCCGTTTGATGCTATGAAACTATTTTGCCGTTCCTCACGGTTAAATACCTATTTTCGATATTTCGATCAGCCTTTTGAACTGGTTCACCCTACGTACGTTTTCTTGAACGTAGTTTGAAAATTAATGTGACGTCTGTGATTTGAAAGTTTACATATATCTTTAGCTGAGCATGACACGTAGCCTAAACGTTACAGTATTTATAGTTAAAGTTGTTAGCTTTATTCGATAGTGTACGACTTTGTGATTGCACAGGAAGTCTCTCGAACTCTGATGCAGAGTAGCTGGAGCACCGAGCATGTCATCAGGACAGGATAAACAGCTGCCTCATGCTTGCATGCCGGGCGCGTGTAAAGGCTGTGCTGCACCTGCACGGGCGGGTGGACGAAGCGCCGCGTCGTCCAGCGTGATGCCACTTAACATAATTTGCTTACGTGGCGAATAAATATAATTACATATATACGGTGACTTCTTAATTATATACTACATATATAGGCTTTTGCTATTTTTTGAAGGGAATATAGACTTTTCTATTTATATCATTTTATAAATCTGACGTCAGATACGTGCTGCCGAATATGCTTAAGCCGGTGGTACCTTGGACCATGATCTGAAGGCGATGGTGTTTAGTCGTCAGACGCCACCACCTCTTCACCGGTCCCACGGAAGCACCGTTACAAAATGCCGACAGCCCAAACATCGCGCGGTGTCTTTCCAGCAATTTCTCCTATAACCCCGTGTCAACCAAGGGCTAAACCAAATAATTAGCCTCACCTCTTCTCGCTGCACCCGGGCCCATCCCTAAGACGGACCCGCCTCCGGCAACACGAATTTGTACGGCCGCGAATCAGGACCACTTAATCCGGGTCAAGTGGGCCAACGGGGCGCCTACTCGGCCCACATGTCAGCACCTCGTCGGCGCCCACCCGTCCCGTCGCATGGCCTCCGCCGGCGCCACGCCTCACTGCGCAGTTGACACTTGACACGCACGCCCACGCTCCTAAATAAAGAAGGCAACTGGGGAATCGCTCGCGACGCAGGAGGTGAGGTGGGGCGAGCTCACGGGACGAGCGGGGGCGAAGCTTCTGGTGGTGGTGGTGGTGTTCTGTTGGTGGGCTGGTGGCTCTCGTCGTCAAGCAGCAGGAGAGAGAGGAACCGGCGGCGGAGGTGGATGGCGGTGGAGTACCACTGCTGCTCGGCGGCCTTCTTCGAGCACATCGTCATCATCGTCGTGCTCGTGCTCTTCGCGGGCCTCATGTCGGGCCTCACCCTGGGCCTCATGTCCCTCAGCCTCGTCGATCTCGAGGTGCTCGCCAAGTCCGGCACCGAGCAGGACCGCAAGCACGCAGGTACCCTTTCCTACCGTCGCCGCCCGTGTTTCTCGGGCGCTCTGGATCCCTTCTCTCGCGTATAGTAGGTGTGAGGTCATGTCGCGCGGGGGCGTGTGCGGTGCCTGATTTGGATGTGCGGTTGGTCGGATTTCGCTGGGGCTGGTACACGAGCTGGCTTGGCATTTCGTCGAGCAGCTCCAGGGTGACGGTTCGATCCATGAATATCGGTGGATGGTGAGGCGGGCATTTGAAACCGATAGGCTGTTTTGCTGATCAGGACTATCTGGAAACCCTGGCGCCTCATGTTTCTCGGCTTGGTCGCCTGTGAATGGGATATGACTGGTATTGATCACCTGGCTGTGGGTTCTGAGTTTCTCTAAACATAATGAAAATGCTGCGCTGCCTTTGGCTTCACTAGACATTGTGGTTTCTTTTTTTACATATATAAACCAAAGCAAATCTAGAGAACATAAACTTTGGGGTTTCCTTTTTATTATACTATTATTATATAAAAAAAAAGAGCTGTTGAAAAGAACAGAGAGTTCTTCTGTTCTTCTGAAGTGAGAGTGTGAGACATACAGTGTATTGTTACGAAAGATGTGCGAGGTTGTGGCTTTTAGTACAAGCGAAATGCTGTGGTTTCAGTTAGGTTCGGCTGATATCCCCGCATTGAAAAGATTGGAGATGAGTCCTAAGATATATATGATTTGCAGTCTCTGATGCAAAAGTATTAAATTTCTATTAGGCAAAGAGCAGGAAATACCTAATGCAAATTATTGCCTTGGATGCCTTTTTCCAGCAGAACTGACAGTACGACACTATGTTTCTTTATTGCAGCTAAGATTTTACCTGTTGTGAAGAACCAGCACCTTCTGCTATGCACTCTTCTAATCTGCAATGCCGGCGCCATGGAGGTGCTGCTCTATGATTCCAGTGACTTTTGGATTACAAAAATTCAAAAACACCACAATAAATAAGTTGTGATGATATGTTTGTCTGTGCATTAGGCTTTGCCCATATTCCTTGATAGCTTGGTAACTGCTTGGGGTGCGATTTTGATATCAGTGACACTGATTCTGCTGTTTGGTGAGGTGAATCATCCAATTTTCACTTACGGATGCTCAGCTTCATGTGTCAAGTTTGGTATCATGTGCTAACATTTTTGTATGAACAGATCTTACCACAGTCCATCTGCTCACATTATGGGCTGGCTATTGGTGCTTCAGTTGCTCCATTAGTCCGTGTTCTTGTTTGGATCTGCTTTCCTATTGCCTATCCTATAAGCAAGGTAACAGGCGTACTCGCTGATAGTGTTTTAACATTACTTGACGAGTTCTCCAATATATAATGCGGACTGAAAATTTTCCTTTTTTTCAGCTATTGGACTATGTGCTGGGTCATGGTCAAACGGCTCTCTTCCGTAGAGCTGAACTAAAAACACTTGTCACTATGCATGGGAACGAGGTATACCAATTATGTTGTCTTCTACTCCCTCCATCCCAAATTATAAGACATCCCAAGAATCTTGGAGAGTCAAAGTATCTCAAGTTTGACCAAACTTATATAAAAAAAAGGGCGTACCCAATGCCATAGGCTCCCGCACTGCGGGGTCTGGGGAAGGGAAAATATATGATATAATATAATTACATTTATGATATCCACTAAGTATCATTAGATTCTTTATCCATTATATTTTTATAGTATGCCTATTTGATGTCATGAATTTTTATAATTTTTCTATAATTATTGGTCAAACTTAAGATACTTTGTCTCTTTAATATTCTTGGAATGTCTTATAATTTGGAATGGAGAGAGTAAGTAGCAACTCTATTATGCAAATGTTCCTTTGCTGTGAAGCTAGACTGATCTTGGCCTTGTCCATAGTGTATTTATGTTTGTATCTATATGTAGCTTTCGGCACAATCTCTCTATGCTCCCGCTAGGAAACAGTCACACGGGCATTCGCTAACCAGTCATTACATAGGGATAGCACATTCATACTTGAGAAGGTATCGTAGGATAATATTGTGTACTGTCTACTGTGTTAGTTTAAAGCTTTGTTGGTTGAGTCGAGCATCTGCCCTTTCTGTAATGAGATGGCAGGAGGTCGGCCTTTCAATTAAGCGGGAAAGAAACTTTATGTACAGAAATCCGGCTTAATCGCTGAGAACAGGGGTTCCTCCTCACAGCACACCCGAGGGACACCCATAAAGAGGCCCCCAAAGGAGAAGGCCAAACTACTCCCCCAAGTCAAGCATCTCATCATATAAGAACAGAATTGTATGCTTGGCATTGGCAAATAAGTCCTTTTCAAATAGACCCGTGAAGTCTTCCATAACCGATGTGCATATTTAAGCAGTGGGATGGGAGGATATTGAGCTATTTCAAATATTCAACTCATCACGACCAACTTATGATGGATGTCAAGTTAGATTATACAGCTTATCAGTCTTAACTGTTACCTTGCAATCTTTCATTTGTCAAAGTTTAGCAATCATTTTGTAGCCTTATCTGTGTCTGTGTCAATAATTAATGTATAAATTATCTGCTATTTTTTTCCCCATTGATTGGTAATGCAGTTTAGCTTACTTTTGGTGTGAAATCTACATAGTAAAAAATCATTATTTTGTGCCTGAGGCATATCGGATTATTGGTTATGGAGCAATTTGATCATGACCTGGGCAATTGTTGTTGCATCCTTCCAAGAAAAATCAACTACTGAAACTATTGTAGATATGACTCTTTCTTTTTGACAGTTCCTTAGCTTCTAATCTAGAAATAACACCACTGCGACACGGTCGTCGATGCATAGGGAACATTGGTGTAGATGCACCAGCAAGTGCCACCGATGACAAGGCGCGCCTGTGAAGGCATGTCTCAGTCTGTGGCGCACACGGGCAGTGGTGCTGTGTCCGAGGAGACACCGCAGCAGCCTAGTTGTTTGGAAAGAAGACACACAGTACTTAGTGACGATCTTCACAGGATCCATAAGGGATGCGCACAAGCAGCCGATCAGACTGGTAGCGCGGTGATGGTGAAGCCCAAGCAAGGGGTTCGGATGGCTGGCTTGGTTAGAGGAGATGCATCTGTGCGTGTACACACACATCCATGTATGTGGCATGTGTACATGCACAAAAGGCACACTGATCGGCTGGCAAACACATGTGTACATTACATGCACCCAAACACATTTTGATGAATACGTACAGGTCAAGCCTCCAGGCCAACGGGATGAGCGGAGTAGGATGTGTGACGGGAACCACAGGCAGGATGGGTCCTTAATTTCCGAAGCTCAATGTGCCTTGTCTCTACTCGCTCTGTTATCCAACACGCTGTTTCCACCATTTCTGATGCATCTATGCCGTCAGGTCCATGTCTAGAATGCTAGGCAAGGTGAATTGATCAATTATTTTGCAACCAGGTTTTCTAAAAAAATTATTATTGCAACCACACTTTTGGTGGGCTTAATTTAGCAATGGGTGCGGAAGTTATGTACTAGTTAGACGATGGACAGTGTTACAAACTAGCAGATTCGAAAGTAAGATAAGTACATAGATGGGCAAGGATGTAACATGGTATGTAATTTAGTGTGTTCTATGCTTAGGAGAGGAGTGGCTGAAGGGTATTAAAAATTAGCAGGGGTTTTGTGAAAACCGAAGGCATAAGATGACAATATATTTAGATCACATATTATATGTTTGCATGAGTTGGATGTTTAGGTTTTCAAAGTGGATTATACAATATAATTTCCCTTTTAGAGACATAGTGGATGATTTGCTGGTGTGGATGCGTATTCAACGGAAAACAATAAATGATGCCTACTTGGAATATTGAACAAAGATATATGCTATAAACATCTTTTTACTGGTTCGGGCATAGATCTTAGAAGCTTGAATGCAGCTCATCAACTTAAATACATGTGTCATAGACCCCCATCTAGCAAGGATGTCATGGCATAGACTTTGTGATATGAAATTTTGCACGTATATGAAACTATGAAAGTTTCTGTTTCTTAGCTATATTACTTGTTTGTAACTTGGAACAGGCTGGCAAAGGTGGAGAATTAACCCATGATGAAACAACCATAATAGCAGGAGCTCTTGAACTGACTGAAAAGAAAGCTAAAGATGCTATGACACCATTGTGTCAAACATTTGCAATTGATATAAATGCAAAACTAGACAGGTCGTGCATCATATTTAATTGTATGTTCTTTTGTTACACAGTGTGCTACAGTTATGCAGAATTTTTATTAAACGATCTGTGTCATTGTTTATGCTCTCTTTCACACAGGAATCTTATGCAAGAGGTACTTGAGAAGGGGCATAGCAGAGTTCCTGTTTATTATGAGAAGAAGACAAATATTATTGGATTGATATTGGTAATTTCCTGCTATTAGAATATGCTATGCATTTTTCAGAGGACTTTTATGTTGGAAATTTTAGCATTTTCTATCTACCCTTCAGTTGCCTGTCCTTAATAAGAAAAGATCTTTGTGTAGGATTCTGCATAGTGGCAAGGTTTATCAATCACTAGCTAAATAGAACATTTAAATTAAAGTTCAGAAGAGATTCAGGTAAATGGCAGGGGAACTATGCCGAAAAGGGTTGCCATGATCAAGCCTTGCCGGCTTGCCCGAAATACATTGACAGCAAACAGTTGATGTATGTAGTGTTGGCTTAAAATAAATTTTCACCTGTATTTTTAGTCAAGATGGAAATCTGCGGAAGATTGATTTATTAAGCTGGACACACGTAACACACTATTATTTTTTGTCAAGGAAGTAGTGCTTCAAACTTGCCTGCTGTCCTTGTAGCTACTCCTAGACATCATGCTCAAGGCATGGTGTAGCTGTGTTTTAGTAAAGGCTGAAACACGTGAATATGTAAATTGATTTGATATGAGGCAATGCTATCAACAATGGCATGTGTGACATTGGTGAGAATTGCTGAGTTTTTTGTAGTCTCTCTTTTATGATCAAGTAATACAATTTAAAAATGTGGGACGTGTTGCACGGGTGTTAATATTAGTGGCTATGTTGTTACTTTGAGTATAGAAATTTCTCTTTTAGTAACCTTTGCGATTATAACTGTGTTGCATTTATCTTAAATGAATTATGGTTTTTCAGGTGAAGAATTTATTATCAGTTAGCGCTGATGACGAGGTTCCTATAAAAAGTGTAACTATCCGCAAAATTCCTCGGTAATATATGAAGGTTCTTTCTATCTGACGCTTTTAGGTGGTTTCTGTAGTGTACTATAACTTTGTTTCCATATCTATCAGTATTACTGGAAATACAAAGAATTGACCTATGACACTGTCCATGATGCTCATGAGAGAACTTGTTTCTAACAGTCATGAACATCTCTATAGGATGGGTCCTAAATAACTAGCTTGTAGTGCGGTTCCAGGCTTTGACCTTGTTTTGTTGTCAATCTACTGGCGCATTGTTGGAAGAACGTTCATATATATGACATGTATAATTAGGTTAGAAATACAAGTGGCTTGTAGTTGGTTATTATGCAAGGCTCGGCTCTCAAACTTCTATACTAGACACATCATGTTCAAATTTTGATATAGAAAAGTGAACATTTTATTTCTTGAACAATTTGAATGTTGGAGCCTTCTAGTTTGATCATCATATTTTGAACATATTACTATAGCAAAGACCTAATATAGTATTCAGCTAACACATCTACCTCTTGCTGGACTTCAGTGTTCTAGAAGATATGCCCCTCTATGACATCCTAAACGAATTTCAGAAAGGCCACAGCCACATGGCAGTGGTCATAAGGAAAAACAGTCCAAGTTACCAACCAGCTGCACAAGCTGCCAATGATGGTGGAACTTTCGGTGAGCTCCTTTGCATTTGCTAACACCTTATTAGTCATCCTTAGTAACTCACATCTCGTATGCATTGTCTTCTCAGTATATCTTACTCTCTTTGTTTTCTTTCCTTTGGGTGTGGAACAAAGAGGTGTCCATTGCTATTGATGATAAGAACAGTGAAAAGGTCGTGAAGAACCTTCCACTACCACTGCAAAGATGGAAGAGCTACCCTAACACTCAGAACGCATCAAATAGAGGAAATAGGCCTAAAAAATGGTCCAAAGATCAATCAGACGTCCTGCAGGTCCATAAAGAGCCCTTGCCCACGCTGAGCGAAGATGAAGAGGCTGTTGGTATCATAACCATGGAGGATGTCATAGAGGAGCTTCTGCAGGTTAGTGGTCTGCAAATTTCTAGGCTTTATTTATCTTAGTCTTGTTACGAAATTATGGTGATTATTTTCGTTGTTGGAAAATTATGATGGTTACTTTATTTGTTGGAAACTATAAAGGTATTAAGAAATCCAGTAAAGTAAGTTGAGGGATACTTAAAAACAACTACATACACGTCCTCATTATATATTATAAATAGGATTAAGTCCATTTTTGGCCCCTCAACTGTTGCATTAGTCTAATTTTGACCCCTAGATATAAAACCGGGTAACTTAATCCTCTTATATAAATATTTGGAGGCTCAAAAGGTCCTATCTTGTGCACAAATAGCTTGAGTACCGCGACTGTTGTCCTACAAGGTATCATTTCGCAACATTTATTGTACAGTGATTCTTACCTTTTTCGTTTTTATTGATGCAGGAGGAGATATACGACGAGACAGACGTACATGAGGAACAATGACGCTGGCCTCCCACTGTTTATATTTCCCTCCTGTTAGAAAGTGCGGCATATGTAATGTATGTAAACTTATTATATATAGACGTGCAGATGGATTGAAAGAGATTTTAGCCGTAGCCCGTAGCCGTTCCTTGTAGTACTTACTATAGGTGGTGACTGAACAGGCTTACTATAGGTGGTAGCCTGTTCGTCCTCGTCCACGTCCAGAACAGCGGCATGGCTTTGGTGGTCCGGAATCTGTATGTAGTGCGTAGTACTGGGCGCCCGAGAAAGAAACAGAATCTGTGTAGCCGGGTTCAGAGGAAACCCCAATAAGATATTTGTTTCTTTATTACACGACAGCTCACGTATCTGCAGGATCTTCCAGCCAACTTTTACCGAGATCTCCACATTTTGAGGCACGCAGGCTCTACGGAATGCAACAGTTCTACGGTACGTGAATACAGCTCCTCGTTTTCTTCTTTTTTGAGCAAATCTCCTCGTTTTCTTTATGGCAGTGTATATGAGCAGCGCACGCTTGTATTGATTGTCTGCACGCGCTATGGGAGGCCGGTCGATACAGTAGAGAGGAGAGGAGCGGCGCGGCGCGTAGAATCAGAAATTCAGAATCCTGGGGCCGTGTCACGGCCCACAGGCCAGCCCACAGCTGGGAGGGAGAGCAGACTTCCCGGCCAAGGCCAACCCATCGTGCGGACCCGGCCATACGCAATCTCCAGTGCGCGCGGCGCTGTAGCCTTGGCTCGTCCACACACCGATAAACGCCGGAACGCGGGGTGCGAACAGGAGCACGAGTTTGTTTGGACCAGCGCCAGACAGCTCTAGGGCGCGATTGGTTTGTTCTATATACTGGCAACCCAGGCTGCAGACCGGCACGAGATGACTATGATAGTTGATTGAAACATGCCTCGACGTAGATTGTACCGAGTATAAACCTATATGACACGGACTAAAGTCTAGCCTTGGATCCAAACACCAAACACCGTTGCATAATAACATGTACGTACAGAACAGATGCAGCAGAATTGTATATACAGTACAATCTACGACTCCTATTTCATGAGAAAGAAAGATAGCCCATCGCGGCAGTCTGCACGTACTCTGCAGAGTACACAACTATCCGTTACGATTCGAACAATGCTCGCCACCACTGAGCTCCAACAGCCCGAAACCCTAGGGGCGCCCCTGGCGGCCGCCCCCCACCCCACGGCGCCGCCGCCGGCGGCGGCCGCCATCCCGGCGCCGGCGGCCCCCTCCACCTCCCCGATACCCCCTCCCCACCCTTCCCCCTCTCCTCCCCGCTCCCCTCGCCATCCAGCGCTCCGAGTTGCCTTCAAGGAACCGCCGCCGCCGCCGTTGTGCCAGTCAAGCTCGGGCACCGCCACCGCTGGAGATGGCGTGCACGCTGGGACGTCGTCGCCGCTGCTGAAGGCACCTCCGCCATCGGCTGTCCACTCCCCCCCCCCCCCCCCCCCGTCATCGGTGGAGCGCGACGCCACCATGGCCACAACTCCGTCACTGGTCGCGGCGGAACTGGCTGGGGCTGGGATACGCAACCCCTGTGCCGGAGCGAACGTGGGCATCGGCGCCGCTGTCCCCGGGCGCTTGGGGTCGGAGGGCCCCTCCCTGGTGCACGCCGTCACCTCCCCTCCTCAAGTCCGTCCGGGTGCAGGAGCACCGCCTCCCCCACTATCTACGCCGAGCTTCGCCGCAGCTGCCGGCGGGGGCGCCCCCGTCGCTCCACAGCCGTCGGTGAGCGCGGGTGGGTCCCCTGCGGGCGGGTTCGCGGCTGCCGATGAGAGCGGAGGCTTGGCTTGCTTGGTGTCTGAGTCCCGAGCGTCGCCGCCGGCCGTGGGGGTCGTGGCGTCCCTGTCCGCCTTCACCAGCCCCTCCCCTCCACCGCCTGCGTTCTCTACTGTGTCGCCTGGGGGGCAGTCCCGGTCGTCCACCTCGTCGTCACCGCCGCCCACGCTGGCCGGAACAGTGTTGGCTCAAGCTGCGGCCGCTGGCAGGGAGGTGCAGCTGGACGAGTGGCTGGTCGTCGTTGAGGATGCAAGCGATGGCGAGGACGTCGACTCGGGGACCATTGACGTCTCCCTTGTCCGTCCCTCGACCCCCGTCCCAAGCCCGTCACCAACCCTCTCTCCCAATGTCGCGCCTTTCCATCCCGGGAGTGGCCCTGTGGGGCGCTCGAAGCAACGTCGATGGACGGATGATGACGGCGATGTGTCTGGCGACTGGCTACCCTCGTCGTACTTGGAGGCGGCCCGTTGACCGCCGATGACTACCTCGGCGCCTCAGGAGGCGCGGTCGTGCACTGGTGCCGTTGGGTCGTCCGGCCACGCCAGGCCATCTGTTGGGCAATGCGAACCTCGGCGGAGGCGGCGGAAGCGTGATCGACTGCGTCCTCATCTGGTGAGCAGCATCCCTGCTCGACCAGTGGAAGGTCGGGTCCCGTGCGGGCAACGTCTTGGACGTTGGGGTAGGGTATCTGCCCCGAACGCCGATGGGTGGCGCGACATCCTACCCCGTCAGGAGCCGCGCACCATGAATGCTCCAGCTGGAGGTCGACCGGGGTCGCAGGCACCCCCGCGAAAGATCCCCAATGAACTTCGCTATAGATGTTTCAACTGCTTGTCGTACTCACACCGGGTGGCAACCTGCCGCCTGCCTTGGCGCTGCTTGCGCTGCCGCGGCCTCCACCACCTTGCCCGGGATTGCAATCTTCCCAGGGCTGCTTCTATGTCCACGACGAAGGGGGCTGACCGGACACAGCAGCGTGCTGGTCGAGGCTCCATGCCAGCCTCCCGGCACGCACCCCGCGTCATTGCAGTCAAGGCGTGCGCCGACAGGCCTCGGCGACAGCATTGGCAGCGTCGAGATGCACATGCTGAAGTCGTCAACTTGGGAGGTGCGATGGGCTCGGGGGAGACGGCTCCGAGCGCGGCGACGCTCCATGGCGAGGGGCGGCGACACCGTCGACGACTGCGGCGCCATGGTTGTCCAGTTGAGGCTGATGCCTTCTTCGTCGCTGCTGACGATCAGTCTAGGCATGTTGAACCGGCTAGCGTGGTTGTACTCGCTGAGCTTGTGTCAGGCATGTCCCCGGAGGCGGGCACTGGTGGTGCAGAGGGCTCGGGCGAGGCCGTGCCGGGGGCAGTGGGAGGTGGAGGCGACAAACGACGACCACGACGTCGACACCGCCGCCGCCGCCAACGTCATCGGCGGAGCCACGGTCGTCCGGCTGAGGCCACCAGGACTGAGCGGGATGTCGCGCCTGGGGCCGCAGGCACCCAGGCTGGAGGCGAGGGTCCGGTCGCCGCGTTGGTCCTCGTCGACCTAGACCCGGTGTCGTTGACCATGCACACGGAAGCCACAACTGACTCTTCAGATGATCCGATGCGGGTGGAGGTCCTGGCTTCATTGCTCGGAATCCATGCTATCTCGTGCCCCAAGCCGACCACCCTATCAGTGGATGAGACCCCGCCGGTGCTTACCTATGGTAGCAGGCATAGCCCATCCGAGCAGGGCTCGTTGTTGCAGTCTCCACCGGTGTGCCCCGCTTCGTCATCGGGGTTGCCTCTGTTGCGGCACGTGGTCACGCCAAAGCAATTGGTGTTCGACGACTCCTTGGGCGTTGATGCGGTTACGACGTGTGAAGCGGGCTACCCACCAGGCTTCGGCCCGATGCTTCTGGAGGGTACGCCGTCAGCTCCAGGAGGTCAGCACAGCGCCATCGTTGTGGCTGTGGCGGAGGCTCCCATCGCAACCACCTCCCCACGGTCAGTAGACTCCTTTAGCGAGAAGCTGAAGCGGTTCACAGAGAGGGTTCTACGCAAGGTGCCTTCACCGCTGCTGCCACAGCCGCCCGTTGAGGCGACGCCTGCGAAGCCGACGGTGCCGCTTCGTAGCAGGAGGATCGCCGCGCAGCCACTCACATATCCCTGTTGCGAAGCGGGAACAGGTGCTGGTGATGCGGCGGATGGGGTTCATCGATGAGCAGGCGATGCCCACCATGGCGGAGAAGGGGCATACGATCACGTCTTCTGCGACAACCCCACCGCCTCACATCGGGAGGCAATGCAAGCGCTCTTTCCGGAGCTGCTTGGAGAGGGGACAAGGCGGTCGAGGCGCCGCGCAAGTCGTCGCTCCTAAGCGACGGTGGTGCCTAGGTAGTTTCATTAGCGAGTAATAACGTTTGGTACCCTTCTGCTAGGGAGGGCAGAACCGATTGTATATACTAGTTTCCCCCTAGTGCGTCATCATGGCGCGTCGTTGTAAACATAACTTTTTCTCGTCTTAATACAAAAGATGTGTCAACTAGAAAAAAAGTGCTCGCCGCCACTGTTGTAGTTTGTACACTTTTGTGCCTCGCGAGTCGCGCCACTCTCCGCTGCCGCTGCTAGCCATCTAGTATGGACTTGGACTATGGGCGATGTCGAGCCAGCCGCGATCTCCTTTGCCGCCCTGCTGTGGCCTGCCTGCCTGCGCGCTGCTGTGGCCTGCAAAGAAAACGCGGCCGCTCTCGGTGAGTCGGTGGGGGTGTCCCTGGCGCCGGCAGGTCCGCACGCCGTGCGGCCGTGTGGACTACGGTGGGTGTGCCCGGCTTCTTCGCCGCTGTCGTCCTGTATGTCCAGCGGCGTGCGATCCGCGGGGGATACGACGCGGGACGGACGGACGTCGTCTCGGGCACCTTGCTTCCTGCTCCCCGGCCGGGCACAAGCGTGGTCCGCGTCGCGTGTGACTGACTTTGCAGCACCATCCGCGCCACCGCATGGGCCTTCCAGCCACTCCAAATTTGTTAGCACTATGCAGCAGGGCATGGAGAGGAAATGCTTGTTCGGGGCACTGATTTAGGCCCTATTTAATGTCATGTTTGTTCTCACCTCCTAAATTTTAATGGACTAAACTTTAGTCACTTTAGGAACTAAAGTGCTAAACAAATTGACTAAAAGGTGACTAAAACACTTTAGTTTCACTAGTCACTCAAGAGGTAATAAAAGGTGACTAAAATATTTTAGTCCACTAAAGTTTAAGAGGTTGAACTAAACAAGCCCTAGTCATCTAAATCAGAGACTAAACTTTAGTCACATACTCCCTCCGTATCGTATTTAGGAGACGTTTTGGAGATGGGCATGGCCATCAAAGGTTCATTAATTAGGGGTTAATCTTCCTGTTTTACCCTTATTAAATATGGTCGTGGTTGCTCCCTATACAACATTACAACGCAGACTGGTTGGGTTCTTGGCGGCCACAAAATTTTTGCTGTTTGCGTGCGTTTTTTTTTTCATAGCTGTGTATGGGATTGCGCGGTGTGTGAGTTACCGAGGAGACGCGGCACTTCAGCCGAGGCGTTGCAGAGGTGTATTTGCGTCCATATTAGGCCTCGAACTGTAGAACGTCTCCCTTCATCGCAAATCAACTCAACTCGGCTCCAAAACGTCCGCCTTTGACGATACGGAGGGAGTAATGCTTTTGGTTTGTTTGACTAAAAGATAATAAACCTGACACCATCAAATTTAGTTTAGGATGACCAAAACGCGCCTAACTAATGCTAGCTGCTGCCTCTGGGAGCAGTGACGCCCTAATAAATGTCTAACTAATGTTATCAATGAACGCATCATCGTCGTTCTTTGTCTATCGTTAAAAGAACGACGTCGTTAAAATAAAAGAAATGTAAAAATAAAAATAACAATCACCAACCTAGTCAAGGACAGAGTGGATACATTCAGCCGTAAATAGTCCAACGAGCTAAGCTTGGCATGTACGTACATAATCACTTACCGTTGTACAACCAACTATTAATTATTTCTTGACTGACACAGCTTTATAAAAGCTACAGATTTTAGATGCTCCTCACCTCATACAACCTAAATTTTGCTTTACGTACGGTTGATATCTCGTTTCAAATCGTTTTGCGCATTGACTGGCTTGATAAAACGGTATCGTACACTGATCGTACCTCACAATAAACTTCCAGCACTAATAATAATAAAAAGAGTATCTCCAACGAAACAGGACGCCTAATCATGAGCCGGGGCGGAGCTAGGAGCTCAAGCACAAGGCCTGGTCATTTAGATAATCTGTTGAAGGATAGTTTTTCACCAAAATTCCTATTCCTAATATTTAGGAAGGATATAGAGAGTCTCTTGAAGATGCTATAATGCTACTCTTATATATATATAACTGGAGATACGGCCGGAGTATTATTTCAAGACCGCGCATTGTTCCAGGGTATAGGACCGGACCGCCAAACCATAGCCACGTTGGCTCGGCCACCTCGTCCGCCGAAAACGCTGCGAAAAAGGCGTGCAAACGTGATCCCGGCCTGCCTGCCGAGAGATTGAAGCCGGGCGGCCGGCCGGCGCCGGACGGCCGGGCCGGAGTCTCGTATTTTACGCGGCGCGTACCCGGCTGGATCGGCCGCCGCTGCCGGGCCTCGGGCCTTGCCCTGCCCTGCCCTGCCCTGCCCTCATCCACGAGACAGGATCGAGCATACTGTTGCAGCGGGCGGGCGGGCGAATCATGAGACATCACATCGCATTGATGGCTCGTGCTCGACGACGCTGCACTACCGTACCGTACGTACTGTACGCGCGGGGGTACAGACGTACTAGTACAGTATGTACGGTACGTACTCAGTGGTAGTAGCAGCAGGTATCTATACGTACACGTACCGTGCGGCCGGCGGCGAGACTCGAGAATTGAAAGGGGGTGTTTAAATGGGGTCGGCCGGTCGGCGCAGCGTATCCAAGCGCGCCGTGCAGAGGTTCCGTCAAATCTCCGCTGTCTGGTCCTCCTGTAGTCCTGTGCCGGCACCCCACGCACACGGCACACAGACACACACACACATAGCGAGCGAGATGGATGAATGCTGATGATGCTACTATTATTATTACAAACAAACAAACAAACAAGCATAACATAGGAGTAACAGCCAAGGTCCCACGCAGAGCAGCGTCCTACTATACTCCTGGCAGGGAGGAACGACGACACTGTGCGTGTGCATGCATTTGCCGCGACTTTATTTATCGTCGAGTGCGGGTGGGTGAGCACCTCGGCCACATCACCAATAATAATCTACTATTTCTATATACTAACATCTTTTTACGGGCATCTTCAACAGCATCCAAAAATAATTCTGAAAAAACTGATTTCTACATTTTTTTTAAATAAGAAGAAAATAATACTAAAATTCTGGCTTTGCAACATTTTTTTAAACAAAAATATACTGTATAAAAGATAAAAGGGCGATCCAACTACCGACAGGTTTCAATAATAGTTTACTCCGAAATATAGAAAATAGGTCCATTTAAAAATATTGTATCGTTGCCCTGTGACACATCGACTCCGCCACCATTGCTACCGCCACACACTCCAAACCAATCATCCTTTGCACCTAACTCAAACATAGAATTAACCTTCAAGACAGAATCTCCATTGCTTCATTGCATATTCTACCTTAATATTCTATAAAGTGCTAGAGATCCAAATTCGGTGGACCTCTGCAACGGTGACAGCAGTCGCACTAGCATCCATGGCCGACTGATGTTAGCCATCCTTGGCACGGCGGCACCCTAACTCATAGTCACAAACTACAAAATGGGATCTCCAATTGTTCGCTCCACTTCTCAGTGTTGTCATATCTATCTGGAAATAGTGGCCCGAAATTCAATTTCTTGAACCTCCACGCGATTGGCGGGGCTACAGTGTGTCGAAGGAAAAAAAAAACACCATTTGTGCGCATATGTTCACCATGGATGTCTCCATTTTTCTAAGTGCAAATAGATTAGGAGTTAGAATAGATAGTTGTTGGAAGAAGGTTTTTTCCATCTTGCCAAAAAAATCAAGATTGAAAGTAGCTTCATCAAACTATGGAACATGACCCCTTCATAAATAATTAAATTGATATTTAAATAATATCTTTATAAATTTCTCATCATGAAAAAAGTCATTGATTCTAAAGGGATTTGAGTTTTTAAAAAAAAACCTAAGAAGGTATCTACTAGAGCAATAAATAGGATCGACCCGTGAAACGCTCCTTATTTTTTCCTATTTTGCGCTGTCATATTCTTAGGTTACGAGAAATAATGCTTTTTAATGAGCTCTTTTTTCATTAAAAAGTAAGTGAATGAAGAATATCTTCGTCTCTTATCTAAGAAGAGACAGAGAAGAGGCGCGCGGCAGCTGTCTGTCATGTAGGTAAAAAAAGGATCAATTAACTCTCTCTCTGGTCCACCTCTGAGATTCTTTTTATGCTTTTGATAATGTACAGTCAACTCCTCCAATGCTCCTATAATAGTACTATACTTTAGCGTGCACGCGGGGCCGGCCAACGCGGTGGCGTGTGTGATCGATCTTGCAGTTGCCGAGAGAACATCCGTTACAGTGGCAAGCAAGCGTCCGCTACATGGTTACCCGCGTCGCCGTCGCCTTAGTTAGAAGAAAAACCTCTCGGCCACTCGTTTCGTTGGCATTTCACTGGGACTGGGCCACTGGGCAACAGTGGCGAAGCTAGAGCAAATTCGAGGGTGATGTACTTACCTTATGTATTATGAATACATAGACATGTGTCTTAGGGGGTGCATATATGATGAAACAACGTAGCTTCGCCCCTGCGAGCAGAGCAGAGCAAAGCAAAGCAGCGGACGCCGGACGGGGGCTGCGCCGCGCGCTGGGCAATGAATGAAGCCCCAGCACATCCCGCAAGCCGAGGAGACATGAAGGGGGGAGGGGAAGGGACTTGAAAAGCGTCACCTCTACCTCGTGACCGCGCAGGCCGGTGGACGGGCGGATGGAGTCTGCTGCGGCCTGCGGGCGGGCGGGCGGCTGCCAAAGCTATCTGCTGCCTTGTCCTAGCGCCGGTAGTAGGAGAGAATCGAACCTCGGACCTCCGCACTGCCTCACGCACACGAACCATCCCTTCTGCTCAACTTATTTGTCAATAGATGGAACTCTTCTCTTTTAAACCTACGCGTCAAGTGACCTTTAGTTCCGATTGGTAACACCAACCGGGACTAAAGGAGATTTTTTAGCCCCGGTTAGTGGCCTAAAGATCTATTAGTCCCGGACGTAAAATTTTCTGAGACTAAAGCTCATTTTGAACATCGACAAAAGGTCTGTTCTCTAGTAACGACAGATAAACATCTTAGTAATAATCTCTTCCTAAATGTCAAGTTAGCCTTATCCACTTTTTACTTGCTAGCGAACGGCGCAATGGTATAAGCTAACCAATAGTTCTAAGCCAATCTCTCTAACAGTGCTACCTTTTAGTAATAACTTATAGTATTATTAGACCCATATGACAATCTCATATGACCTTGAAATATGTGTATAAGTTTACCTTTTGATCAAGACCTAGCATTTCTCTTTAAAAAAAATTAAAAGCTAGCTTATAAGCCAGCCATTGAAAAGCTAACCGAGTGGTCCGTTCAAGCTCGGTACCTCAACCTCTGGGTGGTCAGAGTTCGAGTCCCAAGGGACTCAATCTTCCTGATTTCGGGTTAGTGACCATCTCATCTCATGGAGATGTGATGCCGCTATGTAGGATAGGGGTTTGAGGATTTTCTCGATCAGAGTGAAAAAATCTTCTTAAACCGGAATACCTATGAGTGTGTAGCCACTGCGGATCGTTTTTTTTTTTACTTACTACTGGCACATGTAGGTTTACGGCTGAGTCTCACGGTAACAATTTAACCGCAGCAGTCCTACTCCACAAGGTTTCACCGAGATGGGGGAAATAATATGGGATGGGGCACATTTTTACCGTCACAAAGACAGGCAGTATAACAAATCTCAAGCAGTAAAGTTCCTTCCTCTCACCCTCTTCCTCTAGGATAGGAGTCAATGCCCCACAGTTTAGTGCGTGCGTGCGAGCGAGCGTCACATTTGGTTGCCTCTTGGTCCTGTGGCCGTCACATGGATGAAGCCCCGCCATTTACTTCCTCGTATTTACCTGCAACCATACAAAAGGCCTAGTTATTGAACTACAAGTACCAGTACTGGTTCGCATAAATTACTCACGCAACGTACCGGCCCACCCCCCACACACACAGTTATTATTATCGCCTCATTGGCCTTCTTAACCCCACATGTAACGTAATTGCTTGCTCCTATGAAAATATGAAATGAAATTTGCTAGGCCAAGCTAGTACTACGAGTAGTATTTATTATTATATCTTGCAAGCAACAGTAGCACACCACGCCTTTTGCTTAAACATGAACATGAATAAAGGTGGACTGAGGCGAGTACGTACTGTACTGTACATGACATGGACCAATGGCGATGAAAGAAAGCCCAGACAGACTATTTTCAAGAGGCAGGGCCGTAGTAGGGCCTTTCGGTTTGATCCATCGGCCGTGTTTAGTTGCCCGATTCGGGTGGCGCCGAATCGGCACAGTGCTCGATAGCACTTTTGTTTTTTATGCTAATAATTGTCTAAAAATTGATTAATTAGACTTAAAATATTCGTCTCGCAAAGTACAACAAAACTGCGCAATTAGTTTTTGATTTCATCTACATTTAGTACTCTATACATAGGTCGACATTTCGATGTGACAGAGAATCTTCTTTTTGCATAGTAAAATTTAGGAATGAATTTGAGGAACTAAACAGGGCCATCATCATCATACTACGACTTGTACCTTTGGTTGTAGATTTGGGATTCTGCTTTAACAACTCACTGCTACACCATCCGTGGTACCCACTGTCAACTCACTGTCATTGTAACAATAACAATAACAAAACCCTAGGAAATGGTGTACTAGTACTGTAGCAGTTGTATTGTTCTGAGCTAAAAAAAACTCCCAAAAGGAAATCTCTCAAAACTGCATCCAACGCCAAGGGAATGGATGAAAAGACTGGTGCTATTTAAGGGCCACCCCCCTAGTCCCCCAATGAGCCACCACACACACCCTGTGCCTCCCACCAGAAAAGCACACACCCACCTTCTCTCTCTCTCTCTCCTCTTCACCCGCCTCACTCAAAACCAACCAGCCTGTCCCCAACAATGCACACCAACATCCAGTCTTCTCCCCCAAATGAGTGCTGAGTTTTGTGGTGGTGCTGCTGCTGCGGCTGCGGCCATGGAGCTCGGAGTCGGGGATGTGATGGGGCTGCAGCAGGGCATCGCCATCACCGCGCCATCACCCAGGGACACCGACCTGGGTCTTCTCAAGCGAGCAGCCCTCACCCAGGCAGCGGCTGCTAGTGCTGGCCCCTACCCTTCCCCTTTCCTTGACGAACAGAAGATGCTCAGGTTCTCCAAGGCGGCGGCTCACACATTGCCCTCCTCAGGTTTGGATGCCTCCTCACTCAATCAGTCCTCGACAACACAAGCATTCTTCCCTCGTGCCCATCCATGCTTCCTTCCTCGTTCCTTCCTTTCTTTCATAAGCATTGTAGAAGTAGAACCAAGATGCCATTTTTGCATGTTCTTGGATGGATATGTTCTCTGCAAAACATGATAGACAAGGGTAGTAGTGTGTGTTTCTCTGTTGTAAGGCCAATCTCTAAACTGAGAATGGCCTAATAATATTCAAAAAGAAAAGCAAAAGTCAAAAGGAGGAACAGAGGTGCCAGCATTCATGGAACTTGATGAGCTCTCATGAATGCTACATGGAGGGGCCTAGCCTAGCGGCCACAGGGATTTGCAAAGCACTAGTAGAGCTCTCCCTGGAGCCTGGGCCCTGGGCCCCCCCCACCCCGGGCCAAGGCTGCCCCGTTTCATCTGCTTTTTTTTTTTCTTTACCTTTACACTTTTGTCTTGGCGCTCCCTTCACCATGCACGTCTCTGGAGATAAGGTTGCTGTTTGCTTCAGCATTTCAGATTTGGTCAGACTAAATATTCTCCTTGTTTCACCATCATCTAGGCTTGGATTTTGGAGGCCCAAGCGAGCACGACCAGGCTTTCCTGCTGTCCAGGACCAAGAGGCCATTTACTCCCTCGCAGTGGATGGAGCTGGAGCACCAGGCTCTGATATACAAGTATCTCAATGCAAAGGCCCCCATACCTTCCAGCCTGCTCATTTCAATCAGCAAGAGCTTCAGATCATCCAATAGAGGTATGCAATGCATGTTCTGAGTCAGAAAACTAAGGTTCTCTACTTCAAAACTACTAGAAACTTGCAATAAACTAAGATAGAAAAGAAATATAATTTTGCACACTCTACTTCAAAACTACTACCACTTGCAAATAAGCAAAGATAGAAAAGAAATATTATTTTGCACAGATGGATGCCTTTGCAGTGTTACATGGTCAATAAAAATGTTGGCAGCTCTGTAGTATTTGAAACTACAAATCATTAAGTTCAATGTATTAATGCCATGGAACTACAAAGATATATTACACCAAAATGTGACCATCATTTTGTACCCAAACAATCATATGACAAAGAATAACCAGCATCGCTTTGGATATAAATGTAATCAGATCTTGACAGAATTCTGTAATGCAGTGAGCTGGAGGCCTCTCTATCAAGGCTACACAAATGCAGACTCTGACCCAGAACCTGGAAGATGCCGACGAACAGATGGAAAGAAGTGGCGATGCTCCAAGGAGGCAATGGCTGATCACAAGTACTGTGAGCGCCACATCAACAGAAACCGTCACCGTTCAAGAAAGCCTGTGGAAAACCAACCTAAAAAGACCACCAAGGAGGTGCCTGCTGCTGCTGGCTCATTGTCATGTGCTGGGCCACAAGGTAGCTTGAAGAAGGCAAAAGTTAATGACTCCAAGCAAGGCAATGTCAGCTATTGGACAGATAGTTTAAACAGGTAAATACTATATTCTTACACCAGAGTCATCTCCTTATATGAGTCACCCTATTTTAGCATCATATCTGAATAATAAACTCAAATCCAAACTTAATACTTGTGCATCCTATTAAGAGCATCAACGATGTTACATTTTGGAATAGTATTAGTACGTTACATTCTGGGATAGTGTTAGTATGTTATGGTTCTATATAAGATTGTTTTGATTTTAGTTGCCACTTTGCAGTCAGAATAATTCCCATTTCTAAAACCTTGTAGTACTCATTTTCAGGACCATGTTGACCAGAGAGAAAGCAAACAAACCGACAGAGGACAACTCTTTGCTCCTTAATTCTACAAATAGCCAGCCCACCTTGTCCCTGCTCTCTCAACTGAAGCAGCAGAACAAACCAGATAAGTTAGGTCCCACACTGGAAAATGAGTCAAACTCAGACACAATATTGAAAGCCTGGGGTGGCAACCAGATTAGCCACAAGAGCATTTCCTCCACACAGCGCCATGATGCTGACTCCCTCCAATCAGTCCTTCAAAATTTCAGCCTAGCCCAGAATGAGAAGAGGGAATCAGAAAAGAACAAATATTCTGATTCCATGCTAGTTTCATCGACTTTCTATTCTGCAGACGGTCCAGGAACTACCTGCCTTACACCTAACATGACACAAGTGCAGCAGGATTGCATATCAAGCTCTTGGGAGATGCCTCAAGGTGGACCTCTGGGCGAGATGTTAACCAACTCCAAGAATAGTGAGGACTTAAGCAAGTGTGAATCAAGGTCATATGGTTGGTTATTGAATCTTGATCATGCACCATGATTCCTCAATCCATGGAGATCATGACATAGATATCTCACCATGGAGGCAAACAATGGTCAGAAAAAGAAGGTTCAAATAACCCCATTGTTTGCCCCATGCATGCTCGCTGTCTACATTTGTATTTCTGTTTTGTAGCATTTAGCTAGTTGAATTATCAGTTCTTCTGAATCTGGCTGTATCTTAACCAAATTCTAGTTTGCCGCAGATGATATCTTGCTTGCTGGATGTTTCATGTTTAACTTTCAACAGATCCATTTGGATCAACAGAAAACTGTTTGAAGAACCAGCTCTAGTAAGCAAGGTTCCAAGGAACTACTTTAGTATGCACATTTATCTCACTTTTTTTCAGACATGCAGGAGAGCTGCATCATCATTAAATTAAATTAAATTAAATAAGAGTTTAGAAACCCTGGTGTTTTTTTTTGAAACAATTAGAAACCGTGGTTACACCCCAGACACACCATTAATTATATTTTTCTGATGGACTACTGAAATATAGATTAAACGCATGACGATAGACATGTAACTGCCATTGCAGACATTGAGGTCATTTGACCTTCACAATGGCTGCAACGTAGGGTTACAATTGACAGGAATAACACAGTACCATTTGTAGGAAACCCTTTGATAAGTCACAAAACTAACTACTGCAATCACAGTTATTCATTTCATATATGAGAACTTTTGAAGTGCATTTCCAAAAACAATCCTGCCGGGGTTCCAAACATAAGTCCTGCTCAATGGCTATACCGATATATGGGATTCACGTATGATATTTCGAACCATGGCCTGGATTGGAACAGCATCCAGGTGGCCACAAAAGAACCCAAGTTCATGCATGACTATTCGATGGCCACAAAAGAATCCAAGTTCATGTATGACAGTTCGATGCAAGAAAAGGATCCATGACGGCTCATACTGATATGATCATCCATAACAACTATGATGACATATTGACATCTGAGAATGCAAAAGACTGATAAGGAGTGCAGAGCAATCTATCCAACTTGAGAACTAGCCAAAAATCACAACAGACAAGTAACCACTAGAATCATTTTGGAGAGTATTTTCACCATAAGGGAATAAAGAAAGCAAAACTGAGCTAAACAAAACTCAAATAAATCAGGGATAACAGAGAAAGGACATATTTTTCGTGCAAAGAATAAAGATATATACTGATATCTCATCCAGAAATAAGTGATTAGTATCTCTATCACAGTCAGTGTCATGATTTGGACCAGAGCAACCCATTCCAATCTGCAAACTATCCAAATATCACAGTAGACAAGACACCAATAGCATTTACTTCAGGCAAAGAGAACTCAATATACCATGGGTAACAAAAAAAAAGGTTCATAGTTTTCAAGCAAAGAATGAAGGTGCTGGCTCAGACACGCATAGAGCTCATCAAAATATGGTCCTTGAATAAATCAAGTTTCAGCATCGAGAAACGAACATTTTTGTCATCACAGCCATCCTAAATAACCCAGATGCACGAAAAGGCCATAACCTTGTAACAATAAGGAAAACATATTCATTTGCACTGGCTCAGACACGCACAAAGGTCATCAAAGTTTGGTCCTTGAAAAAAATCAAGTATCAGGATCGAGAAACGTATGTTTTCGTCATCCCAGCCATGCCAAATGAGCCAAAGACACTACTAAAATCTATACCTTTGCCATTTACCCTGTCATCTGCAGATAAAAGGATATTTGCACCCTGACCATCCCACGACCAAAATCAACAATAGTGCCAAATCCTTAGTAGTACAAAAGTTTCAAGAACACAAAGGATCAGACACGAAACCACCTCTGCCAGGAAGTACCCAGCAGGAATAAAAATCGAGGATGAAAAGATCAGCAGAAAGGTTGGTAAACATTGACTCTGCATTGCATTGGCTCAGACACGCACAAATAAGGTCATCACGATTTGATCCTTAAAATGCATTAAGAATCATAATCAACCAAAAACCCTTTTTGCCATCACTGCCACGCAGCACAGCAGAGGCAGATCTACTCATCACCAGGTCCCAACTAACATTGGCTGAAGAGAAAAAGAATGGCTACAGCATAGAGCTGCAGCAATCAAATTGATGTGCGAGGATGCGTAACCAGAAGCCCATCATTTATTCAGGCTGCGGCTATTAGAGCCCGGATTGATCTAGGAGCGGCTGGAGGAAGAACGCCATGGTCATCGGATCTAGAAACCACAGCTCCTCGGAAATGACCAACCTCCCATTAATAAATAGATAGGTGGAGCAAACATTCAAGCAAGAACACAAAGCGTGATCAATCATCAATTACACGACAAACTGAGGAGGAGCAAACTCTCGGTCTCAGCAATCTAGAGAGGGCAAAGGGCAAATATCTATCCAAATCGATAAGTCTACGATGACAAACTGAGAGCAAAGAGGAGGGCGCTGGGAGAGATTTGGTCAACATGGGTGTGTTTTGGGGTTGAATTAAGGGCAACTCAAAGAGCATCCATAAAACTTGGATAAAAAACAACTCTAAAAAAAAAAATTGACCACCAAATACAACTGTACCACAGCAGCTACCCAAAATCCCATTTTTTTTAAACTGCGAGGTCATTAGTTATTTTCATCGAGTTTCTCCTGACTTCATGGATTGCAAGGTTCAGCACCGTTTCCCGACGTGCCACCAATGCCCCTGCCACAGAGCAGTCGTCAAGCCACCCGAGGCCAGCAGCATCCAGCCCCCCCAGCCAGGACAGGATGCAGGGAGGCAGCCAGGGCAGCTGCCAGCCAGGAAGGAGGCTTCAACTGCCATTGATTAAACCAGAATTTTCAGTGTTTCAACAACAATTTGCAGCGGAATGACCAAGAAAACAAAAGGCTACATGTCACGGTTACTCCAACCCTAACTGTAGTACTGTAGTACTCAGTTTCCTGGTAGTGGTAGCAAGACCAGTGCCGAAACATAAGCTAATAGGCAATTCATCATTCATTTTTCAGAAGCAACGTATGATTGGGGCTGGGTTGGGTTGGGGTGGGGGGGGGGGGGGGGGGGGGGGGGTTGCAGAGTTTAGGGACAATAAAATAATGACGATATGACACACTCAGATTGGTAATAGGTAGGTACTCCCTCCTCCGTCCAAGAAAGAATGCAATTATGGGAAGCGTAACATCTATAACTCTAAATAAATTTATTATAAAATATATTCTATAACTAATCTAATTATATTTATTTTGTCTAATTGGTGTCAGTACTTTTTCAAATAATTTTAGTCAAAATTTGAACTCTTTGACTTCCCGAAATGTGAGAATTGCATTCTTTTGTGGACGGAGGGAGTAATAGATAGCTATGAGAACATCACATAATGTTAAGTTAATCAAAGAATTAGTCAAATAATCTATGCTACTAGGTGGTGGTAGTACATGCCAACATTACTACATTAGCCAGTAGTCGGAGGAAGTTGGTCTAGAAATAACATAAACCTACTAGCCAGAAGTCGGGGAAAGTTGGTCTGGGAAAATCCCAGAGTTCCTCATAACCTTGAGTTCTCTTAATCTACTAGATTTGGATTGCCACAATATGGGCCAGAGAAGAACAGAACATGTTAAGATATTGTAAAGGCAGCAGAAATATTGCAAGATCGCTACACCCGTGAACCCTGTCATATTTAAGTTTTGCTAGAGCAATTTATTCAGTACCGCTCATGATGCTTGCTCAACACTTGCCCTGCCCATTCTAATTACATTAAAATTGCTTTTGCTGACCTTCATGCGATTGTGGAAGTGACACCGCCTCATAAGAATGCTGATTAGTAACACAAACGTAATTGCTCGCCAGTACATACTAAACTGCTGGGGATGAAGTAGCCAAATGTCAAACACGCCAACACAGGAAACTCACCGGAGGAGATCAACGCAGCAGAAAACTCACCGGAAGAGAGTGGCTCCCATAGCACTAGTTGAGGGGAACTCGTCATCACCACCTTCTTAGGACATCGCAGTCGAATGGAAAGGATCAGCCGCCGCCGAGCGCCTGGGATACGTATCGACATGCCGACGCCGCCATTGGGTTCTCCCCGGGTTATGGGCGGCGGAATCGCTTCACGGGGGGTGCGCCGACATGGCGTCCCTGCAGAAACGGCGGAACGCGACGCGGGGAACGGGAACGCGACAGTCGGCAGAAGAAGAGGGCTCTTCGGCGCGCGCGCGGAAAGAGCGCCGTGCTCCTCGCGCTCGCACGAAGGCTTTCGCGCCGCCGGATTCTCAGCGGAGCCCAGAAATGAGTACAGTCGTTCTTGTAGTTGAGTGCCAGTGACAAGATTCTGGAAGGAACGGGGAACCCTAACTCATTTATTCTGTGGGCTTTTCTGGACTATGGAATTCCGTGGAATTTGGAGTGCTCACCTGCGGCCCAATTAGATCTGGAATTTGGACTGCTCAACATACGGACCAATAGGCCCACGAGCTAAAATCCCTCAATGAGTATGATGACTTTTTCCTTCCAATTCTCCCAAATCTAAAGTCCAGTCTTTGTCACAAGGCGAACGAACACCTGGGAAAATCCGGATAAAAAAAACACCTGGGAAAATCATAGGCGCCAAAAAAATCATGTGCGAGGCGCGTATAACCCAAGAACCCATCTTTTCACCGGGCCAAGGCTATGTAAACCTCGTCGAATCGATCTGGGAGCGCCGGGGGCACTGTAGCCGCGGCCATCGAATGCGAAAACCGCAGCCTGTGGATGTAACCCAGCTCCCTTCATTAATAATTATAATTAAAAAATTAAAATGAAAATCAAATGCGGGGCGAAACCCTCGAGAAAACGCGAATGGCAAGACTATAGATTGATTTCAGGAACGGAAACTACGAACGCGGATCGAGAGAGATCTGCAGTGCAGCAAGGGGATCTGAGGATTTTGGAGGTGGCCAACCGAAATTGTATGAGGATTTGGGGGCCGTCCGCCCGTCCGCGTCGCGAGAAGACTACTTCCTGCCCTGCCTGCCTGTCCCTCCTATATCCTATATATAGGCAGCCGTTCCACCACCTGGCAATGCGAGGAGGACGGCAGTGGGATCGTGACGTCATCATCACGTGGTCTCGTTCAGCTTCAGATTGTTTCAGATGCATTCTGGCCTGTTTACGGGTCCTCCTCGTGATCAATTGGTGGCCCAAGACAGCTCTTTTTTTTTTTTTTTTTTTTTTTTTTGCCAACGAGACCCGAGGCCACTTTGCAGCGAGCCGAGAGAGGACCACGCCAAGGTCGTCACGCACGATTCAGTCAGTTTCGTGTGGAAAGCCCAAAGCCCCAAACCATAGGTGACCATCTGATTTCACAGTGTTATCTGCTCTCAAAAAAACAAAAACAAAAAACTCCCAGTGTTCTGAAAACATATAGTCTGCCAGTAGTATAAATAGCATAACATAAATAAATAAAATAAAATCATTCAATCAAACCACAGAGTTCCACGAGGGCACGTGTCATGAGGAGGACTTGGAACAAAGAGGTAATCACCTGCATGCCCTTCTCCTTGCATGCTTTAACACATCACCACCCATCAGCCGTGGAGGCGAGCTACTGCGCGTGTGGGATGCTAATAGCACTAACATGTGTTAAATACCAAATCCGGATATTGCACGTGTGGGATACTAGCATGCACCATGCATTACCACGTGCTAAAAACCAAATCGGGCAAAATCACATTATTTGTCCGTGAATTGCAGAGTCGACAGTCGTGGGCCAAAGAGAGCACAACCCTCTAAGCCATGGGGATTTCATGTTGCCAACCGAGTCGACAAAAAATGACATGTGAAAGAGGTATACACATACACGTCGCTTGTCACATGCCGCCTGTGACTAACAGGTGGGCCCTCCTCCCAAGCTCGTCTTTAGAAGAATATTATCGTGACCTAGCTAGTGTCAAAGAAATTTGTGACCTGTTCGGCTGATTATTTTTGCAACTGATAAGTCGGCTGATATTATTTTTGACTGTTTTGTTGTGAGATAAAAATATTATACCATAACTGATACACCAAGCTAATAAACCAAGTGAACAAGACGCTGATTTGCTAGACGACATGGCTCATCCATTGAGGATTGAGTTCACCGGACCTTTGGAGAGGGTAATATCGTGGTTGTAGCCGACAATTATAACAGTTGTCGAAGGGGGGGTGATATGACGCTTCCAACCACGAGGCAGGTGGAGGACATGTGGGGTTGAAAGCATTATACAAAAGTTTTGTAGCATTTGATATAATTATTCTACCATTCTATTGTTTTTTATTTTTAGTAAGACATAAGTGTTGTCATTTTGTGGTTTTAGCTAAATTGCTTTTTACTGTTTTGTAATGAGTAAATCCTAGACAACCAATGGAGGTCAAAGGTGGCATTGTCATTATAACAACCCTGTCGTAATTGGGTTACATTATAACAACAATTTGAGACGGTGATTGGATGGTTTAAGAGCAATGAATTGAAGAAGTTTGTGGAGGACTAGGCAGACAAACGCTGGTATAGGTGACTGGTAGTGGCCGAGGCCCGACAACACTTTAGGATGGAATGGGAAAGAAATTGTTGGGCCAAGATAAAACCTTCGACGACTGCATTGACTCTAGTCGACTCCAACAATACCCTCCAGTAAACACCATTTTGTTTCATTCCGGCTCTCCGCCGATTTCAACGTAGTGTCATCCTTCTGCCACTAAATCTAAATGTTCCTTTGGACCTCAATGCACCTCTTGTCCACCTACACAACCCGTCTTCCACTATACTTTACTTTGGCGACCTACTAGAGTCTAGAGACCCTTTTACATGGTGGCCATTGAAACCCTGATCGAACCTAACTCTAAAGACAACCATACCGATCGTACAATATATCTTCAGTATATTGATCCTATACGATCGAAGCTTCCATGCGATCCTATGACACCATACAATATATTAATTGATATAAATAACATTTTAAATGTTTCAATTGTGATAAATAGATTAATCAAAATAAATATAACCGTTAATCTTCGTACAACATTACAAATATTACATAAAGTATATCTCTACCTAGCATTAAGGGCTAGTTTGGATGCAGCCCTGGGAAACTTGCCTGGGCCAGGCAGCAGCTCCAGGCCGTCGATTTTCTACGCCTGGGGTCGGATGGACCTGCCTGGGCGGCAGTCCCAGACGAGGCTCCCATCCAAACACGCCCCAAGAGCGATGGGTTTCTTCCAATCCGCTTTTTTATTCTAAAAACTACCCTCACACATCCTCCATGTATCGACATAGACCCACGACCCATGTCACGTGTTCATTTACGATTAGAACAACTTGGGTCCTTGTCAAAAAAAAAACTTGGGTCCAAATAATAGCATAGTCTAGTTATAAGACGTATTTAACGAACCCAACCTTTGGTTGCGTGGTTACGTGGGAGAGAACGAGATTTGGGTTGGATATACGTAGGAATCATAGGATATATACTAGCATCTCACATCAGTCACATGCGCGCAGACCGCAGACGGCCGGTAGGCACTGATGACATTCCAACACTGGACCCCCCCAATTTGTCTCCATAATGCTCGATGGCCTGCCGAATAATTCCTGTACGCATGGAAGTCACGGCCCTTGCGTTTTGACTTTAGCGTTGTAACCTAGCGTTCAGGTCATAACTATTATTCTTATTCATTCTCTGGCGGACAAGAACAAGATAATGGTCCGCCGTAGAGCTCGTCCGATCCGTCACACGTTGACGTGCAGTGGGTATACTTTATAAGTACCCAAATGTCCAATATATAGTTAGATAAGTATATGCTACTAAGATAAGCACTGCACTGTAACTATTTTGTGCCTAACTGCCGATATATATACACAAACATGCAGATACCACCGTACGCGGTACGCGTACAGGGTATATATACCAAACTGATACTACCGTACGGGTACCAAACTCACACTGACCCAAAAGAGAGACCCAACCAAAAAAAAAAAAAAAAAAAAAAAAAACAGCAGTGGTGCGTCACACCGGCAGCCGTTAGATGATCGGACGCGGCAAGCATGCCTGCCGGCTGCTGATCGGTACAGTCTGTTAGCCACTGAGCTCAAAAGCCATTCGTGTGTCTAGTCTGTTCAGTTGGAGCCACCATGCCCCGCCCTGGTCAGATTCATCAGCAAAAGCGCGCGAGAGGGAAACGAAAAAACGACGCAACGACGCTTGCAGGAAACGACGGGCACGGCCGGTCAAGCCACCACTTCTGATTTCTACACCCCCCGTCGCCATCGCCGGATCAAGCCCTGCCCTGCCCACCCTGCCAGCCTTCTTCTTCTTCTGCTGCTATAAAATCTCTAAGAACCCCGTCGCATCTCTCGCTCACGGCTTCCGCAAATCGCGTACATACGCTTCCTCTGTCGCGTTGCTACAACCAGCTTCTGCTCTCCTGGTCTCCTTCGTTTCCTCTGCGCGTGCTCTTCACTCTGTTCTGCTCTGCTTCTGGTCGAGCTTACTGATCGCTCGCGTGTGATCGAGCTCCAGGAGTTTCCGGACGACGACGACGACGGCGGCGGCATGAAGACAGAAGCTGTGGCGGCGTCCAAGTCCGGCAGCAGCAGCAGCACGGTGGCCTTCTCATGGGAGCATGAGCCCGGGGTGTCTAAACAGAGCCACAAGCCCGCCGCTGGCGGTGCGCCTCGCGCGGCGGCTGCAGTCGGCAGCAGGAGGACGCCGGCGAGCGCTAATAAGAAACAGGCGCCTGCTGCTGCTGTGACGACGACGGCACACCGGGACCGCCTGCGCGTGCCGCCACCACCAGGAGGGCCGGCCGCCTCGACGCCGAGGAGGAGAAATCCGAGGAGCCGCCGCGGCGTCAGGCCGGCGGAGGACCCCTTCCTCGCAGCCTACCTGGCCTGCACGGACGACGGCGCCAACGGCGGGAGAGGCAGTTACAGAGGGGCCAGAAGCTGCTTGGCTGGGCTGGGCTTGGGCTAGGCCTCGGTCTTGGGATGCGTGGGCTCGGGCTCTCTTGCAAGAGCTCGTGTGGGGCCGTGGAGGAGTGCGTCGTCAGGCTGGCTAAGATCCCTAGACTCGACGAGGATTGATTGAGTCCTGTCCTGTGTTTTTTTTTTTCTTTCGATTTATGTGATTTTCAATCGTTTGCTCCAAAGATACTACAAATAGTAGTACTAGTAGAGTGAAAAGTTGAACGAGTAGTGCTCACCAGTGTCATTGTAATTGTACACAGTACATAAAAGTCTCCGGTTACTGCCTTATACTGGTCTCATCTCTGTCAAAGCAACAAATGATCCAACTGCACTGGCGGTAACCGGCGTTAAAGTTGCTATTTCAAGTCATTTGAAATTGCTCACTGTGCTCCAAAGGTAGAACCTCCCTTTGCTACAAACTCCAAAGGAACTACAGAGGGCTTGTTTGGCGTTTGGCAGGTCTCCTCCTGATTTATTATTTTGATTGTGTAACCACATATGTTGCCCATGACATTTAAAATTGTTTTGGGTTATTGGCTCGGTCGTAAATTTATCTCTATGGTTGTCACACCTGCAATAGCGACCAAGACCATGAAAAAGTTGTGAAGACAATGGTGGAGGCCCTAGTCGGTCGAGGTGCTGATCATCAAGTTAGCAGTGGTGGTGGGTTATCGGTGGGAAATTGCTTCATAAAAATGACATAAAAAGGTCTATCAGCCCATTAGCCCACCCGAGGAGGAGAAAGTTCAACTGGCGGTCGCCCTACAGCTCGAGGCAGAGCCTATTTCTGAATCCGCCACTGAGGAGAGCGTCAGAGAGTGGTCTAGTAGATATATGGGCAATAGAGGCCCGACCCGACATGACCTGCCTTGCTTATTGGATTGTCATGGCTTGAATAACGAAATACTCATTCCATTTCAAATTATAAGACATTTTAAAAATATTGGAGAGTAAAAAAATCTCAACTTTAACAAAAATTATAGAGAAAATTATAAAAAATTTACTATATTAATATAATTAATAAAGAATTTAATGATACTTAATTGACATCATAAATATTATTATATTACCGTATAAGTTAGGTAAAAGTTGGGATGTTTGAAATGGAGGAAGTAGAATAAAAAACCATTGAAGTGCACGTGCCAAACTCAAACAACCTGAGTGCGACCTAGACCAAAAGGCAACCGCGCGTGCCTGGCATTCTCCTCAATGTTATGTCTACTGTACATAGGAACACACACGTACATCATTCGTGAGGTGGTGGTAGCGGAAATTCTATGTGGACAAACCGTAGTTGGATGTGTGCACTTCTGGTAATAACCCGATTTGGACGAAATCCTTTGTGGACGACGTGAGCAAGTTTAATTCTGTCAGCGGAGGGGTCACACACTCTCACTGTCTCGCAGTCTCGCGATCGAGCAAATCACGCAGGAATCATCTGCCAGCCGTAGGTGTTTTCTGCAAGCATCATGCATGCAGCAGCAGGCAACGTGCGTAATTAATGACCTCTAAAAGAAAGGTTGGCAAAAATCGTTTGCCACGTTAGCTGTCTTTGATCGTGGCTTGTTTCCAGGCAATCGGCGACGTGAATTGCGCTTCTTGCGTTCAAGCTTGAGATAGGTATACCCGAACACACAGTCACTTTCAGTTTCAACAGCTAAATCTTTCTAGCAAATGTTAACGAAGGTAGCTAGAAATCCGGATTGCGTACGTAGGTAACCTCTTGATCGATTTCTCCAATCAATATTCAACAATTGGTTTGCCTGCCTGAGACTCGATCTGACAGTCAATCTGACTAACAAACGAAAAATATTATTGCAATTCCAACCAAAAATGTCAAGGTAGCTAGCATCAGTACCGCCACGTACACATGTCAAAATTCCCTTTGCACATGCACCCCACCCCGATTGTTCATCCTCATTTCAAGCCCGATTTCATTTCACCTCTGCCGAAACGGCGAAAAACAAATCAAAGCTGATAGGATCATAGGATGATACTCCAAGATTGACTGCTCCTGTAGTAGAAAATCCCACGTCATTGCAGTTGCAGTTGCAGCTGGCTTCGATTATCGCTAGTTTTTCTTCTTCTTGTTTCGTCGACGTACGTAGTTTCTACGGACAGCCAGCATCACTCCACGCTCTTGTTATGGCGTTCGAACACTCCTCATGAAGAACTCCATTCGTTCATTGTCTCCATGCTCACCTGCCAAGTTTCCACGAGCACGTACAAGTCACGGTGGCCTGATGCGTAAGCCCTTATCGTAGTTTTTGCCTCCCGCGTCCTGATAACATAGCCTTGACCCTTGAGTTCATGGCATTTCGAGCGAGGCACACAAGAACACGTTTCAGATCCCAGTCTTTCAGCTATTGGTGTAGTGAGCACGTACTAGTCACGGTGGCCTCATGCATAGGCCCTTTATGGTAGTTTTCGCCCCTACGTCGTTGTAACCTAGCCTTGACCCTTAGGTCATGACAATTAGAGCGGGGCACGTTTCAGGCCTCGGCCTTTTTCTCATTAACGACAGTTGTTTGTGTAGTACTGGTACATAGAGCAACTCTAACAGACTGGATAAATATATTTATGAAGTTATTTATACTTATTATGCATAAAAACGGAAAAAGTCTACATAACCCCTTCAACTATGAGGGGTGGACTACTTAACCCCCTGAACTACAAAACCGGTTATTCTATCCTCTGAACTATCAAAATCGGCCAAATAACCCTCTCTAGGCGGTTTTAAGGGTGATTTTGTCTTTTTCTTTTTTATTTATTTCAGTTGAATCTTTGAAAAATCATAATAAATCATAGAAAAGTCATAAAATAAAAAAATCAATTTTGTTGAACCCGCATGAGTAGATCTAAACATTGAACATGTAATATGATATGCTTTAGTAAAAGGTTTTTGTTGTAAATTTAGATCTATGTTTTTCTATGTAGACTTTTTCCGCATAAAAACACTTCAATAGTTATTGTTTTTTATTTTCACTAGCCGGCGTTGGTTAAATTTCGCTACCAAGTCTTGTTTGCTATATGTATTTTTCAATTTAAGTATCACTACTAAAATGGTGGACTTCAAAACATCAAGAGAACTCAAGAATTTTTAGATTTTTTAGGTATAAAAGTGTATATTTTAAATGATCTTTTTATTTTACATAATAGCTAAATCTTACACCTTGCCATCTAAAAGTGTGTCTTAGAGGGAGCCAGATTGGGTAACTTTACAGAGCAAAGTTACATTGTAACTTTCCTGCAATCTCCACCCTCCATTCCCTATCCAACGACTCAGCACGCATTCAAAGCAAAAACTTCCAACACTTTGCATTTTTCGTCTGCTTCAGCTGCAGTCTGCGACATGTCCATGCCGATGATCATGACCACCTCCGGCGGGCTGCTCTCCCTAGCCGCGAGGACGCGCAACAGACCTGGCCACTGGAACCCGTAGCCGAGGGCCGAGGCCATAGTTAATGATATGCAGGTGGCGCCTTTCTGTGCCTAGCTTGCTGCCATTCTTCTTGGTCTTGATCTATGAGTGGAAGCTCGTCCTACTGATTCGCCTTGCTGTGACCCAAACCGAAGCCGAAACCTGGCCATCTTTTGCTTGCGCAGGTCCTATTGTGCGATCGCTGAAGAACAAGGAACCTGCTGCTGTCGTCAGAGTCCACTAACATGAGCACTTGATTCCGCTAACACTACAGGTATAGGACTCGAGCACAAGACACGATTACACGACGTTGGCTGACATGCTAACTGACTGAACTGAAATACCTCAAACTGACAAAAACTAACACCACAGCTAGGATTACATTCTTCATTGTCTAGTGGCAGACTAGCAGAGCTCGGCGCCTTGCGGCTGCGTCATGCATTTGTGCGCCCCTGCGCTGTAGAGCTCGTGCCTAGCGGCTGCGTCCCCGCACAGCCGGTGCTCGCTCCCAGAAAATCCCATGCGTGCACAGCTCGCGCCGGCACTAGTGCTCGCACTCGAAGCCGGATCGGAGGAGCCCGTGTGCTGCAGAGCTCACGCGTCCCGGGGCTGGAGCCCAGAGGCCCACACATCGAAGCTCGTCCATGGCCACAGCAGCAGCATCCCGCAGGAACCCCCAAGCGCCACCGCCTCACCCCGTCCATGATCCACAACAAGCTCAGAGTCTCGCACCGTCGATTCCCTCTTCGAGCTTCGCGGCCTCGTCTTCTCCAACATGACCATTCACGATGCCGGCGGACGCCACCAGCGTATCATTGACTGCGGCCTTGGCTACGGGTTCCAGTGGCCGGGCCTGCTGCGTGTCGTCCTTGCCGCAAGGGATGGTAGCCCGTCGGAGCTCCGGCTTGGACGTGTCTGCCGGAGTGGACAAAAAATAGTAAGTGTTGTAAGCTTTTGTTTTGAACGCATGCTGAGTCGTTAGATAGGAAACGGAGGGTGGAGATTGCAAGAAAGTTACAGCGTAACTTTGCTCCGTAAAGTTATCTAATCTGGCTCCGTCTTAGAGTCCCTCTTCGGGAACACGCCCGACCCGCCTGGCTAGATCAAGAATGGCGTGGCGTTCGAGCCACCACGTACGCCCGGCCCAGATGAGGGTAGAAAACCCGACGCACAGCCACGCAGGAGATGACGGCCGGGCGGGCATGCGTGGTCAAGGGCAGCGCTTCTGATTTATCGCCGCACCACACGGGTTTTGCCGACCAACCCGTCGCATCTCTCGCGCACGCGGCACGCAGCAGCCTCCTTTGTGCCGGCCCGCGCCAGGTGCACGTGCACGGCTAGCTTAGCAGTAGCAGCCCTGTTCCGATCCATTCCATATAAACAACGTAAATCGGCATTTTAAGAAGGATTTTACACATACAAAACGATTGTTTTTGTTTCAACGAGACTTCAAAATCATTTTCGAGCCGTGTCCTTGCCGGGTGCTAAGGTTGGCAGTTGCCAAAGTCCGCGCGTGGAGAGGCACGGCTCCACGAATGCCACACGGCACTATGTCCATTCTTTTCCCAGAGGCCGTGGACCGAGATCAACAAAGTTGAGGCGAAAACACCTTGTAAAAAAAAGGGGGAGAGAGAAAGGCGAAAACACAAGTCTAAGTGGGCCTTGGGTTACAAGGCTTCAATTTGCAGCCCTCGAGTGGTAAGAGAGCAGTGTGTGTATACTGGGCCATTCTACAGTCCTCCAGAGATGGGCCAGCCCACCATAGGTGATAATAACCCAAGAATACCGCAGGAGTAAAAAAAAAAAAAGAGCTACTGCCGAACGAACGTTCTACGGGTAGAACGGACGTTCGAGCGGCCCGGAACCCCTTCCCACCGCACAGGACACACAAACACCCACCCCTGACACACACACGAATACACGCGGTCGTCTCCCCCACCGCGACACCCCCACCCCCTCCGCGCGGCCCTGCTCCTCCGACTGGATCCGCCGTCGCCGCCCAACATGGCCGTCGTGCCCCCTCTGAAACAAAACAAAAAAACGAAAAATAGAAAAAAAACACCAAAAAACGTTGATAGAAATACAATAAACCGATCTAATTTTGAAACATCAGAAAACAACACTTGCAACATATATCTAATAGCACATGGGACATGCGTTTGTACCCCTAGCTGTAACACCAGATCTAAATTTGAAACATTCAAATGGAACATTTGTAACATACATACTGACACAGTTGAAACACCGAAAAACATGCGTATGAAACACTTAAACAAACACATGACTCAGAGAGTAAAAGAAACAACAATAACAAAACAATTGAAACAAACACAAATCTGAAACAAAAAAGAAACAAGAAAAAAACAAATGATTTGATATAAAAAAACAAAACCAAAAACAAATTGAAACAAAGAGAAGAGATTTAATGAAACAAAAAAGATCAGATCCAGACCAAGAGAGAGTACAACTGAAACAATGTGGACAACGTTTGAAACAAATTACTCAAAACATTTGAAACAACATTTTTGTAATATTGAAACAACAGATACAACAAAATGAAACAAAAAAATAATGATCGCACGGTCAAGAGGGGGGAAAGATGGGATTGAGGAGGAGGAGGATAAGGGGACAAGGGGAAGGACGAGGAAGGAGCAGGCCTCGTGACCTACCTTGACGGAGCAACCCAGAGGGGGAGGAAGAGGAACAGGGGAGGAGCGCGTGAGGGAAGGGATCCGATGGATCCGGTGGATCCATGGCCGCTGCCACCGCCGCGGGATCCGGTGGATCCATGGCCGCCGTCGTCGTCGTCGCTGGGCCATGGATCCAGCGAATCCACGGTCGTCGTCGTCGCGGCCGCCATTGCAGCAGATGTCGCATCTGCCATGGCAGCAGCAGCCGCATCCGCATCCGCAACAGCCGCCGTTGCACCAGATCGGAGGAGGGTGTGTGGGTGCACAAGAGAGAGAGTGTGAGGAGGGAGTGGAAGGGGGCAGGCGGAAATGACGAAGGTGGGGGGGCGTGCGGTGGGTTTGGGGGGTACGTGCGGCCCACCGCCCCGGCCGGCCCACTTGCGGTCCGACACGCGTTCAACACGTGTAGAACGTCCACGGTGGAGCATTACTGGAAAAAAAAAACAATACCGCAGGCGGGCAGGTCGTCGCATGAAGCCTCACAAGGCATGCAATTTCGCCGCCTCGAAAATATAAATACTCCTAGTATTACGTACAACAAGAAATGGTGGCACGGTCTTCCTGTGTGCAGCACAGAGTGTCTGAATTTCTCACAACTGTTTGAGCAGAGTGCAGAGGCTTTCTTTCATTCAGAATGAAAAAAAACGTACTTTGCTGGTGTACGGTATGCTTCGACAGATTTAGACCCACACCAGACCGGGCTTTATACAACTAGAATTTCCTTTGATTCATCTGTCTTCTCGACGTGTCCTTTGCTGTTGCCTTCCTTTTCCCTGAGGAAAGAAAAGAAAAAGGAAGCACACAGATGACAGATGCACACGGAGCCCATCATCCAGCAAGTACGGACACAAAAAAGTTTTGAGACACGAACACGGGCACAGCCGAACAGGGCATGGGGGCATGGCCTCCTGCATGGTTGAGATCAGATAGACGGCGGCCAGCAGAATTGTCGCAACGTGCGTGCGTGCCGCCCGCCCCGGTCGTACGCCGTGGGCACGGAACAGCTGCCGGCCCGGGACCGTCGTCGTACGTCGTCGTCTTGTTTTGTTGTGCAGCGCGGCAGTCGTTGCGACGTTGCCTTGTCCGGTTGTCCGGCTCTCGTGCTCGTTGTCTGCACGTACCGTGGATGGCGTGGGGACGCCAGGCCGGAACAGGGCGACAGATCGACAGGAGAGGTTGTGCATTGGAAGGGCATCCGAGGCTTGGCTCTGGCTCTTGGCTCTAGCTGTACGCAACACGCAGCTGGAGCTGGAGCTGGAGTGGATGATGCAGCAGCTATAGCAGAGACAAACTGCCGGTGCAGCTTCAGGGCAGCACCTATACGTGGTCGTGGAAGAAGAAGGGCCCGGCCCCGGCACTTCCTCTGGCGGCGGCGCGTCTGTTTGCGCCTGTGGACTGTGGTGGAAGTGGAACCAATTGAAAATGTCACCTGCATCCAAATAGCCCATGGGTGATGTTCACCCTGCATTATTCAGTTTGGACAGAAAGTAGACGGACGGACGGACGCTTGGTGCAGGTTAATCTCTGAACCTGAGCAATTCCATTAACAGATAACTATACTCCGTTCGTGCCTAGCTACTTGTTACCATACTACCCCTACAGGTACTACACGGTAGTACGTAGTATACCTCATTCAATTCGTTGCGGCGCGTGGGTGTAGCTCTTGAACCTACAATGCTGCTGGCCGAGGCGGCGCACCACGTATACATATGTACTACTGTACATGCACACCATCCACCCTGCTAATGGGTTTAAACCCACTTCATATCCAAACTAACCCAAAACAAATTAGCTCTATTGTACAACCCACCTCACTCCCTAACTTTATAGTTTCAACCCAATCTAATCCATAAACTAATTTATAACCATGGTTTCATTGTAAGAATCCATGAATTTGCATAAAGTGTATATATAAGCTCATATAAGACATATATCTTCACATTAAAAGTTGGACCCTAAATTTAAAAGTTCGCGTTCACACCATAAAATTTTATCGATTTGTCGCGGGTGATTTAGTATTGCAAGCAGCTACTTCATGTAAATTGGCACTGCCAGATCAATATATGGACCACACATCAGAACCGAACCTTAAATATAAAAGCTTGCGTTTACACCATAAAATTTTATCGAAATTGACTAAAATTTGTCACGGATAATATAGTATTGGAAGCAGCTACTTCATGTAAATTGGCTCTACCAGATCAATACGTGGACCCCGCATCAGAACCGGATCTTAAATATAAAAGTTCGCATTCACACCATAAAATTTTATCGAAATTGAATGAAATTTGTCGCAAATGATTTATAGTTGCAAACACCTACTTCATGTCAATTGGCACTGCTAGATCAATATGTGGGCCCCGTATCAGAACCAAACATAAAAAATATAGCTCGCGTTCACACCTTAAAATTTTATCGAAATTGACTGAAATTTATTGGATAAGGTTTAAAATATCATGAAGCTAATTTGTACCGGTTATCATAGAAAAAAATCTATACGTGGACTCCACATCAAAGCTAAACCTATTTTCAAACCCATTAAAAAAAGAACCCAAACTCAATCCATTCAATTCAGTTTTCTATTAAACCCAACCTAATCCAACCCACTAAGTAAATCAATCTATTTCCACACACACCAAGTGCATCCATTAGAGAACCCAATCCATTAAACCCATTTCAACCCAATCCATTAGCGGGGTGACACACCATTGGCAGCCTTGCAGCTCCGATCCGTACGTGTAGCGCGCAGCGCACAGTGCGCGCCTGCAAACGCCTGTGCGGAATTGATGCCCGCGCGCGCGGCCGCCGGCCCGTAAATAACGCTGTACTACGTCGTCGTCGCTGTGCGGCGACTAGAGACTGACTACTTGTTTCACTGTTGTCCACTTGAAGCCTGCAGGCTGCAGCTAGCGCTGGGCAGTTAACAGTGTCCTCCTCCATCTGCACCCACACTAGCCGCGGGCCACACGACGACCAACTGATGACCAAGCAGCAGGCGACGTACTACTACTGTATAGTACTCCTACGTACTACGTAGTAGGAGTAATGCCGCCATGAAATGTGCGCTGTGCATTCTAGCTGCGAGTAGCGTCACCGTCACGTACGTACATGGAGCAGCGCGCAAGTAGTTAATGGGTAGACGACGTACTGTACATGCGTACGTACGTACGTACGCAAAGGTTAGCGTATACTAGTAAGTACTAGTGTACTACTAGATGAGTAGTACCAGTAGCTTTAGGAGGAGGGAGCACGTACTAGTAAACGCGGGGCAGTGCAGCGCGTACCCGCGGGCAGCATGCGCCAAGGCCGGGCAAGTTGCAACTGTGGGAGCACATGCTGCAGCTGGAACCTGGAAGTGATATGATTAACCAATGATTATAGATATATATCCAGACACTGGTGACGACAAAGCAGTCGTGCGCGTGTATGCATTATTACTAGTTATTGGTATTATTATTATTATTATTTAGGTTCGTATTTAGCAGGAGGCCAGGAGCTCCATTATATGACATGCATGTTGGGCTTAATATAAGCAAGCTTCCAAGGGAGAAAAAAAAAATGCGCCGCGGATCTCCTCCTCTGTGCTTGCGTGCGTGCGCCCAGTACGGGCGGGCGCACCTTCGTACACGTCGTGTGATGCCAAACCAATGAAATGAGGGTTGATCCGTGACATTACAAAAGATTGGTCACTGGAGCCGTACGTGTGCGCGCCGGGGTCAGGTTGTTGGCCTGCTGGGCATGGAGAAGACGGACGGACTGCGTGGCGAGCGCCCAGCCGCCCACCCGGACGGATCGGAACCAAATTGGAGGCGCGCGGTTGGGTGGGGGCCTGCATGGCCGCGAGCGCGAGGTGTACCGGCGCCGTACGGGCGTTAGTTCTGCATGCGGCCGCCGGCACCACCGCCGCGAAATTAATGGGGGCACATGGCCGGCCGGCCGGCCGCCCGTGTGCTGCTGTGACGACGACGGTGGAGCCGGATCGTGCAACGGGGCGGGCGTCCCGGCCAACACCCGTCCGTGCCTTTCGTGTTCCTGCCTGCCTGCCGCTAGCTGGGTACGAGTAGTTGCTGGCGGATCCAAGCCTGAACGGAGGGTAATTATATAGTGTGTGTAAGCATCGTTGTATAGCATGAAAGCTTAAGTAAGCTTAAGATGGTACGGTGTCGTGCTCGATCGGCTCCACACCGAATGAAGGAAACCTCGATCGTTACCGCCAGTAACTTGAATACTTATGCTGCTATCGCTGCGCCGCTGCCTGTGCTGCCACGCCGGCAATCGTACGCGCGCGCCTTGTCGCTACGGAACGCAGAACACGCTCAACTAACCATACAAGTGACCATGTACGAGTCCTCTCCTCTTGGTCCTTTATTACAGTGCTACTACCTGTGGCCTGGCAGTTACGTTACGACGACGAAAACGCAGCCACAGCCGGGCCACTTGCATTGGTTCCCCTTCCCCGGCCCGCCAATGCCATGAACCTCGGCGTTCAGAACCCAGACCACAAGCTTTGAGTACGTACTCCTAGCTAGTTTTCACTGCCATCATATTTGTGGTCATGATTACCCGGTCTGCTTCTTGCGCTCGGTCGTGCCGAGCCGCGGGCAGCCGCACCAGGTCAGTGTAGCTCACATTCACATATGGCCTGACCCGGACCTGCCTGCTGTGGGTACGTAGGCGCAAAGCAAACGCGACAGAGTTTGAGACGAGATGCATGCACGCCCGAAATGTTCTGTACGGAATAGGATTGCGCGAACAAGATGGATTAGCAGGATCACGCATGGGTACGCACGCCACAGAGAAGAGACAGAGGAGGATAATCATGGTGCTGCAATCAATCAATACTGCGTGGTAGCCCTTGCTTGTCCTCCTCTTAATTGGCGAGGCGAAGACGACGATCCGTGGATTCCCCGCGTATCCATCGCGCCCGCCGCGTACGTGCCCATGCCCTGCCCAGACGCCAACAATGAAGGCCCCGCCCTAGCTTGTCCCCATCTATCAACCGCCGCTTTGCATTTCGCATCCGCCGATCCGCATGGGGGTGCTGGCGGTGGGACTGTGGGAGCTCGCTGGACAAGGCAAACAGCGCGCGGACGATACGTAGCCGTCCCTGTTCGGTGGCACTATCTGTTTCAGCGACCAACTGCGGCAGGCTGGGTGAACCAACACGATTTTGCTGAACAAAAAGTCCACACCTCATGTTCTGGCTTCCAGATTTTCTGTACGTGGCTCAACTGAATCAAGTTCACACTCCGTCGTCGTCGGCTTCTGACTTCCAGAGTCCAGGCCCGGCAGAAAATACTACAGGTCAAGTAATGTTATCTTGTAGTACTACCTACTACTAGTAGTACACGTACTAACTACTACGAGAAAATGGATCCAGCAATAACAAATGATGTTTCCATCCCATAGCATGCATGTACTGCTCCTAGAGTACTATTTTTTTTTCTCCCGACAAGGAATCGTCGTCTACGTTTCCTGTTCAACTTTCAGTTAAGTGCTGCACCAGCAGTACTAGCACCCTAATCTACTTTATTATCTATCTATATGAGCTCCTGGAAGAATTCAGCACTTCAGCAGCATGGGGGGACTGGGACTGGGAGCAATGCAGGGAGGGGGTTGTACTGCCAACCATGAGCTACCACTTTGACTCCCTAATTATTAATGAAGATCAACTTGCACATCAACGTGGGCACGCACTGCACTGCACACACATGAAGGATTCAAGGAGCATCCTAGACACGATGCTTGTCCTCTTTGTAAAGGACAACACTGCCCCCCCCCCCCCCCCCCCCCCCCCCCTTCCTCACTCACTCACTCCATTTGGAACGGAACTGAAGCCACCCCCACATCCCTTCTCTCAATGCGCCTCTGCTTAGTGCTCAGATTCCAAATGTGGTGTGTGTGCTTTACTTCTTTCTTTCATTGCTATTGGCACAAAATGGACAAAGCCCCATCACTTAACAAAAGCCCATATGCTGTTCTTTTATATCTATGGCCAATTGGCCATGCAGTCTCCATCATCTTTTCTGACTCTGGGGCCACAGCAGATCTGCCTGCTGTTTACTATCTACCTGGAAAAATGGTTTGTTTGTTGCTTTGCTTGCTTAGAGAACCGAGTGTTGGCTCACTTTCTTTTCTTATACTTAACTTAACCTAGCAGGTCAGGCGCACACTTTTGCAGCTTTGAACTTCCAGACAGCTGCTTTCAACTTTCAAGCATAATTATAAAAGTCTACATACATCCTGGCGTGTTTAGTCCTACTAGACCTCAACTGCTGCTCTCTCTGTTAACAAACGATAAAAGCTTGTCCTTTTGCCACCAATATCGATCATACTGTATCTGCAAAACAATATAATATAAACAGCATGGAACCCGATGCAGGAAAGAGACCGAGAGTCCCAAGGCTTTGGAGTTTGAGCAAAAAGAATTCCACATCAAGCAATCCTCAGATTGTACACATCCTCCTCCTCTACTGTTTTTTATCTCTCTTTTTTTCCTCCTTACTTCTGAGTTCTGACCAACACAACACCCTCTCTTCCTCCTGTCCTCCCTCGACTCATCAACAAGATGTTGCTGCTGCCAATCGACAATGCGAGGCGAGCATGTCGCACACGGTGTCCCTCGTGATGTCATCGAAGATGAGTGTCTCTATCCTGGCGCCGATCTCCCTGACCTCCGGCTTCGCCTCCCGCCATTGCCGCGCCGACAGCGACAGGTCCAGCTCCATCATCCCGGGGATCCTGGAGATGTCCCCCGCGATCTTCTCCCACGACGAGATCTGCTCCTCTACTATGTGCCTGCCGTTTCGGACCGTCTCCTCCTCGGCCTCCTCGTCGTCCACGTCCATGTCGCAGAACTTGTTGTAGATGTTGTAGCTGAAGCATGGGGAGGCTGGGCCCAAGAAAGACTCGGACGGAGGTGAGCTCCCGGAGGTGGATGGCTTCTCGTCGCCCCCTGCCATGCCGGAAGCAACAACAGAGCAAACAAATTTAATTAGCATTGTCTTTTCACATGCTAGTTTGAATTATTATTCAGTTCTCTTTCAAAAGAAATTATTATTCAATTTCTGCCACTTCTTGAGGATACTGAAGAACTGAGAACAAGTGACATGTGCCCAAAAGAAGACAAGGAACATTTACAGACAAGAAAGAGAAAGAAAGAACAATGAAATGATAACAAGCCTGCAGGATAAATAGACTACTCCTATTTTATAATAATTGAGTAGTAACGTGTACAATATCCATGGTAAAAAAATCGTAGCTCATCAGCTGCGAAGTAGGAACTGAATAAATTAGCAGCTTGTTCGTTTGACTTTTCAGTCGGTTTAAATACAGCTAGAACAGTGTTTTTCTCTCACAAAAAATCAGCTAGCAGTGCATAATCCTATCATAACAATGCATAATCCTGTCAAACGAACGGGCCGCCGAATGACAGGAGTAGATGTGTGAGCGCGCGCGCGAGAGAGAGCTTACACTTACAGTGGGAATGCACCGGCGACTCGTCGTCATCGGAGTGCAGGTCGAGGACGGAGACCGGGCTGAGCTGGCGCGACGAGTCGACGTCCATGTCGGCCTTCCACCCAATCCGCTCCTCCTCCGCATCGTCCCCAGGAAACACCATGGCGCGAGGGTCGCACTCGCCGCTGTCCCCGAGGGAGCGGCGGCGCAGGCGGCGGAACTCACGGGAGCCGCAGGCGCTGGCGCCGGAGAAGCAGCCGAGGTCGTCCCAGCGCAGCACCCGGCGCATGGCCGTGCTGCCCATCATCACCTTGCTCAGCGCCGACCTCAGGCCGCTCGCGACGCCGCCCGACCCGGAGCCGCTGCTGCCGGCGGCCCTCCTCTTCTTGAACCCGTGGTTGCAGAGCCTGAGCAGCCGGCGGCACGCGGCGGCGGGGCAGCAGCCCCCCAGTCGTCCTCCTGCCGATGCCGTCGCCGCCCCGCTCGCGCCACGGCCGCCGCGCCGGGGCCGTCTCGCCCTGGCGGTGGCGGCCTCGACGAGGAACGGTTCCTGCTGCTCCTGTAGCAGCTCCGACAGCCTCCTCGCGGCGGCCATCGCCCTCGTTTTTTCTCGGCGCAATGCGATAGCAGCTCAGCGGGTGGTCAAGAACAAGAAGGGACGATGCGGCTGCTGCTGCTCATCGCTAGGGGACGGACGACGGTGGTCACGGAAGCAGCAGCGCGGCGACGGCGGCGTCGCTGGGCAGGCGCTGGAGGAGAGGAGGGGGTCAGGGGTCTGGGGCGGCGCGGGTTCTTGCTTCTTGTACGCATGTGACGGCAAAGGCAGTGGGGGGATCATAGTATTTATTCTTCTCATATCCTTGGGGCGGGGTGGTTCGAGCGAGCTCGGGGGGTCCCGTCCCCGCGGTGGTTGTTGGGTAGTGGCACAGGCACAGGGACGTGCGTGGAGTGGGAGGAGAGTGAGCAAGGAGTGGCCGAGTGGGCACTGTGGGAGTGTCCGAGTCCGAGTGGGAGGGTAGTGCGTGGCTCTGGCCGTGGCCATAGCCCGTGGCGACTGGCAAGTGGAAAGAGGGAGAACGGCCCCCGGCCTCCCCTGCTGCGTCGTCTGCAGAGTGCAGCGACAGAGGCGGATTGATCTGATGCGTCGCAGGAGTAGTTCGCCATGCATTGTGGCATCCCAGCAGGCCGGCAGGGAGAAAAGTGCGAGGGTTTCACCGCCGCATCTGGCGTGGTAACTTGCAAGTGAATGACGAGAAAACAAGCAAACACTAGCTTCAAAATTGTTCCTTTTATTACTACTGTTGCTATCCATCCCATAGAAACCGGCAAAATATATTACACCAGAGAAGTCTTTGGTCAAATCAGGTTAAAAAAACACAAAATAGGGATTTTTTTGGTTTAAAAACACATCGCAGGCTTTTTCAATACCAGGAACATGGAGGTCAAAAACAAAATTTTGGCAATGGTACTAGTTGGTTAGATGGACGTTGCTAAGAACTTAGCACCACATCTTTATTCCAAAACCAAATGAATGTGCAAGGTTGTTTGTTTAGAGGAATTACTAAATAATTCTTGGAGCCAGACACTTAGAATTTGTTTGGATACACATATACCTATAGAATTAGCCATTCTATCGCTTAAACTATTGAAAACCATTTAAATAACCTGTGAGATGGTCTTTAATGTACATCCAAATACATAGGAAAACTAAGTATCTAGAAATGTCTTGTAATTTTAATTGAAGAGAGTACTTCTCCTTGTTTTTTTTTTTCAAAAAGAAGACCATGATCAAACATAATATTAGATTCGTCAGACGAGGTATGCTAGGGTACACATATTACCTAGTAAGAGATAATAACTCAAATGAATCTAGACCATTGATTTAATGAATTTTATAAATAAATAAATGAATAAACAATAATATAGGAAAAGGAAAAAAATCTCCCAGACCCCCTAATCATCGGAGAGACGTTGCTTTCTATTCTTTGCGTGCACCAGGCCAGGGAGCGCCGGAGCGGTTGTGTGGCACACGTCACGGAAGCACACAGAATGCCTTTGGTGCGTAACCTGTATTTGGAATTTGACCACTGACACGATGGATTTTACTAGCTAACGACATTCTGGCACAAGATTAAAAAACATGTTACACAATTTTATATTTAAACTTTTTGTTAATGTCCGCTTCCATGGTATATACCACCAACGAAGGTCTCCAATAGCAATGCAACAATGATACATAAAAAAGTGTATTGATGCATAAAAAAGTACACGTTAATTAAATGGATAAAAAAGATTTGTCATAACAAAAAAGGTACACATTACATGTATGTCACGTCCAAAGTCCCAAACAAAAAGATTTGCCACGCTCAACATATCATGCATGCATATCAATTAGATCTAAAACCAATATGTTTTAATTTAAATCTTTTCTTATTTATCTTACTTTAAAAAATAAGAAATTAAATAAATATATATTTCACATATTACCTCCTATGAGGTAATAAGTCATCATAACTGTCCGAACTAACTGAATGAATGACTCACAATTATTTGAGTGTACCACAACAAAACTCTTATATTTATGAATTTTTTTCATTTCAAATACTCCGAGGAACTCGTTAGCGTAGCCGTGGAAGCAGGATGCAACTACAGATTGGTGCGCGATCCCCGTACCCGTCTCGCAGCGCTGCCTGTGGATCATTGATGCCACCTGAAGATGCATCAGGAAATTCAGAAATCCAGAGACGTGCCCAGAGTCCAGAAACCGACAGGCACCGCAACGCACCGGGTAGTACTCCGGTAGGTACTAGGGTACCCACAACTTACCACGACTAAGGTTAGGTAAAGCTACACTTGTGGCAAGCCATATTCTGTGATAAAATTAGTGTGTTTAGTTGATAACTAAGATGTAATAAAATATTGTGGCTGTTTTTTGGTTTTTTGTAACAAATGTTAGACAAAAAATTATGGTAACCGTTTGGATTGTTGTCACATGTTAGTCAAATTGCCCCAATTCCATTTATTATGAATGCCACAAATATTTGATACGTGCAAATCAAAATTCACAAGTACTCCCCCTATCCTTAAATAACTGTTATTTCCGGTTTCCATTTCGTAAAGTTGATTACATTTTTAAAAAAATACGTACAATATTTGCATATTTAAATAAGTTTATTATAAAAATAAATTCAACGTTCTAATGATATTAATTATATACCAAATTACCACGTATGATACAAATCATATTATGTTAAAAATCATATTATGTATATGATGTTTCTAATTAATTAAAAATAAACATGATAATTAAAAATATATTCTTTTCGTATCTAATTTAGAAATCATTTTGGACAACTTTTGGGTTAAACATTAGGAATATAAATCATCATTGGCTTTTAAGTTGTTATGATTGCAAATATGAAAATTATTTGAATAGATTTGTCTTGAAAAAGTATTTTCTAAAAATATAAATATATCATTATTTCATAAATATTTTTATAAAAACAAGAGGTTAAAGTTGTGTTTGGGTTTAGGAGACCGTGTTGCTGTTCTAAATAGGAGTATTTGGTTGACAATTAAAATGTGACAAAAATAATGTGACAACTAAATAGGAGTATTTCATAAATATTTTTATAAAAACAAGAGGTTAAAGCATGTGTTAGCTCTCAAGAAATAATGAAAACAAATCATCCCATCAAATAAACAAAAATAGATTTTTTTATCTTTAATAAACAGGGTAAATAACTATAAACAAATAGAGCTTGGGAAGGGCTGAAGGGGCGGGGAGGGATGGCAGGTGGCCGACATAGCAGCAGGAGGGGTGTCAGTGTGGAAGCAGAGTTTGGCGGAGGCTGAGGCGAAGGAAAAACGCGCCACAAACTTGACGTAGAAAACTGTGGCGAGCAGTTCAGTGGAGTGTGGCGAGCCTTGGTTTAATCGTTAACCAAATAGACGCCTAACTGGCCGTGGCTTAGGCGTGGCGAACGGGCGTTTTGTCGTGTCATATCGAATCTTTCGGCACTAGTTTAGTGTATTAAAAATAGACTATTTATAAAACTAATTACATGTCCATACGGGACTTAATGAGACGATTCTATTAAGCTAAGTTAATCTATAATTAACAAATGTTTACTGTAACACAACATTGTCAAAACATGAACTAAATAGGTTTAAAAGCTCGCAAAATTGTTTTCGACGGATAAATTACTTTTTTAATTAATATATTTTAAATAGACGAAATTAGTGACTGAAAGATTTGATGTGACAGGAACAAATGTTTTACCTGGAAACAAACAGGCCCTTCAAACGTCAACAACAAAGCTCCAACGAAACGCCCACAGGTTGGCATGGGTTGGCTGCCTGGCAATGGCTGCCATGCATGGCAGCAGAAGTGAAATCGCCAGGCTTTTTGCCCGTCCAAAATGCACGAGCCGCTGCTGCTATGCTATGCTACTGCCAGTTCTGTGCTCTGCTGCTGCTGCTCTTGACGCGTCCAGTGAGGCAGTGAAGAAACCCAAGGGTATTCAAACCCAGGTCAACATTTTCCCTAATGCAGTGACCCCCGTGCAGCCCAGCTGGTTAAAAGTGCGTTTGCATTGCAGACAAACTACTAGTGCTAACAGTGCTGCACTTGCACGCCCCTACCGGCTTTTGCTGCTGGCAATGCATGTCCACTTGTCGTCCAGAGCCCAGACCCCGCCCAGCAGAGCCAGTGGAGCTCACTCGCTGCCTCTCTCACTGTTGAGCAATGCCTCTCTCCGGAGGGGCAGCGCAAAGAGGCAGAGAGATGCTACTGCTAGCACGAGCACCCTAGCATAGCATGAGGCAGCCTGGGCCTTTTTCTCGCACACGCAAATGATAGCGCTCCCCGCAGGGAACTTTTGCCATGAAACCTGTTAGCTATCAGTGGCAGCAGCATCTCTGCTTCCTTCCGCACATTGGGGGCATAGCCTTTCTGCGGATTGGTGAAAATTTATTAGTAGCAGCCGGAAGTTCCGAGGAGACGTGGGCACAGAATTCTTATTGGCAGCCGAAAATTTATTAGTAGCAGCCGGGTAGTAGCACAGAATTCTTATTGGGGGCATAGACGATGATACTGTAGATCATATCATAGTAGTAGACTAGTAGTAGTAGATGATAGATGCAATGGGTGGGCAGTGGAGTGCATCAGAATTCAGAAGCGGAGCCGGGAGATTGGTCGCTTTGCACTCTGACGCGTGAGCCGGTCCGGTGGCAGGAAAAGGATTAGAGCGTCCGTAATGGTTAACTATTTAGCTAGCTAGATGTGACATGGCAAGAAAAAAGGAGAGAACAGTCACTAGCTATAAGCAAATAGTCTTTCTATTTTATGTAGCCCAAGACTATGTGAGAGAAGCATGTGAGTCCAGTACTATATATTAGTCTCTTTTAATATCTTTTACCTCCACGTTAACTAACTATATAACTAGTACTAGTTATTATCATTGCGGACGCCCTCAGAGTCGAGTGCGATGGATTATGGACAGGACAGACACAGCTCCATCAGTGCCGTTCAGCAGGCAGCAGCAGAGGTGAAAACCTACCTGCTGGGACATTTGAACAATGCGAGAATGAGAGACTGGCTTTCAATTGAAGTGAAAAAATCGCAAATCAATTCAACGATGAGTTTGGTAAGCTCAGAAGCGCACCGAACCTGCTTTGGCTTTCAAGAAAAACAGGCTATCCATCTTGTGCTAAAAGAAAAAGGGAAAAAAAAACGAACTCAGCGCAAACGCGCAGCCGCGCGCCTATTCACCGGTCTCATATTTGTCAGCTTTTAGACTCCTCGGAAACGCTGGAGTGCTAGCATTCAACACTTTTATGGAGCCATAGACGATGAATCGATGATAGATCGTCGATGGACACACAGCTCTACTGGACTATGGGTGGGCAGTGGGCTACATCTGGTCCTGTTTGGTTCAGACGCTACGACGGGAGTGTTAATGGGATCGCTTGCCGGTGTTAATGGTTGCAAGGGAACATATTACGCTACTTGTTTGGTTGGCTCCAGCAGTGCTACCCTTTTATGTTACACTGTTTGGATGGAATCAAACAAAACCACGTTTGAGCTACTGCTGTAGATAGCGCTGCAGCCTATAAACTAGCATATACTTTTCTAGTAAATAACACACCGAAGACAACACAAAAGCATCAAGCAGTTTATCTATGAAATACTAAAACATTTGACACACTCTACAAATTACCAAAATCTTTTCTAGGATAAATTCAAAAGCATCTGGTACTGATACTGAAGACAAAACTCATTCAGAAGCATTTGATTACTCTTCTCAAATGAGAATTGGTTTGCCAGATCCTAATACTGAAGACAACTCATTCAAAAGCATGTCATGTTGATACTGATACATGACGATATCTTTAGAAAAGCGAAACTTAAAAGATATCTTTAGAAAAGTGAAACTTATAGACACTATCTCTTTGATCTTCAAGTACTCTTCTCAGATCTTTTGTTAGAAAATCCGAATTCACAAGACACACTGTCTCTTCCATCTTTAAGTGCTTCTCAAATGAACATGGCTTGTCAAATTATTATAGCTAACAGCAACAGACAACTCTTTCACTTCCTCCTTTGAGCATCATCATCTAATCAATCAAAGAAAACATTGACAAAGGCAAAATCAATATAATAAATTGAAAATATTTTTTTCCATTTAGCTATCAACTAGCTACAACACAGTATGGGATATACAGGCTGTGAGAAATGGACACTGTACTACAAATGAGGTTTTTACTGATACATGGTACATCACTCTCATGAATAAGACGGTACAAACGATCACTTCTCAGTTCTTTAATTTGTATCCTTCTTTCTATTTTCCAACACTTCCAATTATATGATAACAATAATAATACTCAAATATAATAATATATAAGCATGATAGCAGATGCCGCATTAAGTGCCAATTTTTTTGCGCATTCAGGTAGCTAATGGAAGAAGAGTCATGATGTTGTACAAAAATAATTCATGGACAAATTAGATAGCCTTAATTGGCATGCACGAAACAGTATTCAAAAGAGAAGATATACTACACTGAATAGCTGAACAAGCAGATAAATTAACTCACTAAACGAGCACATATCATACAAATCACAAAATAAAAAAAATAAAACTTGCCTAGAACTGATTTCATAATTAACTAGCAGCATTTCCAACTGTAATGCTGATGCCCAGTAAAAAGGAAACCAAGGCATCATATTTAATTAACTAACAAATTTCAGCAGTGGTAATCCAAATTAAAGTACTAGTGATCTCTGCCTCACGATATACTAATCCAAATTAATTTCTTGTGTTCTCTTCCTCGCGAGATCACACCTAGCAGTAATTCAAGTATGGTGGTAACGAATATATACCAAATTCATGGTTCAGACTTCAGAAAAAAAAATGCAGTAATTCACACACAAGGTAGGTTACAGTGGCACAAAAATAGTAGTGGATCGACCTACTGTGACAACTTTCTCCAAACTGACCCACACCACGTCAATCTGATTGTTGGAGGTCCCCTCTTACATAAGCTGATTTCAAGAACACAACAAGGTTAGGGTTTGAGAAAATTAAAATTTGGGAAAAGGTTGGGATGGAGGCATATGGAAGAGGGGGAGGGAGAGGGAGAGGGAGAGAGGATGGTTCTCACTGGTTGTGTGGATGCAGTAAACTTGTGGCAGCAGTGGCCTTCAAGAACATGAACGAAGGGTTCAGATGAATAGAGGACAAATCCATGGAGATGAAGAGGGAAGAGGACTGTCCTCACCGGAGAGGACTTTCTCGAAGCAGGGGCCGGCGGGCGGCGGCGCTGCTTGGTGACGAGGGAAGGCGACGGCGGCGCTCCATGGCGGCGGACGAGGACGGGAGTCGCGGAGGATCGTAAGTTCTCTAGTTCGGGAGGACGAGCGTAAAGGGATGCGTTGCAGGCCGGAGAGGCGGGGTAATGGAGAAGTGCACCGAACCTTTTTTTGGCCAGCAGGCAGCTCGGAGATGAAAGTGAACCATCTGGTGCTAAAAGGGGGGGGGGGGGGGGGACGTACTCCGCCGAAACAAGTGCCCCTGCGCAGCCCCGCGCGCATTGACCGGTCTCGTGCTGGTCAGCTTAGATCCAGCGGAAACGCTCGAGTGCGGAGTGCTAGCATCCACCACTTTTATGTAGCCTTTGGTTTAGGACTTTATAAGGTTCATACAGTTAGCCCAATAATGGCGCGTCATTTTAGGAGATATAGGTATTACCCTTCATTCAAAATGATAAGCGTTATTTTTTTTTATATTAGACATAGTTATATTAGACATAGAGTACATTATATCTAAATACAAAAAAATTATAAATCTAGAAAAAACAAACATCTTATAGTTTTTAAAACAGGGAGTATATTAGCGCATATAATAACTAATAAAAAATACTTATCTATGTGATAAAATTATTTCGTTGTCATCCAAATATGTGACAGAACCTCTTAAGATAGGGCCCACTTGTCAGGATTAACCAACTTAATCCCAACAAATGATTCAAACCTTAATTAGTCCGTCAGGTGTCGCTACTTTGCAACGGGTCATCCATCTCTTTCCGAACAGGATCTCCTCATTACAATCATTGCAGAAGTAATACGAAATTTTTATATTACATCAAAGTAGCGGAAATTTAAAGTCATATTACAAACCATAAGTTTTGAAACATAACCTAGTGTCATACGATAATAATAATCAAGCTGCTGATAGAGTAAGAACAAACAACCGAGGTACTCTTGCCCAAGAGTCAAGCAAAGACAGTTTATTCTTCATCTTCATCTACACAGACTACGGTCATGCAGCATGAAGCCACACAAACCGGACTATGATGCTCATCTGCAATAGGGGTTAACAAACCCTGAGTACGGGAGTACTCAACAAGACTTATCCGACAAAGAAAAGTATTTGGTAGACAAAACAGTATGCAAGTCATAGGATTCAAGGTGGGATTTTACAAGAATCAAAGGTTTTGCATAAATGAGCATTTATAAAAAGAATTGAAATTCATTTGTCTTATTCATAAGATTACACAGGTACCGATCTAAATGTATGATCGATAACAAGGTAATAAACATCCCCGGAGGGATCCAACAAGTCTCCAGTTTAAGTTTCATTAACTACGAAGAAGAAAATAGGGTTATGTTTCCATTTCCGAGGAACACGACGATTCGAACCGGTTTATCCCAGCTGGGGCTTCCCTATCACACGACATATACAGCCGTTTAAAGCACGCATATGACTACCTTTCCCTGGATCCTCTCGCCAAAACCCGGGTTCCGCCACCCGAGAGCACAGTACACCTCCATTCAGTTCGCTAACTTGGAGGGTACACAGTACTCTCGCCATCTCTCCACTCCCAGTGCGGGTTAACCGTTCTTAAGACGAGAATAGCCAGAGTCCAGCATAAGTGGATTTAAAACAAACAATTTTAAATACAAGGAAATGTTTGAATGCACCGGGGCTTGCCTTGATTGGAGGGATAAACGAACTCGGGCTCAGATTCAAGAGAGAAAACCTCTTCACTAGAGGTATCCAACCCAACCAACAAACAATCTACACAATATAATGACATGTTTTAGATGATGCTTGAATAGTAAACATGATGCTCAACACAAACAATCATGTTCTTAAGAGATGATTAAAACATATTACATCTTGAGTACAACTTCCCTTCATGAAGGAAAGTAAAACTAGGTTATAAAGCAAAATAATTTAAACCCTATTTATCTTGATTATCTAAGTTAATAACTACATCCAAAAGAACTGAGCAAACAACATTACATCAAGCATGTCCAACTTGTGTTTGTCACTGGACAATTGACCATTTGCATCAAATAATCCAAAATCACTCAAAACCTAAAATCATTAGGGTTTCTAAATATTTTATAACTAATTAAACAACTAGCCATGTATAAAAATTCATCCAAAAATTCCCAAACTTTTTGTACAGCAAGGTAACAGTGTATAAATCTTACACAAAAATTCTTAGAATTTTTGGAACAACATACAGAGCATGGAAAATCATGGAAAACTCATTTTCCAATTACTTTGAGCATTTTTACAGGATTAAAAACGTACTGAACATGCACATGTTATATTTTTATTAAATACTGCACATCACAGAGAGCATTCACAAAATTTTTGCAAAATTTAAATATGCATAGATTTAAACATACAAAAATAACAAAAGATATTACTGTGCAAAACTGGAAAAAGGAAAAACCCTTCATATAACCCACTGACGGCTAGGTCCCGCCAGTCAGTGGCACAGACGCAGAGCAGCGGCGCCGACGACCACAAAACACGGCGACGCGTCGCCGTCGGTGACCAAACCGATCAGCTACCCCTCGAACCTGCTTCGGCTCTCCAAGCCGAACCCAACGAGGTGCGCCACGACCAAAACAAACCCTCAGAAACGCCCCATCGACGTCGACGGCAGCGACCGGAGCTCGACCGCACGTACCACGGCGAGTACAGACATGCGCCGGAGAAACTAGGCCTCGAAAACGACTCAGGGAACAACCACGAGCAAAACACCCAACAGAAACGAGACTAAAACCTACTCAAGCGACCTCGCCGACGGCAATGGCGGCAACCCGTACGCGGCCGCACATACGCCGGCAGACACAGGCCTCGATCGGCTCAACCAACAACCCCAGCATGCTTAGCGGCCCCCAAACAACGCGAAGCGCATGCAAAACGAACTCCGAGCTAAACGCAACATCCTCATCGACGGCCATGGCGGTCGGCGGGGATCTACGCGACGTGCGCCGGAGAAAACACGCACGCGCTCGAACAATCACCCCTCGAAACAGACTCAGGACGGCTAGACGAAGCTAGCGCAAGACTCAGATCAGAAAAAGATCAACTACCACGACAAGACGACGAACACACCGCCGCGCCGGCCATGAACCGCGGCGGCGCTCGAGGACAGAGCTCGAAGGCTCGATTCAACGACAAATGAGGGTGCGGAGAGGTTGAGGAGATCACCCTGGTCACGAAGCGCTCGCAAGCGTGGTCGGAGATGAAGCAGAGACGGCTGTCAACGAAGACCGTGCCGGCGGAGACGATGACCCGAGCGGCAACGATGATGTTCCCGGAGCTATGGTCCCTCATTTGCAAAACGGGGAAGCCGACAAGAATCAGTGATGAACAAGGAGCAAGAAACACAAGATGAAAAAGCAATGTGGCTCCTGTGTAGCCCGGTCGAGGGCTGACCAGAACGGCGGCGCTCTCGCCGGAGCCGAGGAAGAAACGGTCGCGCCGGGCAAACGAGGTCTCGGCGACTTCAACTAATTCGACCCGAGGATGCGCGAGGTCAAAGCGAAGACAATGGCAGTGGATTGAGCGGTTGGCAGTGGCTAACGAACTCGTCGACGATGGTGGAGAGCTCAGCGGAGCAGAGCAGAGCGATGGCGCGGCGTGGAAAGGGAGGCAGGAGTGGACGGTGTCCCGTTTTGAAGACGACAACGGTTCCGCGACGCCGCCACGCACACGACAGGACGTGAGTCAAGGCCAGGAGTCGCACGGTAGCGTCGACAGGTGGCTGGCCAGGTGTCGGCATCGAGTTCAACGCCGTCATGCAACTGTTTGATGAAATGTCTGAACTGCCCCTCTGACTATTTTGCAAAATGCTCAAGCTTCCAGGGGTTTTCATGAAAAACTTTGAATACGAAAGTTGTTCAAAATTTCATGATCTACAACTTTGTCAATACTCACATTTTCAAAATCGGACTAGAAATGAAAATGAATTTTTTTGAAATTTGAAAACCTTTTAAAAGGATTTGCCCCCATTTCAAAGACTTTAAAAACATGAAAAACACTTGAAAAACTGTAAACACAACAAAAGCAAAACAAACATAGCTCTACAACTATGTTTAAACAACCATAAGCAAATTCTTTATAGATTTTGAAAATCGTGTTTAGGGTTTAATCCACCCTCTCTGGAAATTAGGGTTTGGATTTAAATTTAAATTTGAGAATTTGAAAAGATGACCTACATTCAAACCATTGATCAAACATAAGCAAGTAAACTCATTTTAGTTCAATGCATATCTAGGTTTTCAAACAAATGAATGATGCTTAATGCATATGATGACATGATCAGTTTTTTTAATTGAGTGATTAACTCCAGGGGTGTTACAAAATCGATCTATACGGATCACTTCATGGTCATAAGAAATTACGAGTTTCCCTTCGTGCCATTGATTCTATTTTTAGTGCCTTATGTGCCACTACATCTACTTATAAACCATATTGAAGCATGTCCATCTTTTAACATAATGTTGATTTTACCCTATACTTGTCCAAAGCCATCCATCATAACTTGCGCTCTCTCGTAGAATCTATCCCTTTCATGAAAGTGTGCGCAGAGCTTGCCACGTGCTCCTCAGAATAGTTTTGGTGGAACGTCACCATGATGCTCTAGCGTCTGTGTAACACCCTAAAATTTGAATTAGCGAATTAGGTTTGAATTTTCTTAATTTGATTTATTTCAAGTAATTTTGTGAAGCATAGAATTAATTAAATAAAAATAAAATAAATCTTATGTTAGGGTTAACATGTTTGAGCATTGCATGCCTCTGCATTTTTTTTGTGTTGAGTGAATTTGCAAAACCCTAGAAAATGTTTTGGAAATCTACTTAGAAAATCATTTGGAAAATGTTTGCAAAAAGGAAAAAATAAATAAAAAGAAAACCGAAGCTCTCTCTGATCTCTCTTTCTAGCCCAACACCCCAGCCCGTCCTGCTCTCTCTCTCCTCCCCTCTTTCTTCCGAGTGGGCCGGCTCCCTGCCTCTCGGCCCAGCTCACCCCGCAGGCCTGCGCCGCACCGCGCCCCTCCTCTCCCTTCCACTGACAGCGGGGCCCCGCCTGTCAGCTCCTCCCTCCTCCCTCGCGCCAAGTCCGAGCAGGACTGTGCTCGCCACCGCGTCGCGCCGCGCCGCGTCCGTTCCGCGTCCAGGCGTAACCGCCCCGGACTTCCCCTCTGCCTCCCATAAATAGCGCCACCACCGCGCCTCCTTTCCCCATCTTGTTCAAGCCCTCGCACCCCTCGAACGCAGAGAGAAGCAGCGCCGCCATCGCCGCCGCGCTCCGCCGTCAAGCCGCCGCCGTTCCGAGCGACTCCGGCCACCGTAAGTCCCCCGACCCTCGCAACGCATGCGCATGTCCGCGGAACACCTCCCTCTTCTCTTTTCTCCCTCGTTCGTGCTCTGCTCGACCGTGCCAACGTGCACAGGGACTCCGCCGCCGCTGCCTTCCGTCGACGGTCGTCCTCCGCCCTCGATCGAGCCCGGCATTGGCCCTGAGTGGATTCGCCGTGCTCTCCTCTTGCTCCCCGAGCCTTTTCCCGGTCGGATTAGGGCACCCGAGCCCCTAACCGCCTCGCGCCGCCGTTGCAGAGCACCGCAGCCGCGGTTCACCACCGTCGGTCCTCCCCGTCCTTCTCCGAGCTTCGTTGTTGCCCTAGGCGAGTTCGTCGTGCTTCCCTCTATCTCCCGGTGTGCTCGGATTTGAAAACCGAGCATCCGAACTCCTTCTTCCCTTGCGCCGGCGAGCACGGGCTCTGCCGGCCATGTCCGCCGCCGCGCGCCGCTCTGATCCGGTGGGGAACCGCCCTCTCCCTCCCGGATCTAATCTGATCCATCCATCTCTGATCCAACGAACCAGAGAACCCGATACCCCTTCGCTCTGTCTTCTTGCTAAAGAGCCCCTCGGTTTTTCCCCTCTCAACCCGTAGTCCTGAAAACACCTTTCAGCTTCGCGCTCTCTCTCTGGAAAGCGTAATCACCTTTAAACCTGATTTAATTCAAAAATAAAAGAAAATTCCTATTTTCAGTTTTGCCACTGAAATTCAAATGCTTATAATTTGCTCGTTTTAAATCCAAATCGATCCGTTCAAGTTGCGTTAGATCCGTAATTTTATGCTCTATCTAGAAGTATAGATTTCACCTATGTTAATTACTTTTGAAAATCAAAGTAAATTAATTTACTAATGCTTTAATCTTGCCCTTTTCAAAATCCTATTTAATCTATAACTTCTTCGTTTTAGATCCGATTAGCGTGATTCTTGTGTCTTTGTGATCGTAGTAAAGTATAGATCTGTTTTATAACCTTTTCAAAGCCTCCTTATTGTTTATGGTGTAATATTCTGATCATATCTTTATTGCTTCGTGTATGATTGTTCGGATGATTGCGTGGTGATGTTGATCGAGTACAGCCGGTGAGATCTTCGGTGAGCAAGAGTTCTTTGCAGCAGATCAGGATCACCAGGAGCTTTGTGATCAAGGCAAGTTTAACATGGGATCATCCTTGTTACCTATTCACCCTGATTCATCTAGTCATGATTGCATGTGTCTAATTTGATTCCTATTAGATCTATACCATAGCTTTGTTATCCTTGTACCTTGTCACCATGGGTTTTATGCATATGGGTAGCTCTGCTATGCTTTACAATAATGGATCTTGAGATGAATCTTGATTAATGATATATGCAACAATGAGATAAAATTTGCTTTTATAGCAACATGGAATATGACCCCACTGTAGGGCAAAAGCTGAGATTTCAAATGCAACCACGAGTGCTATAATGGCTCTGGCTTTAGTTAAGTATAAAGTTTGGACTAGCATGCTTGTGGTTCGTGAAAGGCACATTTGCCGAGCTGGTTATGGGGTATAGCTTGTGTGGGGACCGCTGCGGGTGGTACCATCGGTGTGTCCCATATTACCCTTTGCACTGGGTCCGTAGGGTCCGCTACATGCTAGAAAGGGCTTTTGAAAGACTTCATAGTGTTCCCTGCCCGCTCACCTTGGCAGTATTTTGGGAGTAATTAACCCGGGCATATGGGCAACACGGCTTGTGGATAAAGTGTATAACCTCTACAGAGTGTAAATCTATCGTGATAGCCGTGCTCACGGTCACGAGCGGCCTGGAAAACTCACAGTGTAGATGATCATGTTGTTTAATGTTGTTTAATGGTTAATGATGTTTATTATACTTATATCATGTGGTTATCAACTGGGTATGCATAACTAAAGCTAAGTGTTGGTAAAACTTGACCAAGTTAAAAGCAACCGCAGTACAGACAGTGTCAGTCTTTGAGCTTCATAACCCTATGTTACTCTTGCTGAGTACTTTAAGTGCTCACTCTTGCTTTCTCAACCCCTTCAGATGGCTTTGAAGACTATCGTGAGGAGTACTAGGCTAGTGGTCAACCAGTCGGCGTTCCCTGTGAAGTGGCGCTTCGTCGCGAGAGTTATCTTTATTTTCCGCTGTTTTGTTTAAGAATATTATTCGTTATGTAATAAGCACTCAGTGATGGTACTATTTAAAGATTTGTCGGCTTATGTGTGTGATTGATCTCTGGGCACACATGAGTTATTCATATTCAATTTTATCCTTAAAATTGGGTGTGACAGTCTGATGATAATTGCGCCAATGGCTTCAACCTTGGACTCGTGGATGGTATGGCGACGACAATGGGTAGGGCATGAGAGAAGGGTCTGACCTTGTCTTCTTGTTGCACGAAGTTGTGGTACTTCAGGGGAGCACCCAAGTGCCACAACCTAGCATGAAGTGGATCATTGGGTCCAAGGCGGCCCCAGTGGTTTAGGTTGTACCTTAACCAGAGTAATACATTACGGTTTGCAAATCATGTGAAACTCAACCTTGTAATCAAACTATTCCTATCTTAATTCAAAGACGCACAAATCTTCTAGGTGATCAAGAAAAAATAGTTGGCGACGAGTGAGCATGCACCAAAGGGTAGGTGTTGTTAGGCGTGCAAGGCCAGGATGCAGGCGAGCGCCCATGAGTGGGGCGACGACGAGGACAAGATGCAAGCACGTTGGAGCTCACGTGGGTGGCTCTCCATGTGTGGGAGGTGCCTAAAAACTTTAAAAACTACTACCATCTAAGAGCATATCCAAGAGTTTCCAATGTTTTTCTTCCCAAAATCATAGTGTTTTCAACTCCAAAAGAAATGAGATTAATAAATATGAGGCCATCTCCATTTGTTTATGAAAAATAATTTCTAAAATATTGTTTACTGAAATTTTTGTAAATACCACCATCTTCTTCTTGAGAACAAGCAGATACTCCATCCGTGGTGACGGTGGTACCAAACATGAGACAGATTGTTTTTTTGCTAATAAACAGACTTATATTATTTTTGACTAATTTATTCTACTATCTAAGAGAAAAATATTGTACTATAACTTATAAATTATAATGTGTATGCTCATGAATGTAAAATAGAGTAAAGAGTAGATGCTGCCCTGAATGTGTATGCTCTATCTCTTCTTGGCATGCATCTGACGGGCCATGCGGCCGCTTGCAAAAGAGACAGCGGGATCATAGATCGTTGCTAGAGCCACGCATGCTGCATAGGTATGTAAGTGGGTACTCAATGAGTTTTTCGGGTTAGTTAATTAATTATAATTAATTATCATTCTAATTCATTTTTCTATTTCTCTTAAACTACAAAAATATTATTATAGTTCATTTGATTATTTTTTTTGGTCGACAATGACCCAAAATAATTATAACTTACATCCCTAATGCTACCAGTGGACAGGGCAGCAAGGGGCGTCCACAGCAGCGATCCGCCGCCGCGCAGCGAGTCAATTCGCCCACTGATTTGTATTTGTCCAATGCTTTAGCCACAGACTTTAAATCAAACCGCTACATTTTCATTTGGGAGGTGACCTACAAAATTTGAGGGTTAAATTCAAAGTTCAAGTCCAGCCATAGTCCTCAATTTTGGGGAGAGGAATAGTAGAGTCTCTTTCCTGGTGACCCAAAACTAAACTTTGAGAGCTCTCCTAAAATATGAGTCCAAATACAAGATGTATTGGAGTGAATTTTTTTTAAACCAAGTCGATAGACTTATAATAGAGACCTGTTTAGAAGATGAGTTAGAGTTGCTCCTAGACATCTGAAAATATAACTTGTCCGTTACAGTAGTACTCCTAGTTCAGCACTAGTAACAGCTTTTCAGCACGGCTCGGCTGATCTGACGGCCGAGACAGGACCCTGAATAGACTGGCCGGTGCGGCACAGTAGTGCTAGTACTGTACTCGTATCCGCCGGCCGGACCGCCGGAGTACTGCGCCGTTTCTCTCCATCTTTTCGTTCCTGTCCTGTCTACCTGCACGCTGAAATCAAGAAGCAGGGCTATCGTTCGAAAGAAAGAAAGAAAGAAAGAAAACAAGTGGAGTTTCAATTGTTTGATGATGGCACCAGTCGGCAGGCCATGATCATCTGCAATGGGTCGGGTTCGGATCGGGTAGAGTATCCGTGCACCCAAAATCGAAACCCGAAGTCGAAACTCGAAACCAAAACCAAAACCGAAACCGATTCGGGTGGAAATTCATCACCAAAACCAAACCCGTTGATACCCGAAACCCGAACGGATACCCGAAACCCGAATGGATACTAGAAACCCGCGGATATATATATATACACATTTCACATGTATAAACAAGAGACAACAAATAATAAATATTTTCATAAGTTAACTTTGAATAAATTTAATAATCTAAGTAAACAAATTATTATTAGCATATTATAAAATATGAATTTTAATTTCAAATAATTTATTTCGGATATCCATTGGATATTCACGGGTAGAAAACCAAACCCGATCGGTTTCGGGGCCCCGAACCCGAAAACCGTGGGCAAAAAACTACCACCAAAACCGAAACCGCTGGACCCAAAACCCGCGGATATCCGAACCAAAACCGAACCGTTGCCATCCTTACAGCACGGCAGCATACGCAAAAAGGACCGGTTATGAAATGGAAAAATTTCATGTATAAAAATTTGATAGAAATCAATTTAATATGACAAGAATAACTTAGAAACAGACAAAATTTCTCGCACAGTAAATGACAGAAATAAATTTGATGGTCCAACGAAGTGTTAAACCTGTAGTAGGTTTCGCTTGTTATCTAGACGGAGAGACTGTGTGGTGGCTAGTGGCGGACCCAGGATTCACTCAAGACTAGGGCCAAATCTCAAAGAAGAAATACTAATCACTACATCATGATCTATATAATAAGTACATATATGTGTGTCATAGAAAAAAAAAATAGCTATTCCTCATCCTCGAGAGAAACATGATGAAGGTCATGGTCCTATTCATCTAGTAAACCAATTAATAAATCTATAAAATTATATTTTTATTGGAATCAAAAGTTCAAAAATCTACATAGAAATGATAGAATTAAAATTGTAACCTTAGAAGTTAGAATCAAAATTAACAAATATTTGAAGAAAAAAAGGAAGAAATCCATCACTCCCTGTTCTAGAGTGTTTCCACTCGGCTGCTTGGCCAGCTTGGGCGCTCAGCCGCGCAGGGCTCCGGCGCTCGGGGCGGTGGTTGACGGGCTACCAGTGGGCGATGGCGCAGGCGCAGGCGAAGCCGAGGGCGGCGGCCGACACTCGACGCTCGGCCGGACATGTAGTAGCATGCAATCAGGGGGGGCGTCGCGAGGGCAAAGGCGGCCGTGGGGCCAAGCAGGCTTGCAACAGATGAGGAAGAGGACGAAAACGGGCCGCGCGTGAGTGAGCACAGGGAAGAGACAGTGTTGGGCTCGAGCAAAACACAAACAGCAACGTCTGCCCTACTCTCTTTGATGGGCTGGTGACTGTTGGGCCAAGAATTGATCCTATTTCTCAAAAACATGGGCCACGACTAGGGCCATGACCCTACTGGCCCTAGGCCTGGGTCCGCCCCTGGTGGTGGCTGATGGAAAACAAAGCATTAAGCATATACTACGTACGGTACACGGTAGCTGCATCGTTTTCAATGCATGTTTCTTGAGTAGAAAAACCGATTCTTGAAACAAGAAGATGGGAAAGCAAATGGGCCAGTCACGCGACGATGCTGGTGGTACGCTTCTTTGGGCCAGTCCACATCGTCAGTTGGGCCAAGTCGATAAGTCCATATAAACTCGTACGCCAGCCCTTAGAAGTTAGGGAACGTGAACGTTCCATGTTTCACGTTTTGCGAACGTCCACGTCTCAAAAACGTAAATATTTCCGTTCTCACGTTTAAATAGCACTATAAGTTTCTCTTTCCGTTCCATGATCCCGTTCCCGGTGAGAACATGACTACTGAGCGGCAGCCTGCCATTCCGTGGGGCCCCTCGAACGGCCGATCGATCACGGCCGCTGTTGCGGAAAGCGAGAACGACGCCTCGTGACCGAATCTGAACCGGTTCAGAAGGGCGGCGGCGTATCGCGCTCGCACGCCGGAACCCGCTTTAATTTCGACGTGGCGACGGGACGGACGGCGACCGTCCACCCACACAATCAACGGCTAATCGCGGCCGAAAACGATGTTAATGCCTAAAGCAGGAGAGCTTTATTTTGACGCCCAAGTTAACCTTGACACCATCTTGTCTGTCTGCCATTTCATCAGCACACCAGAAAACGAGACGGAGACACAGGAGTGGAGCATATGAGTGTGCATGCATGCATTCATGCATGGTCCATGCGGCCATGCAACCAATCACATCAGACCAAGAAGCCGTTCAACGGACCTGGCCAGCAGATCGAGTGATCGAAGGCAGTGCTGATCATCCCTCAAGACCAATGTTCTAAATAAGTAGCGCACTAACATGTTTAGCGGTATATCTCTAAAATACTCCCTCCATCTACGAAAGAATCAATTCCTAGCAAATTTAGGACAAATTAGTGAACAGTAAAAATGACTATGCTACCCCTCATTAATTTACTCGACCATAAGAGCAAGTATTATAGCAGACTGTAAGCCGGCTAAATACTGAGGTGGAGGGAAGAAGGGAGGAGAGAGAGGAGAAACGGGCTAAAAGCTTACAGCCGGCTTGGACACAAGAACCAAAGAAATATATAAGATAGACATATGAGCCATGTATTAATAAAGTAGAGTACACTATTGTATAGGTGGATTGGGAGAAGGTTGTAAGAAACATTACAACCGGCTTGTGAGCTCTACTATAATACTTGCTCTAATAGCTCTTGCTTTTACCGAGAAGTGAGAACGATATTAAAGCCCATAGAGATGAACGGCTTCGTGGGAGATGAAGCAGCTGGCCACGAACACGAGTCTGTCATCGTCGTGCCACCGTCCGCTGGCCTGCCGTTCTCACTGCCGTGGCCTTTGAGCCCGCCATCGTTAGCTCGCCTGCCGTCCTCGTCGCCGCAACCTTCAAGCCTGATGACGCCCATGGCTTGCCTGCTGTCCTCCCCTCCACGGCCTCCAAGCGCGACGCTGTCGGCTCGCGTGCCGTCCTCGCCGCCGCAGCCTTAGAGCCCGACGACCTCTGCTCGCCTGTTGTCCTCCCCTCCGCGGCCTCCGAGCACGACGCCGTCGACTTGCCTACCGTCCTCGCCGCCACGGCCTTCGAGCGCGACGCCGTCGGCTCGCCTGCCATCCTCGTTGCCACGGGCGAGGGGATTAAATGCGACGGCGTTGGGCAATGGATGTGATTGGAGATACAGGAGGCCATGTTAAATGCGACCCAGAGCACGAGAGAATTAAAGTGGGTCGGCAATGATAGAAATCGATTCTTTGGTGGACAAATTTTGGGTCTAGAAATTGAACAGAGGGAGTAATTAATAATAGTGAAGTTATATCAAGCTACAACACTATACCGGCGTATAGCAACAGCTATAGCGGGAGATTTAAAACAATGCTCCAAATGGATAATCGTCGACTGTTTTCCAAGCCTTCCTGCAAATTAATCTTTCCGGCCATGATTTATGATAAATATATATGTATCTACATGATTTCAGGATGCTACTCGATCGTCCACTACATTTCGTTCACCATTCTCGGATCAAACAAGCTCGCTGGTGCACGCGCTAAGCTAGCTGCATGCATGCCAGCAACATTAGTTTCTCACGCGCTACGCGATCAGCGAGGCGATCGTCTGCTGAACGTCCACGTGCCTGACGCTGCCGGCGGCGACGGCGGCCGCGGCGTACAGGCGACCGAGGTCGAGCGCGCGGCGGGCGGCCGCGAGGCGGCGGGAAAGCGCGGCGGCCTCGGCGCGCATCCCGGCGTTGGCGAGCAGGACAAGGGCCAGGCGGCCGCGAGCTGCCTGCGCGCCGGCCGCCAGCTCGCGTCTCCTGCGCTCCAGGATCGCGGCGGTGTCGCGGAGCTCGTCGAGGCGGCGCTGCTTCCGCGCGCGGGACCGCCGCGCCGACTCCCGGTTCGAGATCCTCCGCCGGATGCGCCGCTCGTCGACGGACTCCCCCGGGGAAGCATCAGCAGCAGCGTCGACGTCGGGCGAGGCTGTCGCCGGAAGCTGAGCTGGGAATGGGCATGGCCTGGCTGTGGGGTCGAATCCTCCGAAGCCCACTTGCGGCGGCGGTGCTGCCATCGCCGCTACTACTTGCATGTCGATGCAGGGCATGCAACCTGCTGAGAAGTCCATTAGGGACAGACTGGTAATTACGTGCTAATCAGATGAGGAGGAGAAGAGTGCGGGGAAAAGGGAGGGACGAAGTGAAGAGCTGCGGTATTTATAGGCGGTTTACGAGGGCATTCTGGTATTTTGTTGCTTTATTCATGATGTGGGTCTAAATGTTTTTGTCATATACAGTATATAGTGCTAGGTGTAATGCATGTTTTTATAGATTCACAAGATTTGTTTTTCAAACACCGAATGTAAACCCATATATGCAGGGGAGGTACTCTCTTCGTATTTTAAAAGAGGGATCCCTTTAAAAGAAGTCGTTTTGAATAACGACATAATCTATAAAACATGACTTTGATTTTTTTTATAAAAGTAATTAGTTAAAAATGGTATATATATATATATTTATGAAATTACATTTCAAGATAAATCTATTCATATGGTTTTCATATTTTTAAACTCAAGAACTTAAAAATTATTCATGATTTATATTCTCAATATTTGATCAAAACCTTGACCAAAACGATTTCTTTTACAATATGTAGGGAGTACATAGTCTAGCGGGTGCTGGCACACATGTCAAAACGTAAAAATATGGATTATATCTAAATTTTCACGTATAGATACAGACTCATATAGTATACATACATGTACTTATGAGGCTAACATTCACCTCTAATTTTCTCTAAGCTACATCGCTACACATACTCCCATCCAAAAAATAATAATTATAAGATTTATGTTAGTCAAACAAGTTCAAGTTGGACCAGATTTATAGTGGTATTAATATTTATCAAAATAAATTTATGTGAAAATATATATCCTAGAATCAATGTAATGGTATTTGTTTTATATTATAAATAATGTTAGTATTTTTTGCATAATGTTGATCAAATTTTAAATCATTTGACTTCGAAAGACGAGAATTACATTATTTTTAAGACAAAGGAAATATGAAATTATGAATACATTCACGATTACCGCACTCTTGTGACTCCGACACTATATTTGAGAGACTCAGTCAATAGATTGGTAGATTAACAAAATCTCATTGTCAACGAACATATTGTCTCGCTCTTTTTTTTTAAAAAAAGAAATAGCTAAAGATGCAAGCACCCATGGGCTATAGAAAACGGAATACTCGTGAGGTGCTGCAAGTTATTATGTCATAGGTTGTTACAAAATGCATATGATTCATTTTCTACACCGCGGTTGTTTTTTTATCCCGATAAAAGTTCCAGCAAAAAAAGCGTAGCATATAGAAAGGTGTGGGTTACTTGAATGCACTTTAGGTTATTATGTTTCATCAAACTAAAAAGAGTAACAAAACACTATGGTTCATGAAAGAAATAGCGAGGCATTTCATGGATTTAATTAACGTCCATGGAAAGACAAACACAGTAGATACTTTAGTAAGACTAGCAAATGTGCCCGTGCGTTGCAACGGAACTCAATACGTATCGAAATCGGACTTTGTACTTTATCCGGTAAACATGTTCGTGTGTTGTAACGGAACACAATACGTGTACGGATCGGATTAGGAGAGCCGGACCAAAAAGTTGTGGAGGAGAGAAATTTTGCCTCTTTATTATTAGGTATAGATATAGATATAGATATAGATTTATACATGTGGAGGCGAGGGAGACGTTTTTGTGCTAGAGTGCGGGTGTTTCCGATGAAAAACCACCCAAACCATAGGAATTTTATATTTATCTTAATCACGAAGGAAGGGCGAGATATTTTATCGCCTAGTCGTTCTTTGTTATCTTGAGGACTAAAGTAGATTCGGTTAGCACTTTGGTTAATTAATCTGATTATTCTAGTCTCAAACAGTGATAATCGATAACATGACTACCATGGCTAGAGGTGGGAACTAAGGACAATCCCAACGCTACCTTATTTTGTTGAAGATGACTCAGTGTGATAATAATGTAATGGTACTTTATGTGAATTAGTGTAGACAGATCTTATCATGTGGATCCTACATTAAAACATCGGACCATGCAACTAAAAACGCATGTTAAGAACTTAAAGTTTTAGCCAAGTTGATTAAAATTTGTTGAAAATGACTTATTGTGGCAGTTAAGAACCCCGTGCACATTTTGTATGGCAGTTATATTAACAACTTCTGCGCGTAAAACTCTAAGCTCTCACAATAAAAGTTTACCAAAACTTGGGTGCTTGGTTTATAAGATCCTTGACACTGAGCAGAAGCAAAATAATAAAGTGTGGTACATTTGAGTGTTTTGCTAACGAAATTTAGCAAATCTGGTTTCAAGAAGGATATCATATTGTTGTGGAGACATAAAACGTACTCTCTCTGTCCCAAAAAAAAGTATCATTCTCGCTTTTCAAAAAGTCAACAATTTTTAACTTTGATCAATTATATTTAACAAAATATTATTTATGGTACATAATTAGTATCATTAGGTAGATATTTGAATATATTTTTATAATAAACTTATTTTGAGATATAAATATTATACGTATTTTCTATAAATCTCATAACGTGCGACTCTATTTTTAGGACGGAGGAAGTGCGTATATACAGCCATGTTTTGACTCGCCATGACCCATGACCATGACGAACATCTTGAAACTAGAACGGAATAAAGTGAACACAAAGTTAATTCGCGGTTCTAGTCCTCCAAAAGTTACATATTTATTGGTTAAATAAATAAGAACCTTTAGCCACATAGAAATGCTCCTATGAAGCTTTTACAATGGATATAGTATATGCTCAAGTGCTCAACCACTGGGCAGCACCATGCCACCATCCCTAGCTGCTAGGTCGTATATATGGGAACTCAAGAAATGCAGTGCATACACGGACGCAGAATAATGCAGTGCTAGTGATCTCAGGTGTCACCAATCATCAGATACGAGTATACTACATATGATCAGGCAAAACTAACATGACGTCCTAATAAACTTTGATCGCCACGGGAGGAATATCCTCTGCCAGCGCATTCTACTAATTAATTCTTTTAAGAAAAAAGGGGGCAAGGGATTTGCCGTGAATTACATATTTACATGACAAGGAAAAAAAACAGTCACATACCAACTCACTATTCAAGAAAAAAAAACATGACAACTCGCTGAACACCACTCAACGCTGCAGTGGCCGCGGCTGAAAGGGAACTAGAGAACAAGAAAAGCTTTGAAGTCTGATCCGCCCCCAAGAGGGGAAAAAAACAGAAAAAGAAAACAACTAGTCTTACTAGTTGTTAAGGTTACATGGTATTTGGTAACAAACCCAACTCTAGTAATATTAAGTTGGTAATTAGTAACTGTGCATATGGTTCCAATATCATTACTTTCATTTCACTGATCATGTGATATCAACAAGTGTCTGCATTTCAAGCATAGTCTTGTTTGTATCAAGCGACCATTAACCGAAAGGATGCATGCCTCACTCCATCCATCTAGGATCTTTTTTTTTTTTTTTTTTTTTTGAATCTCTCTACACATGAACTCTCCTGTACAAGATGAAGAACGCACCGCCCATACAGTTACCGGTTATGCTTTTAGTAGCTGGCTTTAGAGCGGGTAACGACAGGCCTCGGGTTTGTTTCGCCAACAAAGCAAACAGTGCTTCCTCGTAAAGTTGCTAGCCTAGCCGGCTACATTCAACGAACCAAGCATTCACTCTCATGCGTCCAAACATAGTATATACGGATTTTGAAATCGATGCTGCTGCTGCTTGTTTATCTGAAAATGCCTAACAGAAGTGTTGGTGGTTGCGCAATGGAGACAGCCCACTTGAGCCTGTCACTAGAAAGGCTCCAAGCCTGCAGTGTACAGATGGCATCATCCCAATGCATTCGTGTACTTTGTCTAGCTAGAGTTGGTTGTTGCAGGCATGAGCATGAGCATGAGCATGAGCATGAGCATGAGCATGAGCATGAGCATGAGCAGCTAGCAATCCATGGCTTTACTTCGCGTAGATATGATTTAGCCTTTGAGCTAGGGGCCAAGGATGTCTGCAATGCAATATTGTTGGCCAAAGAAAGCCAAACACATGGGGTGCATCAACATCTGGGGATAAAAGCGGATTGCTGGTGCACGCTTTTGTTATGAATTTGATTGGAGACATACATGCCTTTGAGCAGTGCATGTGGGCAGTTTTGGTACCTGGTCCTGCAATGGGACATGCTTTGGGATTTGGGGACGCACTGACGCACATGCACTGCTCGATCGCCTGCATGCTCGGGGGAGGATTGGAACAGGTGTCCGTCGTCGAATCAAGACCAATGCAAAGGGGGCAGAGAGGTTGTGGATTGCAACCAGCTAGTGGGTGGTTCTTTTCTTTTGCGCAACTGCGCTTTCCTATGAAGCTATCGTATCTATGTTCGTCCTTTCGGTTACCAGTGCAACTCTGCGAACCTATAAGATGATGGGGGGGGGGGGGGGGGGGGGGGGGGTAATTGTGTCTTATGTACTAGTTTATTATTGAATTAACAGCTTTGGGTCCCTGTTTGTTTTCATTCTTAGAAGCTGTTTGAAACTGATTCACGAACTCAGGTCTATAAACTCCACCGTGGAGTAGCTCTAAAAAAATTAAAGTTTATGGAATTTTTTTTTCTCTCACTATACCATATTTTTTTCAAATAGAATGCGTGAAGCTGAAACCGATTGACTAAAAAATATATAGCGAAGCTAAAAACAAATATAAAGCAGAATAGTCCCAAATGTCTCAATTTGCGGTTTGGATAAATTTGCACTGTCTAAAACAATTAGGGCTTTTCACCTGATAATAACACCTTCCAACAGGGTCTCCAAATGATTTTGATCGTTGTAGATAGTTTCGAAGAGGCCATGGAGCACAGGCGTTACGGGCTCTAGCGCCAAGCTTCGCACGACCACACCAGGCTATACATTACCATGCCTAGGTCGTGGTACAGGCCCTACAGCTCTAAGTTTAGAACAAGTCAAATATTTTTGTTTAAGTTTAGTTAAGCTTATATATAAAACAATATCAATATTTATATCCTCAGATATGTTTACTATAAAAAATATAACTAAATAATACAATTTGTTTGGTATTATAATTGTTAATATTATTTATATATATTCGGTCGAAGTTGATATTATTTAACATTTTGAGAAGCAATTTTTTTTGACAAACGGAGTAGTAGGCTATCGTACGTATCATAAAATTAATGATTGCCTCGTGAAATTTATTTTTAATATAATCATTGCCTCGTGAATGTAGTCAAGCAAATTAATCTAGGGACTGCGCCAGGCCCACACTGTGCTAGTACAAAAGTCTTGGAAGGCTCCTGGCCGTGTCCTTAGCCCATAAGACCGACTGAAGGTGCTTATTCTGGGCCGATACTGGTGCTAGTACAAAAGTTGTTGGGCTTGGGCTGCAGACTGCAGAATCTGATATTGGGCTTGGGCTGCAGAATCTCATCACTGGGGCCGCCGAGCCGATAGCGTCGTCGTCAATGCTCCTACGGAGTGCTCGCTGTCATGAGTTTCTGTTGCCTGCGTCAAATTCCAAGTCCCAACAGGAAGTCAGGAACATGTTCAAGTGATGAAGTTTGTGGGGGCGCATGGAGAGGGTTCCTAACAGGTTCCATGACCTCATACAGTTCAGTGAGTGAGTGGACATTGGAGTGACGGCATATTGGGCATCCACTGAATTCGCCGAGGCCCAGCCAACACGGCGAATCGGCGACAGAGAATATATGGCGCGAGCGAGCGGCGTCGAGGAACACGGGTAGCTCCATATGATATGACAGTGACGCGACGTCGCTGCGGCAAATTTACCTGCAATTGCTTTTGCTTGGTCCGTATGAACGACGCAACGCGTGGCTCGGTCAACGCGCTTGAATGAACTTGACCTGAGCTGACCTGACCTGACCTGACCTGACCGCCCGGAGAGTCTTTGGCAACAGACCAGCGGCCAGTCGCGCGCACACACTGCTTTTCTCACCGCCTCGCGCGCGGGTATAGCACTGTCAGCTCGCTGGAGCTAGCTACGGACCATTGGGTTTTGCTATGGTACATATAAATAACTGTGAACCGTTTATTTAAATAGTGACTATGGTCATCTATTACTTCCTAGAAGGTAATAGATGAAATATATATTTATTTTTATTCTTATTTTGTAAAGTATGATAAATTAAGAAAGTTCTACATCTAATTGATAAATGTATGATTTATAGGATGTAGTGAATCTTTTTACTTTAGAAACTTTGGACGTATTTAACTAGCATGTACGTTAGTTTATTTAGGCATGTAACGCCTTTGTGTTAGCTGGTGTTGTGTTAGCAACTTTTTTTTTTGAAGGATGCACGTGTTCCACTTAATTTTTATTTATAAACTTTGAATGTAACTGGTTTTTTATACGTTGCCTCATGTGTTGGTTTACAAACTTTAAATGTATTTGATCAATATTTTTCATGCATTAACGTTATACTTCATGTGTTACCTGTATTAGCTAGCGTGTTAGACTTAGTCGATACCTTTTTTTTTTTAATTCATATGCATGTTTATTATTTTATAAACTTATATTGGTTGCTAATATTTCTCATGTACATATATAACATATTTTTGGCGAATCTTTCTCATGTACGTATGTAGCATATTTTTTTAAAATCAACATGCATATATAACAAATTAACACGGAAGGTCAGTCCATTTTTGGCTAATCTTTCTCATGTACGTATGTAGCATATTTTTTTTAAATCAACATGCATGTATAACAAGGAAGGTCAGTCCGCTTCTATGCTATTCCAAAATTACGATATCTAGAGAATTTTCTTTTCTTTTTTTAGCTTGTTTTCTTGGATTTTTTAATTTATTAATGATTTATAAAATATAAAAATCAATGGCTCAGATTGATTTGACATCTTACCTCCTTATAGGTAAAGTTTATACCGTAGCATTACCCGGAACCATTAGCTGAAGTCTCTCTCTCTCTCCACATGCACCAACTTACTACTCCATCCAAGAACAAGAATTAATGTGCCTCAAGTTTGCGTGCTTTGGCTCTGCTGCCACCAAGACGACGACGACTACAGCCCGGTGGCCAACACTGTGCCGCAGCAGCACTACCAGCCAGGGCTTCGCCTTGGTGCCGCAACGAGGGATGGCTACGGCTCCACCGCCGGAACATTTGAAGCGCTCGGAAGGCCGCGCACAGGCACAGGCACAGGCACAGCACGCTACACTACGACTGAGCCGGCCGGAAGGTATTATGAGGAGCAATGAGCAGTACCGCCAGTACGCACGAAAATGCACGATGCTGTCGATGCATGCTTGCATTTCACCTGTTACTACTTCACCTATTGTTTCGCGACACGGGTTCATGTAAACGAAGGTGTAACGTTAAATTGCTTTGTAATGTATTTAGAAAAATTCGTTGTTATATATCCAGCTTGTGCAGCGGCGTGTGCTCTAAAGAGATATGTATCGGTTTGGTTTGAGGACTTCAAGACGTGCTTGAGTTTTGCTACATATTTTGCTTTCCTTTCTCCGGATTTGTGAACTTCCATTTCTTTCATTCTTTTCATCTCTCTGATAGTTGTTCTAACTTCAGCAGCAAACCCTAAATTCGAGCTCCTACTTTGGTGGGACTTGCTTGTCTAACATTTGATCGAGGAGGTGTGTCGGCTAGGAGGTGAGGGACGAGGGCCAGAGCTCACGTGGACGGTGGACAACCGATCAAGCTCATCCCTTTTCTTGGTATTCTCTCATCAGTCTCCCGCATCAACAATACTAGGACGATACACACGCTTCGCCGCTGTGCGCACATATTACATGCGCCTGTTGTAACTGTGGGACCATTGGTTTTAGTGCACACATGTTCATATGTTGTGTGTTATTGTGGAGCGATGCTCCCAAATTTGTGTATAAAAGAGAAGAAAAAAAAACAAACATAAGAGTTACTCTAATATCTACAAAACTAAAAAAAATGAACTAAATAACTTCCAATTTAAATAGATTCAACATCATCCAAAATCTTGCGTTAATATCTTGAAGATCATAATGCAAAAGGTAAGAAGACCATATCAGTTATAGTAAATACAGAAATGAGTAGTACGAAATAAACATAGTCATTTAGTGGATCCTAGAGCATATTTTTTCGCCGGCTATAATTTTCTTGGCCTGAACAAAAAGAATTCAGGACATTTATTAGGAAATGACCGATTAAAGTTTGCTAGAATATTGATTTAACCAATATATAGCCATTCTTTTTATTGAATAAAACAAAGGCAAGGAAAAATTGCAGTATAGGATAAGGAGGCAAGATGTACCACATGAGTAATCTGTACTAATCCAATATCAAAGAATAATCACGATTAGAGGTGTTTTTCTCAGTTTTTACCGTTGTTCTCTTCTTAGATACATATACATGTTCAATTTAATCCGTGAAGCATCCACGCATAGAAGGGTATCCACTTAATCAAAAAATTTCATAAGAGCATAAAAGAACATCTGACGGCTCGAACTGAAGGGAAGGAGGAGATAGCCGCTTGACGTGAGATTGCATCGTCACCTTTCTCATTCTATTAGAGCAAGTACAATAATTAGCTTAGAGTCTTGTCAAAAAAATAATTAGCTTATAGCCAAGCAAATATTAACGTGAAGGAAAGAGAAGAGGAGAGAGAGGAGAGCACTCTCATGCAAACATCAAACTGGACACGGAAGTATAGGTGTAGTGATCCCAAATAGTAAATGATGTGAAGAGGAATAGGAAAGAAAAAAAAATTATAGCTAAATAAGAGACAACTTATTATATAACTTGACTCTAATAGCTTGACTTGTAGCTAAGAACTTAGCTCTATTATTAACCTTACTCTTGTACTCCAACTATCTCTAAATATGCACTTTCCAAGAAATATTTTTAAGTAAATATATATTAAGAAAATATTTATGATATATAATTAGTATCATTGGAAAGGTCTTTGAATCTAGTTTTTTAATAAATTTATTTAGAGATGAAAATGTGTACATATTTTTTATAAATCAAGTTAAATTTGTGCTACGGATACCAATTAGGACAATTATTTAGGGACCTAGCCGTTACGCCGATAGCCGTGAGCGAGTAAGAAGCCTTTTTTTTTTATCTGCGCACTGAGGATTTCTGAGTACCCCAGTCACGCAACGCGTAAGACCAATATAAGCATAGAACACGTGGCGAGGGCCGATTTGCCACCACATTCAACCACTGATACGAAGCCACGCTGGTTTCCATGGTACGTGTCGATCGTCGAAAGGGATGCAGAGCGGATGGAGGCGGATTCTTTCCGCGATAATGATGTAAATATACACTGAGGATTTCTGAGTTACTCTAGTCACGCAACACGTAAGACCAATATAAGCATAGAACATATGGCGAGGGCCGATTTGCCACCACATTCAACCACTGATACCAAGCCACGCTTGTTTCCATGGTACGTGTCGATCGCTGAAAGGGATGCAGAGCAGATGGAGGCGGATTCATTCCACGATAATGATGTAAATATGCTGGACCAAGCTCTGTCATAAGGTAGTCTCGTTTTCCCCATCCTGACTCCGACACCGCGTGAGCAGCGGATACATGACTCTGTATGGAGGCAAGCTGTCGACCTGAGCCACGCTCTAGGAGGGCTTGCTTGAGGATCGGTCAACCGGCCAGGAGGAGAGGTGGCTAAGCAGGGATGGACGGGTGGTGATGATGAGCAGGTCCCACGAGGTCAAAGGGGATGCATGAGGTCCCACTTTTTTATTTTTTTGAGAAATACAAATTACAAAGCAGACACTCACGCACGTACACTCACCCCTATGAATACACGTACGTAAACCCTACCTCTATGAGCATATTCGAAAAACTTTGGGTATTCAGTGATATAGGGGAGCTCTAAGTTGGGGTAGATCTCCACACTAGTACAAAACACGACTATACAGACGGTTCGGAGGCCATTTCTACAGGTTTTTTTCCGAACCGCCAGCGCTGGGGGCCAGTAGAAATGGTGGCGGTTTTTTAAGGACCGCATGTAGAAATGCTATCCAGAATTCGCGTTTCTAAAATAGAAAAAAAATTAAATTATGGGGAGAGGCCACTAGTAACTCGTCCGTCCGTCTCCGTCGCAAGTCATGTATTTTTTCACGTAAAATCGTGAACTACGCTCAGGCAGGGATTCGAACCCGAGACCTCACCCCCACACGATCCCTCCTCTACCACTCCACCCATGACTTACTTGTGTCTAGATTCGGTTTTAGTTCACCCCATTCTATACTAAACCGAGTGTAAATTGATTGTTTAAGCCACTAAACGAATTCAAATAAAAAAGTTGCCAACTACAAAGTTTCATAACTTTTTGAGATCTACAACTTTCATGTAGAAAGTTTTTCCATCCGAGGTCGTTTACAAAAATTTTGAATTTCAAATTTGACACATTCGAACGTATTTTTCGATGACAAGATGATTTCAAATGAAAAAGTTGTTAACTACAAAGTTTCATAACATTTTGAGATCTACATCTTTCATGTAGAAAGTTGTTCCATCCGAGATCATTTACAAAAATCAAAAAAATCAGTGGAAAAAATCCAAGGACGATTTCTAGTGGTGGTTGTCTTAACGAACCGCCAGTAGAAATCGATTTCTAGTGACGGTTTCTTAAGACAACCGCCTGTAGAAATCGATTTCTACAGGCGGTTCGGAACCGTTCAGACCCGTTTTTTCAGTACAGGCGGTGTGATAACTGAAACCGACTGTGCTATTTTTTTGGGGCGTCAGTAAAAAACCGTTTTTCTACTAGTGCCAAGAAGGCAAGCTTGAGGCCACCTTTATGGTGATCGGTGGTATAGGGAAGCTTGTGGGTTTAGGCAATCAAAGAGGAGCTCATGGGTTAATCAATCGACGAGGAGACGAGCTCAAGGAAGTTTGGACCTCAGCCAAACTTGGGGAAGATTGGCAACATGAAGGGAAGATTTGATGCGAGAAGAGAAAGAAGGGAGCGATTCTTGCCATCAAGGCGAGGTCGGATCCTATGATAGAAAACTAGAGGGAGGGTCGTGGAGGTGCGGGTGGCGCAAGGGAGGAAGCAGGGCATGGGTGAGAAACAGAGGGAGAAGAAAAGTAAACAGAAAGTAGAGGCTTTGGGCTGAAGCCCCATCAATGATGGCCAAGTGTGTGTCGGGGTGATTTGAGGGTCTCCCTACTTTGGGAGTTTGAGCACGAACCTGTTAGAATTGTGTTTTTCATCTAAACCCTTTAATGTGGATGTCTAGGACTCAAGAGGGGCATTTATGGAGTAGCTCTAAGGTGTGTGACACATCTTATATTAAAAAAATTGTAAGTTCGAGACATTCTGATCCCGATTGCAAACCCACTAAATAATTGCTAACTAACAAAGAAAAGGTGAACTTCGATTTCTTTTAGCAACTGTTGAGCTATCCAACATATCTAGATAATTTGGATATACAAAATGTGTTATTAAAATATAAATTATAACCTATACAATCTCTTGCACACCTATAAATATTCATGTTGGTGTTGTAATTAATTCAAGCAATCAAGCATAAAAAATGTGTAGTCTTCGGAAGAATCTCATTTTTTGCTTAATTTTTTAGGAGCCACTAATTATATAAAAAAGATACTAATATTTGTGATACATGATAAATATTATTAAATAAATGATATAGAGTACATTTTTAATAATTAATCTAAGTGGAGACACATTTTTTTATATAAATCTAGTTAAATATAGGAATATTTCATTTATTAGTTACTTAGTCCAAACCTAGAATGACATTTTTTTTTTCAGACGGAGACAGCAGACGACTTGAAAAGCTGCATAACTAAGACCAGCGTACAATATATATTTTAAAAGGCCACCTACTAACAGCATTTGTCTGCTTATATAGTCCTAAAGTTATAATTAGTGGCTCCAATGCGGTTAGTGGCTCCAAAACTTATATAGTCCTAAAGTTATAATCACTAGCACCACAACGCCATCTAATGTAACACCCTAAAATTTGAATAGCAAATTAGATTTTAATTTGATTTGAATTTGATTTAATTTAAAGTATTTTGTGAAGCATAGAATTAAATATAAAAAACTTAAATTAAATTCCATGTTAGGGTTCACATGGTTGTGCATTGCATGCTCTTGCATTGTTTTTGGGTGTCTTGATTTTCAAAACCTTGAAAATGATTTCAAAACAAATTTAGAAAATCACTGGCAAAATTCTGAAAATAAAAAGGAAAAATAAAAACTGTACCTCTTACTGTTTTGGCCCGAGAACCAGCCCGCGGCCTGCTCTCCTCCCTCCCCCTCCTTTCTGCCCCATGGGCCGCCTGCTCTTCACCCGGCCCAGCCTTGCGGCCGCACTGCTCTCTCTCCTCTCTCTCTTCTTCACTGGCCCGGTGACCCCACCTGGCGGCGCCGCTCGCCTCCCTCGTTCTTCTCTCTCAGTCGCTGACTCCCCGGCCGGCTGTCAGCGCCCTCTCTTCTTCTTCCGTGCCGATCCGGACACTGCCGCGCCGGACGCCGCGTCGCCGCCGCGTCTGCAACTGCCCTCCCGCGAGTTCGCGCCGAGCTCGTGTCCGGGTAGGACTCTACCTCGCCGCTATTTATAGCACGCACCCGCGCCGTTTTCCGCCATCGCAAGCCCTCTGTTCAACCGCATCGCAGCAGGCAGTTCCGCGTCGAGCCGCCGCCGTTCGTACGCCGGTTGCTCCTCGCCCTTCGCCAAGCACCGCAACACGTTCGCGTGAGTTCCGAAGCGTCATCTCCCTTTTCTCTCCCTCTCTTGTGCTCTGAGTCACCCCGTCGCCATGCGCCGAGGTCCGCCGCCGCGGTGTACCGTCGGTGGCCTTCTTCCGTCCCTATCGAGCGTCGCAGAAGCCCTAGCTAGCTTCGCAGTGCTCCCCGCTCGCTCCCCGAGCCGTCTTCCGGTCAGATTAGACCATCCGCGCCTCATCTGCCGCACACCGAGCACCCGCCGCCGCCGTGCTCCGTCGTCGTGCGTCCCCCGGCCGTCCCTGTGCCTCGCCTATGCCCTAGACGAGTTCGCGGCGTCGTCCTCAATCTCCCGGTGCACTTGGATTCGAAAACGGTGCACCAGAACGTCCTAACCGCCTACGCCGGCGAGGAATCGTCTCTGCCGGCAATGGCGTCCGCCGTGCGCCGCCCAACTCCGGCAGGAGCGCCGCCCGCCCGCTCTCTCTCTCCCCGGGATCTGATCCTATCCATCGGTTTCTAATCCAACCGCCCAGATTGTCCAGTACCCCTTCGGTGGCAATCTTTCTAAAGAGCCCCTGACCTTTTCATCCCCTTAACCCGCAGTCCCGAAGGCGTACTCCAGCAATGCGTTTTTTCCATCGGGAAAGCGTATTTCCTTTTCTGAGTTTTGTTTTATTCCGAAAATAAATAAAAACTCTAATTCCCTTTTATCTCTAAACTTCAAATGCTTATATTTCCTTCGTTTCAAATCCAAATCGACCCGTTCGAGTTGCGTTAGATCCGTATTTTCATGCTCTATCCAGTAGTATAGGTTTCACCTATGTTAAGTACTTTTGAAAACCAATGAAAATTACTTTGCTCTTGCTAAACCTATCTCTCTTCAAAATCCCGTTTTATCTCTAACTTCTTCGTTTTAGATCCGATTAGTGTGATTCTCGTATCTCTGTGATCGTAGTAAAGTTTAGATCTGTTTTATAACCTTTTCAAAGTCTCTTTATTATTTATGGTGTAATGTTCTGACCATGTCTTGTTTGCTTCGTGTATGATTGTTCGGATGATTGCGTGGTGATGTTGATCGAGTACAGCCGGTGAGATCTTCGTTGACCAAGAGTTCTTTGCAGCAGATCAGGATCACCAAGAGCTTTGGGATCAAGGCAAGTTTAACATGGGATCATCCTTGTTACCTATTCACCATAATTCAATCTAGTCATATTGCATGTGTCTAACTTGATTCCTGTTAGATCTATACCATAGCTTTGTTATCCTTTACCTTGTCACCATGGGTTTACATGCATATGGGTAGCTTTGCTATGCTTACAATAATGGATCTTGAGATGAATCTTGACTAATGATATATGCAACAATGAGATAAAATTGGCTTTTGTAGCAACATGGAATAGGACCCCACTGTAGGGCAAAAGCTGGGATTTCTAATACAACCACAAGTGCTATAATGGCTCTGGCTTTAGTCAAGTATAAAGATTCGTACTAGCTTGTTGGCAGTTCGTGAAAGGCACCATTGCCGAGCTGGTTGCAGGGCATGTTCCAGGGTGGTTACCGTTTGGATAGGTACCATCGAGTGGAGGCTTTGTATACCCCTTGCCCGTGGGTCCGTAGGGTCTATCAACATGTTAGGAAGACTTTTGAAAGACTTCATAGTGTTCCCTGCCCACTCACCTTGGAAGTGTTATGGGAGTTATAAACCGGGCATATGGGTAACATGGCTTGTGGGTAAAGTGTATAACCTCTGCAGAGTGTAAATCTATCATGATAGCCGTGCTCACGGTTACGAGCGGCCTGGAAAACTCACAGTGTAGATGATCATGTTGTTTAATTGTTAATGTTGGATATTAATCTTATCATGTGGTTATTAATTGGGTTATGCATAATTAAAGCTAAGTGTTGGTAAAACTTGACCAAGTTAAAAGCAACCGCAGTACAAACAGTGTCAACCTTTTGAGCTTCATAACCCTGTGTTACTCTTGCTGAGTACGTAAGTGCTCACTCTTGCTTTCTCAACCCCTTCAGATGGCTATGAAGGCTACCGTGAGGAGTACTAGGCTAGTGGTCAACCAGTCGGCGTTCCCTGTGAAGTGGAGCTTCGTCGCGAGAGTTATCTTTATATTCCGCTGTTATGTTATTTAAATATTATTCGTTATGTAATAAACACTCAGTGATGATATTATTTAAAGATTTGTCGGCTTAAGTGTGTGATTGATCTCTGGGCACCCATGAGTTATTCATATTCAATTTTATCCTTAAAATTGGGTGTGACATCTAATCAACTTGATGGCACATGACATTCTGTTTAAATTCGGCTAGTAGCTGATAATTGACATCCATACTCATCGATCACGGTGATTGCTGATAAAAAATTTGTTTTATATCTTTCTTTAAAAAATAAATTATAGACATTTCATACTATATTTGGACAAGCTTAGAATACTGCTACACAGTGTTGTAAATAGCGAGCTAACACATTTAGCGATCATCTTTATCAAACAAAATAAAAAAGTTGTGTGCATTATAGTTAAAATTACTAATATAGCACGCGAGATGGGTAGTCAAATATTTCATGATATTCTTTGCATTCGTTTGTGACCGAGAGAAAAAAAAATATAGATCAAAATCATAATACCGGTCGGGCCTAAGTGTAACTGATGGCCCTAGATAGTACGATCAGTTATTACACAACTGAACGAAGGAGAAAACAAGGAACAAAAAAGAACTAAGTTTGGAGGTATTAAACTTTGAATCAACTTGGAAAAGTATTTAGTTGTAGTGGGTTAGCGGAGATGGAAAGGCCGTTGCCCCTCTCCCACCCCGCGCGCCGCCCCGTGGTGACCACACCACCCAAGTCCAGATTCCAAATAGAGTATTTAGAGCTTATAAAAAGATATTTTAGAGCATTTAAAAATTAGATTATGCCCAAAAAAATAGGAAAAAGGTCCGCAATAGCCAGAAAAAAATTCTCAAAACATTTTAGAGATACATTAATGAAGGATGAGCTTAAAGGAATGATTTAGACCTGGTGAAATAAAAAGGATCTTGGGAAACTCCAAACAAGAAGAGGATGAAGTTGAGGAACAATAAACTTGATGATATAAAAGACGAAGACATGCCGTATAAAGATAAAGCTTACCAAAGTGAGTTTTTAAACTTTTGAGTTTTGGTCAAAACCACACATTCCAATAAACCAAATGCAACAACATATATGCTCAAACATGTTCCTATCTTAGTGCGGCGCCAAGATTATGGAGCTCCAATGCGGCAGTTTGTCTCAAGTTCCTGGTCAGCTTTTCTTCAAGTGTCACCACCATGACCGAAATGTAAGACTTTATTGTCTAATATCATATTCTGTCATTGATGTCATGTAAAAAATGGTTAATTTGAAAGATTTGTCCATACTAGGCGCCTGGCAGGTGGCAGCTGCCCAATCTACTTGTTTGCCGACATGTACCAACAGTGGCTACTAGAAAGAGGGTACATTGGTGTTTATGCTGTAGTTGTGGATCCAACAATTGCACAGATTCAAGCTGAAGATCAGAGGCAGCAGCAGGTTGGATTAGATGGTGATCATGTCCAAGTTTAAGTGATGCAAAATGGCCTGGATGCTTGCTCTGGGAGTCTGTTCATCATTTTTGAATGTGTGGATGCATCTTTCAGGTATATTTGGAAGGGAGTTGGGTTCTAATTTCTTGTCTACAGGACAGCTTTGGCTTAGTAATAAGAAATTCTTAGTTTATAATTTTCTTGGTGCAGCAGCCCTGTGTGGGGAAGCTAAGAAATGCTATCTGTTTTCAGGGAACTACTTGGAAGGATATGAGACTCCTTTTGAAAATTGCAACAATGATATCCTGTGTCCACAGCAGATGAGACAGGAGTTCATAGAAAAAATGGAGGAATTGAAAAAAGTAGCAACAAGACCGATAAGAATCGGTGGCTAGATCGAGGTGGTGGATGGTCCTTGGAAGAGGTTCAATGTTTACCACAAAACTGGAAGGCCTTGGAGATACCAGCGGAAGCTAAGTTGCACTTGTCTAACAATGTGGCAACCGTCTCGGCAGGCAAGTCTGCTTGCTGGTTCAGGCGTTCAGCCTGGTGGAGCTGAAGATGATTTCTTAGGCAATAGTTATAAGAGTTATTTTCCAGTTTTTCTTGCTGTTTTTAACAAACTGATGTACGCTCCATGGAAAAGTGTTTTAACGCCTGAATCCTGTAGGGATGATCTGTCTTTGCTTAATGCTAAGGCTGGGGCGCTGCCTAAAATTCTAAAAAGAAAAACTCTCGTATTCTCCTAAAGAAGCACAGAAAAGTTCAGTCAGGCTGCGTTGATTTTGGTAACGGAGGTAAGAGGCAGGTTTGTTTCAAAGCGGTGGCAGCGGTGGAGCAAGACCCCATTGGTATGGCTCCTATCGGCTTTAGCTTTTCTAACGTATTCATTGTTCACAAGAGTTGTTTTTATTTCTCATATTTCTCCTAGCAGGAGAAGTCACTTTTTTTCAGCTTTATCTGCTCCCCGTGAGAAAAGAGAAGAGAAGAGATAAAAACGGCTCCTACGAATAGTGTTTGAACAGTGAATACATCAGAGAAACTGGAGTTGGTAGGAGTAGTGGCAAACGAGACCTAACTTAAAGGCGAGCGCATTGCTTTCTTTTTCACATTCTCTTATTTCTATTGTTTTTTCTTTTGCTACTGGACTAGATATACCTTTTGGGTAGGCAGATATATAAGGACAGTTACCTTCTACTGCCAACAATATCATTGTATAATGAAAAATATTGTGAGCATGATTAAGTTTTGTTTGTAATTCACGTTTTAGAGTTTTCTATGCAGATTAACATTTTTTACCTTTGTATTGCAGGCATTCAATTACTAAATATTAAAGTTTGTGATATAGGCAAGCTCCCTCTGTGCCACCAGTGGTCGGCATAATCAATGGCCAACATAATCGACAGACATTAAAAACAGACAATTAGCTACTTCAGCAGTCAGCAGCATATTTCTTTAGGTTTATGCTCCGGTACTCTCTTTTCATAGAAATAGCATGAATCCCAAAGCAGACAATTAAAAAAATTAATTACTGTATTATTGTTAACCGGATCCCGCCTGGGCCAGCCTGTCCAAGCCCGCCCGACGCCATCCAGTCCAGTTCCACATGGAGAAGTAAGGTGTGTAGGTCTCTGTTCCCCTAATGCTCCTAACGTGCTGTAGCCTAAAACTTATCCACCTGATAAAAGTAACAAACTCATCTTCACTAGTATATTTCCCCGTGCTACGGGTTATATTAAGTCTAAAGTTAATTCTATCAAATTTAAAATACCTTCATTAAGATTTAGTAAAAAAACATAATTTTGTGGCCCCAAAAAAAGTTAAAGCAATGACAAAAATTTCTAAAATATATTATTCTCATGTTTTTAAAAGGAGAGAATCCCAACTATATATTAAAACAAAAGACACCTCCCTCCTCGCCACCGGCTGGCTCCACCCATCAACCTCTCCCTCCTTCCTCCTACGGAAAACTGTTGTTGACGCTTCTTCAATGCAAAGAAGTTGTGTGGGTCGCTCCAGCGCCCTAGCTTTGCCTTGCCCAGTGCCCCTACTTTGATGGTCGTCCCTATCTAAGTATAGTATTGTGCCCGTGCCTAACATTTCACATGTATATACCCATCTCATAGTGGAATTTCATTTGATTCAAAATTTTCCCTAAAATTTTGAAACTCTAACATCAGCAGAGTTCAGAAAACTCAATGCCCAATCGCCATTGTTGCCACAGTTGTTACCTTGCGTCAGATAGCCACCGCTGCTCATCGACGCACGACGACAGCACAAGGGGCTGTCTGCGTTCACATTACCTCAAGATGTTGCCATTGCAGGTCAGCTTCGCCGCGCCTGTGTCGCCGTCTCTATCACCTCTGTAGAGCATCAGCTAGCGCCACCGACCGCCATGCATCAACAATGCGCAAAGCACCCCGCCTTCTCCGCCCGCTGCACACTTCAGCCTAACCGTGTTTGCATCAAGAACAGTTGTACCAATATATCCATACAGGAGAAAACAAATATATCCATCTACCATTATTGTTTGCATCCAATAAACAGTGTACTACAGGTTATTGCAAATTGAAACCAAACCCAAATGGTATGAAAGTGGAGAGTTGATCTAAATTGCAGAACCAAATAGTTGACTACGCTAAACACCCCCTAGAAATACAATTTCCCAATTTAGACCTCTTTTCTTGCGCAACACAATTCACCAAGCTAAGCTACAGTTAATTAGAGTTCCACCGAAGAGCCGAAAAGGCTAGCTTAGCCCATAGAAATGTGCATCAAGCAAACAAACCAAGCTACAGGCAATTATAGTTCAACCTAAAAGTTCAGATAATAATAGTTTATATATTCAAGGATTATGGGAAGTTGCTCCGAAAACAATGGAAGTAAAGGAAACATCAAGACAAACAGTTGTATGATACCAAGCTACAGGCAATCTCATGCATGTGAGACGTCAATGAACATATCAAGCTACAGGCAACTCTTGTTGCAAACAGTTTAATGCAAACAACTTTATTCTTAGGAGATACAAAAATTTAAAACATACCACGATGTTATGTGAAGACTCTTGGAATTTTGGTTAGGTAGTACAACCTGCAATTGCAATCTCATGCATGTGAGACGTCAATGAACACGTGAACGCGGATTGAGATTAAGAGCACGAGCTTCTGACCATACAAAACGAGGGTCTTGCAACCAGTGTTCTGGCTAAATAGTATGCCTGTGTCCAGTCTATCACCAACCATGCACATCCTTGACGTTTATAGATTCAAGCTGCAACAGTTGAACAGCAAAGAAACCTTTTATGACATTGTGGCATTGAAAATCATCCACTGTCCTTTCATCTTACTATTAAGCACCTTGCTCTATAATCAGCAGCTTAATGCAACAACCATATTTTTGGCTCCTATTGAGGTAAGTAATTGCAAATTATATTGTTCTACAAATAGAAACTCGAAAATTCAATAAATTTCTCGGCAATAAATTCAATAAAGTTAGCATGGGAAAAAGATTTCTTATTTAAAAACAGTTTGTAGCTTGGTGATACAATTAGAACAGGAAAAAGATTTCTTATTTGAAAGTAAGGACAGAATCTGCAGGCAAGATACTTGGAGAATGGATCTGTGCACATACCATTGGGCATTGGATTCCTGGACGATGGCAAAAAATGTAGAAATTGTTCTGAACCATACTGTGAGGTTCATTTCGAGCACACTTGTTCTTCCCACCCATGAGCAGAATACTGAAAAACAACAAGTCATATATTAACCAAAATACCTCCAATATCAGGTAAAATATAGGTATCAGAATACAATGAATGGAACTAAACAGGATCATTGGTGCAGACATGCCTAAATAGAATCAGAGATCCCATAAAATAGAAGAAACTTGCCTTTGGAGCTCCTTCAATTTAGGGTTGCTTTCAACATGTGGCAATGGTCTGGAAAACAATATCACATTACATTTAATCAGCAAATATATAGATATGAAAACATACAATGAGTGAACTAAACAAGATCACTGCTGCATTCGTTCATATTGGCAGAGCTCCCCCGTCAACATGCTGAGACTTCAGTGCCTACAGAAACCGCAAAATTCATAAGTAACAATGCCACAGTCACATTCAGGGAGCTGCAAAGATGCAGGAAACGCACCAACAAAGATGGTGGCATTGTCAGGTGGCTGGTTGTCAACTGGGACCAAACACAAAAATAAGATGAAGGAAATGATTGGAAGCAGCATGTTGGCACCTTCAGATTCGAGCAGGTAATAATTACCTGGTGTCATGTTCAGATACCGGGACAATGTACAGGACGGAAAGCTTGGTTGGAAGCATCATGTTCCTTGAAGAACATGCTACATATGCTTTCACAGTCCCGTTTCCAAGGTGAACAACCACCACCCATCCACTCTGATCACCAGCTCGTCGCGGAATCGTTGAGGAGGGCCGGAGGGAGGCAGCATCTCGTCCCGCTCAACATACTGCGCACCAGCGGCAGCCGTATGCCTACGCAACCTAGCGAGAATCAAACCTTTGGGTTTGGGGATGGGGCCGATGTGTGTAGAGGAAGCTACCTGCTATGGACGAAACTTGGGGGCGCCAATGTGGAGGCGGCGCGAGCGCGAGGAGCGGGCTTCACGATGAAGTCCTCGGCACCAGCGTTCAGGCATCTGCTCCGTCAGGTGGCGCGTGCGCCGCGCGTGATGTCCGCGGCGGGCGCGGCGCGGCTGGCCCCGCGTGCTGCCGGCGGGGGGCGGGTGGGCGGGCGCGGGCTTGCGGCGGCGGCGGGCGGCTGGCGACGCGGGGTGGCTGGCCGGCGTGGGATGGCGGTTGCGGCCGGTGCGGGATGGCGGCGCGGGACTTGGGGGCGGGTGGGCGCTGTGCGGGCTGCCGGCGGCGGCGGGGCAGGCGCGAGAGTTGGCGGCGGGATGGTGGCGGCGTGGGGCGTGGGATGTTGGCGGCGTGCTATCCGCGTGTTTTTTTTTCTCCGTGAGAGTGAGAGAAGGAGGGTGGGGTCAATCTTTTATGTCTGTCTAGAAATTTACAGGAATCGGTTTATTTTCATAGGAAAAAGTATAGGTACATGAAAATATTCTGCGTTTCAAGCAGGATCTTAGAAGATTTTAATTATAGTAGAGATCTTGTTAGTAATTTGTAGAAGGTGTTATAGCTTGACTGACATAAAGCATAGATATACTAGTTTTGTGAGAGATAAAAAAACAAAAATAACAAGCGGATAGAAGAGAGAAAAGAGGCAGAGACAGTGAATGAAAAAAAAAATGTTGCTTGTTATTTGTGGCTAGTTATCTCATATGCTGCTTGCATTGTGTTTTGTTTTTTTGCGAGACTACTAATATCATATTCCTGGGTTGTGGCGGCTCTAAGGCGTTATAAGAGCTTGTACAATGATGGCGCTTATGTGCGCCAGGGCGTTAGGCCGTTTTTCTGCCAACACGAACGAGGATAGGCCCTGATGCGACATTCCGCCAGGTAGCGGCGTCTGGACCGCCATGGCACGATCGGCGGCTTTGGTGCCGGCGGTAGAACCAGAAGGGGAAAAGTTATAGACGGTGCAAGTTTAAACTAAAAACTAAACTAAAAATTTAAGACCTACTCGGTTGTGCTACTAGCAGCTGTTTAATTTATTTTGTTAGAAGGTTTTAACTGTCTTGTTTTAGTCAAACACATTCAACTTGACTGTCTATATTACATAATTAGATTGTTAAATCTATTTTTATAATAAACTTGTTTGGAGATACAAATATTGCTAATATTGTTTTTTATAAAACTAGTGAAACCTAAAAAAATATTTGCCCAACACGAATATCATAGTGGCACTTAAAAATAGACAGGGAGTATTTATTGGTATAATAAATATAAATATTTTGTATACTTAATCAAAATTTGAAATGTTTGACTTAACATTGTTAGGATAGAATTGCATTTTAAACTAGACAAAGTATGTGCGATATTAAACCTATTCTAAACTAGATCTTACTTCGGAGAGTACTTTCTCTAACAGAACAGGTATTCCAGTTTTACCTTAGTTAAATGTCAAAACGTGGATAACGGCCACGGTAGCTCAAACCGTAGCCTTTAAGTTGGAAGTGGGATTTATTTATTTTTAAGTTGAAGATGGGATTTACTTTTTAATCAAAAAAGTTTGAAGGTGACGTACTACATCGCAAGGTTGTGACCGCCTAGCCCTACGCCCATGCCCTATCTTACTCCGTACTCCCTCCGTCCAAAAAAAATACAATTCTAGCTTTGAATCTGGACAAATACGTACTTGCGAGTTCTCTATTGAGTATTGACCATACCCCCTGACTTCTAAGTCCCCAATCAACCCCAGAAGGCGCGCCACCCGGCAAGTGCCCACATAGGAGGCTGCCCGACAGGCACTAGCGTCCGCTCCGAGCCAGCCAGACCGCTCTAAGGCTCCTTTGGAACAAAGAAGATAAAAAAACATGGAAATAGAAAAAAACATAGGAATATTGTAGGGTTATATATGCAAAACATAGGATTAAAAACAGTAGGAAAATTATAGAAATCCTAAATGATTTTAGCCTGTTGTTTTATGTTAACTAGCTGATCAAACATGACTAAAACATTTCTTCTAGATACAAGGACAGTTATATATCTAGTAGCAGTACCGTTGAGTTTCTCATTCTTTGTGCATAGAAATTATACCAAAAGCTCTGACTGGATGCTACGAATCCTTTGGAATAGGCATGCAAAGGAGTAAATTTCTATGTAACACTGTTTTTTGAGACAAAGACTATGAAGGTAACTAACCTGGGTCCAAAGGCCCTTCACCCTCTATGCATAGGTTTTGACGATATGCGACCGATGTCACCTAGACCTTCTTCGGGTGGCAGAGACTCTCCTCCGAGGCGACGTAGAGGTTTGCGACGCCTTGAGATTGCGAAGGTTCCGACGATACGTGAGGACCGACAGCACATCGACCTTCTTCAGGTGACGAAGGCTCTTCTCCGAGGCGACGCGCGGTCCGCGACACTTCGATCGTCGGAGGTGAGCGAAGGCTAATGTGGAGCGGGAACCGGTGGCTCTCATCAGCAAGACATGGCTTGAAGGAGCCTTCGTCAAGAAAGACCGAGGGCCATAGATGGGCCTCCACCTGCGCCAATAGGGCCCATCTTCCGGCCCAATTTTAAGAACCAGATGGTACCCCTAAAGCATCTTGAGAGGGATCTAGAATATCCAGGGGATATCCGGATCTAGAATATCCAGGAGATATCCTCGTGTCGAGGAGGGGCACCGATGTAAAAACACTTAGCCCTTGTACAATGACCTATATAAAGGGGGCACCATCAACCATAATAAAGATAGAGACAAGAATTCTGGCTTACGGGAATTTTAGGGCACGGTCTCGGTTCTCCATTAGATAAGAAGGTTAATCTCCCTTAGACTCAATCTCTCTCACCCATTCGGAGAAGACTAATCTCCAACAGTGTTAATGTTTCTAGCAAACCAAACAATTGGATAAGAAACAATCATGTATGAATGTTATTTCTAAAAACAATCCTTCATAAAACCTCCAAATCAAAGAAGCTCTAATTAGAAACACTGAATATGAGCTAATTAAAAAACTAATTACTCTAGAGTAGACTAATTAGTATGTCATATCTATTAAACCTAATTAATATATCATTAGAAAAATTTGCTATAGCACTACTAATTAATTAGTGCTTCATGGTCGGCATTCTTCGACTCCCGCTCTCCCCCATGATACACTACTACTGCTTAGTCTGGAGTAGTAAACTGGATGCAAAACGCCAACGCAGAGCCAGGGAGAGGGAGTCTGACTGGCTGAGCACATGGATCATGACTACAACGAATCAAAAAAAGAAAAAAAGAGAGGAAAAAAAAGCAGAAGCACATAGGGCACGACTAGAATAAAAACAAGACATTCGTTCTCTCCGTCTCAGAGTAAAAAAACGGCAACTGAAAACGTATAATAAGACACAACATGCCTATAAGAATATTGATCCTTCAAACTCCTTTGTAGACTAGCATCGATGTCAGACTGAATTCAAGTATCGCGAATCCTAGAATCGGGGAAGAAACATGCCTTGGTGGTTGCTGATACCAGAAGGCAAAGGCAGCCTTGGTGGTTGCTGATACCAGAAGGCAAAGGCAGAAGCTGCCTGCACAGCGCAATACGAGCACCGCCAATAGAAAGGAGAGTGACCTTCCATTCAAACGGACGGCCCAAACATTTGTTTTGATTTGATTTGGTTCACCTTCGCCTATCAACTCTGTCATACGATCGACGCATCTCCAATTGGCTGCAAACGCTCAATATTTGTTTGATGCTATCGCTGCCCAGATGCTCCCTGCCTGTCTTCTTTTGCCCAATCGCAAAATATCAACTCGCACACCTTTACCCGAGTTAACACAACAGAAATGGTGCACCACGAGCATTTTTTGCTTGCATTTTGCCGATACAGATTGTGCAGGACTCAACTCCGTTCATACCAAAATAAATACCCCGATATCGGTTTTCCAATAGACAAGCTTTTCTAAATTTAACTAATATGTAGTTATATATAAAAAAAATGACATAGTATCAACATTCGAGTCTTCAAGTAAGTTTGTTGTAAAAGTATATCGCACGATCAAAATAAGTGACATTTGTTATACATTATATAGATTATTATTTAGGTATATATTTGTGACTCTAGCACGCGTTTTCGCAAAATTGAGACAACAAGGACTAAAAAGTAAAAAGTTGTAGCAAAAAAAATATATGTTCTTTTCTACCACAGCATTGATTGGCCTGCACTACGAGAGCAATAGCATTAGGGCGTCTCTAATGGCTAGCTTATGAGCTAGCTCTTAGATTTTTTTTTTATATTTTAATAGGAGAGAGAGAAATGCTAGCTCTTCATCAAGAGATAGACTTATATACATATTTCAAGGTTACGTAAGATTGTCATGGGTCTAATCATTCTATAAGCTATTACTAAAAGCTAGCGCTGGTGGAGATTGAGGTTGGCTTAGAGCTATTGATTAGCTTATACCATTGCGGATGACCTTAGTGTTAGCCCGCATTACTGTTGCAAGTGCAGGGGCTTTGGTTTTTATGAGCGTTATGAAAGTCTATTCCAGCCGTCCATGGACGATGTTGTCTTCAAAAACATGCTCCGGGTGTCACCGACATTGACAATAGACAAGACACTGATGCTGCTCAAAACTTGGTGGGTGTTACTCAAGCCAAATACTACTATAGTATTTCATCCATATCCTAAATAGAGATCGTTCTGGAGTTGTGGAAGAGTTGAGAGAAGGAGATCGTTCTACTGAAGCATGCATGAAGCAGCTTTGGACGTCGGCTACCCGTGACGCTTGGGCTCCCGGCTGAGGGATTCGCACTGCAGCCTCGGGCCACGGAACGATTACCAAATGGACTATAAGGTGATGTTATATAAATATCATCGGCGGGGCTATTTAATAATGATAAGGAAGGAAAACTTTCCTCTAATTAATCACTCCTTAAAACGATATCTATTTAGGATACGGAAGGAGCATATGTGGATGTTCGGTTTGGCACTTTGGCTTAGCCTACCATCGTTCATGGTTACGTTTTCTAATAACATTGGACGTGAGCGTTTGTTCGAAAAAGAAACGCGATCCAATCCCATCTTTCTCTGGAGGCACTTTAATTAAGAAGCGTGCGAGCCTGTCCCATTGCTCCATCATCCAGGTAAGCAGCACAGACTGGAGAAAGATGGGACTAGATGGGCTCGTTTTCCCAAACGTTACTAGTGATACCTGCTGACATTGACACGTACGTACACATACAAACAGTTGTTGCTACCCGGTCGGTCTCCACCCGAGAGCAGAATTCGTGCCAAATCGGAAGAAAAATGAACTCCATCCGTCTAGAAAATACACATATACATACGTAGCACGGTATCTAGCTAGTTTAACAATTTTAAATTTGACTAAATATTACAAAGTTAGTCAATACTCATTTTATCTTAAAATTATAAGACATTTCAAAAATCTTGGACATCCAAAGTATTTTAAGACATATTTTTTGATAAATCTAGTTAAATATAAGAATGTTTGATTTATTAGTTACTTAGTCCAAACCTAGAATGGCATTTTCTTTTGGACTGAGGTATGTAGTAGACTTCTTTAGAAAAGCTGTATACAAGCCATGGGTGACTAAAGACCAGCGTACAATATATATTTTTTTAAAAAGAGGCCACCCACTAACATTATTTGTCCGCTTTTCAAAATAAAATTTATATAGTCCTAAAGTTATAATCACTAGCACCACAACGCCATCTCATCAACTTGATGGCACATGCTGTTTAAATTCGGTTAGTAGCTAATAATTAGCATCCATACTCATCGATCACAGTGATTGTAGATGAAAATTTTTATTTTATAATAACTTCCTCAAAATAGAAGCTTTCATTTTTCACCATGTTAAGCTTAGAAGTAGTAAATGGATCAAGGATCTGAACTTAAAATGGATGGAAGATAATGGGGAGGGGATTTAATAAAACTATGGTTACTCGTGAAAATATTTTTGCAGGATGGAACTACACAGAATTGGCACTAATGGTTCCTACCACAGCTTATGCGGGCCACTGACAGACTACTACATTCCCTATTACATTCTGAAGCCGGACTCTGAACAAGTCACTGTTGATAGTGCACCATGTTGCCCTGTTGTAATCTCCATCAACTCTAGAAGTGGTGGCCAACTCGGAAGCAATCTGATCAAAACATACATGGAACTTCTCAATGAAGTGCAGGTAATTAGGCTAGCAGTTTAGCAATGCTATACAATACTGAAAATAGGCATTCCCTTGCACTGTACTATAGTAGTACTTCAAATCATTTTCTTTCTCATTGTTGGATCCACTCAATTTTTTCTCAAAGGTTTTTGATCTCTCAGAAGAGGCTCCTGATGATAGGGTTCTACACAGATTATACATTTATACTGCAACTTTGAAAAGCTCAAGTCTAACGGTGACCTTGCTGCTAGAGCTTAAGACTAATTGTGAGAAACCTAATTTTGAATTTATGTGTCCAAAAAGAAATCCTAGTTGGATATGTCCTTTATTAACCAGGGATCTTTGAAACATAGGTTCCTGGTGGTGACGGTACGACAAGTTGGCTGATTGGAGTAGTTAGTGACCTGAAGCTATCCCATCCCATCCCCCTCCTGTTGCTACTATACCTCTTGGAAATAACCACCCTTTTTCATTTGGATACGGTAAGTTAACGCCTCTTGCTTACTTTGAGCATACTGATTCCTTAATTATGATTAATATTCTACCTCTGTGGTTTATTTGTTGGGAAAAAAATATGTTTTTTGTTTTTTTTTGCAAATGAAGAAATGTAGTGTTAGATTTTTTGTTTGACTGTTAAACAAACACAATAAAACCATAAAATTCAGCCACAAGAAACGTACTATCTTTATTAATGTTGGCAAACAAAAATGTTCTGCGTGAGCATGAGTGTCACCTTTTATTTTAATGGCAAAATAGCCGTTTTGACCCTTCAACTATTCTCGAATGCTCAAATTGGCTCCTAAACTATCAAAACGGCCACTTTGACCCCTCAACTATCACTGAAAGCTCAAATTAACCCCTGAACTATCAAAACGAACACTTTTGCCCTTAAACTTATGATTTTTGTCTCAATTTCATCCATTATCCTTGATCGATGGGCACGTGGACAGATGGACTGTGAAAAGGTTGAAATTGTCCCTCATTATTTTCTTTACTTGTCGGCCGCTCACGACGTTTCCAACCTCACCGTTTATTTTAAAAATACCAAAATATGATTTAGTGTTAGGAAATTCATAAAAAGTTTATTTTTAAATCAGATTTTGGTATTTTTAAAACAAATGGTGGGGTTGGAAACGCCGTGAGCAATCAACAAGTAAAGAAAATAATGATGGGCGGTTTCGATCTTTTCGCAGTTCATCTATCCATGTATCCATCGATCAGGGATAATGGATGAAATTGAGACAAAAATCATAAGTTTAAGGGCCAAAGTGGTCGTTTTGATAGTTCAGGGGCCAATTTGAACCTTAGGTGATAGTTGAGGGGTCAAAGTGACCGTTTTGATAGTTCAGGGGCCAATTTAAGTCTTCAGTGATAGTTGAGGGGTCAAAACAGCTATTTTGCCTATTTTAATAAGAAAATGTGGTCGATTCAATCTTGTTATCAATGCACTGCTGCTTGAATATTCATGAGCTATTTCGGCACTGTCTAAGATCAAATCTTTGTTCATTTTCAGTTACTGGATGCTTCCTGAATATTTCAGTGCAGCAGATGATGTAGTAATTGTATCCTAATAAAGTTTACTTTTCATGATTGTGCTTAAGCCTTGATTAGGTTTCTCTGTGTCTCTCTTAGCTTGGAGCCATTTTGTAATCATTGTCTGTTAGTTGCCTATTTTTTTCTACTGATGACATGCCAAGTATTTTTGTGTTACAACATTTAGCCTCGAGCAACATAAACCTATCAAACATACTTGAACTGCCAACACTGACGCTAAGAGCCGAGATATCTTTCTATTTGTATCTTCAGGCTAGCTAATGTCAGCAACTTTCAGATTCTTTATTCTCAGTGATAAGAGCTTTTTTTCTGAATTTAATATTGTTAATTGAAATTGAGCTTTTACTTGAAGGTATGTTGTAGACATTTGGGTATGTTGTATCGCTGATTCAAAAATCTTTCAAGGTATTCTCAGATGTAGTAGGTATGCTCAAAGATCTTACATTTGATACTTCTCAACATTTTGCAAGTCAAATAGAAGGAACAAGTAGTATGATTGTGTTCTCATTGCTATAACCTTCCCAGATCTATGATTATTTTAAAAGCCCTCCAAGCAGTTTTGGTTGGATGCCATACAAGTATTGAAACATTTCAGGAAGATGTCAACATCTGATGGCATATTTGGCTTGGCAGATGGTGAAGGCATGAGTGTGTTCCCTTTCTCTGATTTTTTTTGTGTGAGATAGCAGCATTTGACTATCTTATTACATAGTTGTGTTACATGCCTACCTTGTGTTATCTTTTTTTTCATCTTAAAAACATGAGCCAAGAAATGCCAGTGTTTTGTAGCATGAGCCAAGAAATTTGATCTTAAGAGCATGGTACTGTATCAATAGATGACATCAAGCAATATATGAAAAAATGAATGGAAATTTCTACATGTGATGTGTTTGATAATTTCTACCTGTGTTGCTGTCTGCTCCTGTTTCTGTGATTTCAAGAGCATGATACTGTATCTAAGATGGAGTACTCCATCTGTTCACAAAATAATGTAATTCTCGCAAAACGAGAAACCAATTTCTTTCATGTTCGATCAAATTTATAAAAAACACATTTTATTATAAAAAATGTATACCATTAGATTTGTCACGAAATATATTGTCTTTTAGTTTTTATCGTAGCGTTATCATGGAGATAAAATATTGTCTTAGCCACATCACGAAAAGATCTACGATGTCATGCTCACAGTGACTAGTAATTTCACAAACTTTGCTTTCCGAATTAAATATTATTTTAATGTGGGTATTTAATTTCACAGTACTGTTGTTTTTGTGCAATCCATGTATTTGTAGGACAAAAGTTTAATTGTTCAGTAATACGGGCATGCTACGGGATTAAATGTTACTTTAACGTCGATGTTTAATTTCACAGTCTTAATTATTTTATCGTGTGTGCCGTGTATATTTAGTATAAATCTTTTGTTGTCCCGTAGCAATGCACGGGTACGATACTAATATATTTTAAAATAAAAGGCCACCCATTAACATTATTTGTCCGCTTTTCAATATAAAATTTATATATATAGTCCTAAAGTTATAATCACTAGCACCACAACGTCATCTAATCAACTTGATGGCACATGTTGTTTAAATTCGATTAGTAGCTAATAATTGGCATCCATACTCATCGATCATCGCAGATGAAATTTTTTATTTTATAACTTTCTTAAAAATAAATAAATTACAGATGTTTCATACTAAATTTGGACAAACATAGAATACTGCTACACAATGTTCTAAATAGCGCGCTAACACATTTAGTGATCATCCTTCTCAAACAAAAGAAATTGCTGTGTACATCATGAAGTAGTACCAGTATAATTATAAAATTACTAATATAACACGCAAGAGGGTAGGAGAGGGGTCGTCAAATATTTCATGATATCCTTTGCCTTCGTTCGTGACCGAGAAAAAAAATACAGATCAAAATCATAATCCCGATCCGGGCCACAACTGAATGAAGGAGGAAAAAAGGAACAAAAAAACTAAGTTTGGAGGTATTTAATTTTGAATTAACTTGGAAGCAGAACTAAGTTTAGAGGTATTTAACTTTAAATTGACCTGGATACAATGAAAGTGTGAAACATCCATATATATACGCATAATTGAAACAGAAACGTACTAGGTATAGCATTACAAGGACAAAACTAGCTCGATATTGGACGGACGCAGCAGCTTAAGACGACGTACGACAGCCAAATTAAACCAGGCGAACAAGTTTTTTTTTGAACAAAAATATATTAATATCGTACACTAAAAATACCCACTTCCAGTCCTCCTGCCCTTGCCGCTCTTCCTGGCTCCTCTCCTCTCCACCACGCCGGTAGCCCCGGCCGTGGAGTTATTACCGTTGCCGTTGTCGAACATGAGCGGCTCGTCGTCGAGGAGGTCGTCGTGCGTGCGCACGTTGACGCATGAGCACCGCTCCAGGGACCCGAAGAACACCGCGGCGATGCCGCCGCCGACCCAGCCGGCCACGCGGTCCAGCGGCCACCCGCAGCCGTGACCTTGGCCGGCGGACGACGGCGTGCGGCGCCTGCGCGGAGGCCCGCCTGAGCGGCCGCCGCAGAAGGGGGCGCCCCACCTCGGTGACGCGACGATGGCATCAGAGGTGAGGGTTGGCATCTGCTGGCTAGCTACGGTGAGCGGCTGCAATGGCGATGGCATGAAATGTGAGCAAGCTAGAAAGGCCAACTAGCTCGGCCACCTTTAGGCTGTGTTGTTGTTTAATAAAGAAGAAGAAGAGAAAAAAAAAAAGGAGCAGCGCCGAATGGTTAAAGCCCCCGATACTTTTCCAATTCTGCCCTTAGCAAAAAAATAAAATAAAATGCTGTATACGGTGGCTAGGTGTGTTGGTTAGGCCCTGTTTGGATATAAACTATTTTCAGAGTTTTAGAAACACACTATGATTTTGTAAAATATTTTGATTTTACAGTGCCAACAAATTTAATGGTTTTCAATATTATGGTATTCCTAAAAATGTAGTCTTTTTGGAGTTTTAAAAACTTTACTCTAACCCTCTTTTTTTAAAACCATGATTTTGTACAACAATAATTCTAAAATAATTTCTTGATACTATGGTTTGTTAATACTACAATATTCAAACAAGGTTTTAGTGTTTTTTTAATAGATTACTCTAACATCGTGTCTTGCACACACGTCTTTTTAAAAATAATAGAGATGTAAATGAGGAATTCGAATTAGGGCATGTGGGGGAGAATAATTCCCTGTTCCTATTTCTATCCCGTCAAAACTTATAGGATTCTTGTTATAAAAAAACTTGTAGGGTTTCTATTTCTGTCCTGTCAAAACGTGTAGGGAACATCTTCTCCCCATGATCCTATCCCAATCCCATCAACCTCGTTTCCAATGGGAATCTGTCCTCGTCTCCAAGAACATACAGACATGGAACTGTCTGTGGGTTTGAACATGTCTTTATATGTGGCAAACCGACTAGGCACGCTTGGGAGTATGGTCACACGGATGGCAAAACAATCGGTCATCCTCGTTGTGCTTGGTGATTACTAAACCCTATTGAATGGATTTAGACTTCAGAACAATTGAATTGTACATTAATCATTTTGTATTAGGATAAGTTTGGACTTAGATTTTAATTGGATCTATCTAATGGATTGGATGCTAAATCATTGCCACCTTGGCTCGTAAAAGCAGTCCTAACCCTTGAAACTGTCTATGGTTTTCATAGTGTTGTCAATTCAACAAGAAACCATCATATAAACTAGAACAGAGGCACGAGAGTTTTGGTCAACCATTGTGGATATGCTAGCGAGAAAGACACAAGATCTTTGGTCAAGCAATTTGGCCTTGGCAGCGTCGGCCTGTAAGGGTCAGAGAATTAGAAAGCGTCGTAGATCAAATAAATTATTGAGGTAGTAGCTGCATTAGAGGCCCCAACGATCGACTAACTGTTGTCGACGGGATAGGGTCTGCAAGGCCGAACGTGTTCTGCTAGTCGCAAGCTGGCATAGAGCACGGTCGACGGTAAAGAGCGAAGACCATGGTAAAAAGCATGTGGAGAAACGACATCCTAGTCCCCAATTCAAAAACATGGTTACTTCTCATCGATGAGAAACGATTTCTTCTATTTTCCTTCTTATCTTCATTCATTTGTTTACCACCTCAGCAATTTACCTATGTGGTATGGTCATTAAATTCTATAAAAATTGTTTTCTCGGTTTACGTTGAGACTTGGGACTGTCCTAAGCTGGCCATAAGGACGCCCCCAACAGACAACAGTCGTAGAAATCGCTAGCATATAATATATTTTATTACATGTGGACGAGAGAGAAGGTAAAAAACGATCTCGCTAGCACTTGCTCGAACAGTAGTCTTGCACAGTATTCAAAATATTTACGGCCACTGACGCTCTGCCTTTTCATTTAGCATGCGCACTAGCGTTTTTTTTTTTAACTTTCTTCCTTCTCTCCTCGCTAGCGATTTGAAGGGATCTGTTGAGGACGCCCTAAACGTATTGGGTGAACACCTGGAGGAACAACTCACATTGGGGAGCTTCAAAGAGGACAGGAGGTGATTAGCGTTTAAAGATCTTCTTCTGTAGTCGTCCAATTCGGTGGCTACTCATCATGGAGAGGCCGTCGCAAGTAATAAGACCTAGCAGCCCTCGGTATTTTTTTTGTGTATTCTTTTTCCTTTGCAGGATGATGGCATTGGGCCACATTATATTAGGTGCGCATAAAGTAATGCCACGGACGTAAATAAATAAACGAGTGTAGCGCTGGAGTAGCATGATGATGTCCAAAGTGAAAGTTGCTCTCACCATCATGGCGGCATTTTGCCGCGTCTTTTATGAACTAAAATTTATGCGGAATTTTGCCATACGATGAAATCCAAGTGATACTGTGAGAAGACGACGCAAATATAATAACGTAAACTGATGAAGTGGCAGCCAGTAGTCGTACAATATAAATAATTAGTATATAAATATATACTCCCATATAAATAGAAGTCATTTTCATTTATCGAGAATTCAAAATTTCTTATATCAATTATCTAAAAGATTATAATTATTTATAATATATAATTAATACTATTAGATAGTCATAAAATATATTTCAATAATAAATTTATTTGAAGATATAATAAATATTGCACATATTTTTTATATGAATGCAATCAAAGTTGAGAAAACTTGATCTACATATCTCGTACTCCCTCCATCTCAAATTATAAAACATCCTAATAATTTTGGAAAGTCAAACTATCTCAAGTTTGATCAAACTTATATAATAATATTTATGCTGTTAACTAAGTATCATTAGATTTTTTATTAATTATATTTTCATAGTATGTCTATTTGTTATTGTAAATCTTTATAATCTTTTCTATAATTATTGATCAAACTTAAGATGTTTTGATTCTTGAAATGTTTTATAATTTAGGAGAGAAGGAGTAGCAAATTTCTTTCTGACATGGAGTAGTATATACGGAAAAATTCTATGCTCCGGCTGGCTGGTGCCGTACCGGCGTACCCTGTCCATTGCCCGACGGCAGCGCGCCGTCCATATGCTTTCGGTAGCTCGGCCAGCGGTGTGCCATCATGGTTCACATGAAAACTGGTAGCTTCACGGTGCGTGTGGGCGCGTACGCACGAGTGCGCGCGCTCCGGCTCACGAGAGACGTGACAACGTGACAGCAGGCGCGCCCGCCTGGTGCGAGCGCGGCGGCGAAAAAACATGCGTCTCCGACGTGCAACCGGAATCGCGTGCGGGGGATGCGTGATCATCATCGTTTACCAGCTCGACCTGGCGCGCGCCACCGACCAGTAATGACAGCTGATACCTCTACAAAACCATTAAGTATTTCACGTGCCACCACTGATTTTTGGAATTAGGAATGAACAAATTTCACAAGAATTTTTTGGTAACATCCACAATGGACGGATGGAAACCGAAAAGTGTAGGCTTGTCAAAAGACACCTAATTATGAATGTTTTAGTATAATTTAAGCATATAATAATTAGCTTATCATAGAAGTATTATAATAATTAGTCTAAAAAACTATAGCTATGAATTAATTATAGGATGTAAAGCTATAGTAAAAATTTTATACTAAATTATACCATATTTTATGTTCGTTGTGTGGAGCTACTCATGTAGAGCCTACAAAAATCAATTTGATTTTTCTATAATTTATTATAATTTTACCTGATGCAGTTGAAATAAATAAATAAAACAAAGATAAAACCATCTTTTAAAATCTCTTATGACCATAAAAAGTTACGAAGATGATTTACCAAGTTCTAGATGATCTCTAAGAGCTCATCTAAAATGAGAAGGTAAATGTTCTCTTTTAGCTATTTTATAAAATAGAAAATAATTTAAAACTAAAGTTCTCTAGGCCTTGCTAGTTTAGAATTCGAAAAGATAGCTAGCGAGCGCTGTATGTTTTATTTAACCAGCAAAAATGATGAGATAGCTCATTTGCCAAAATAGAAAGTTGAAGTCTTTTTTATCCAATAATTATTATATTTAGTTTTATAAAATGTTTAAGCTCTTCTCTTCCAGATGTTTTAGAAATGAGAGAGTAAAAACGGTCTGTCTCGAAAAGTCGAGGAGGTAAACCCATCTTCTTTTGTAAGCCCAGGCCCAGGTGCAGGCTGTGGTTTTTGCTTTGCTTTTGCGTCCGTAATCAGTCGTCTTCGACGCAAGGGGAATCGGGGGAATTCAGGATGCGGCTCTCCTTCCCCCTTGTCGCCGGCGCCGTCGTGTGAGTCTCTCGATTCCCCGTCTCTCACCTGCACCACCCTCTTCATGGATACCACTCGGCGTCTCTCGCCAGCCCGATGCCGATCTAGACGCGCCTATCCAGTTGCTGCTCCACTGTAACATCAGATTTCGGTTGCGGGGCTGCGGGGTGCCCTTGTAGTCCCAGTGTCATCTGGGACGGATGGAACTCTGATCTGGGTTATTGCCCTGGTTGGTGCTGTAGTCCCCGTGTGTAGCGCAATAGGGTTGTGGGTGTAGTCACAACTCTGATTAGTTGCGCGGGAAGCTTCGCTGGGCACACATCTGGGCAATGGCAGTAGGTTGCTCGTGCTGTGTTTGGTAGTACCTGACCCATTCTCATCGCGTGTAAGGAACAGGAATATCTGTTCTCTGGTTCTAGAATCAATACACATCCCTTACTCCCATTTTTCATATGTTTGCTGCTTTGCTATTAATTGTTGTATATGACTTTGCAATCCGAGCTTGAAACCTATATTCATGTTATACACTTATACTCCATGTCCCCACCATGTTACAAAATGCTTTTAGTGTGAGATGTATTTTAGCCAATGAGGTTCCTATATCCTCTAAAATTGGTCAACTAATCCTCAGCCAGTGAATATTTAGCAGAACTGAATAAATTCAATGATTCAAGTATTCAACTAGTAATTTAATATGGGTTCAACATAGTATTGAAGGACGTGTTAGTTGTTTTTTTCAACATATCAAATTGCTCCCCTACTCTGCAGTCTGCAAGTATCATACTAATTTGATGCTGACTCGTAAGTCAGTAACCTAGCAGTTTCTGTTTGGTAACTTGATGGTAAATTAACAAACCTCACCAGGTACCTAATGATAAAAGCAAAATAGAACATATAGGTAAATGGAGGAAACTGACTTTTAGATTTCGGTTTCAGTTATTTTGCTTTAGAGATGAGCTATGAGACACTACCAACCTGAGAATTGTATATGCATATTCTATTTGATTGGGGACTAATAATACTTATATTTTTGAGGGAAACAGTAATACTTATATAAAAAAGAGCACTGTTAGCAAACGGCTGTTGCCAATCTTCATGGCTAGGATAGTAAAATCAGCACAGCTGAATGAATTGTGTTAGCCTGGCAGAATCCATCTTCAGAAAATCACTTTAGGATATTCTGTAAGAAAAGTTTAATATACTTGCTTTTAGTTTGACCAAATGATTAAATGGTGATGTTACTGTAATCACATATGTGCAAGAACACTTTTCCAGTTTTCCATCAGCAACTGAATAACTGAATTGAACAGACTCTAGGAATGATTGAGATGATATGGCATCTTCTGTGCATGCATGGTTGAGTTACAACACGAGTTTCTAACCTTTGACCCAGGCACAAGTTTAGGTTTTGGAAATTTGTTTTGGAGTAGTTGTGGTGTGTGCATTGATGATAACTTTCAGGATGCATAACTGCAAAAGCATCATTTATATTTGATTTCAACCTAGAATTGTAAAAAGTTGAGATCCCTTTGAGATTGAAGAATTTTGTGGACTGCAACATGTTTCCAAACTATGCATGGCCCTTTGATTACTTCATGTAGTTGCTATTGATTCCAAAATAAGTGTTTTACTAGTGTGGGCACGAGTTTTTGAGTACATCATTTGATGAAATCTGCTTTTGGAATCTGAAAGTATAGGTAACAGAGTCGAAGTCATATAAACTTGGTAGTTGGCAGCCCATGAAGTCAAGCACTCAAGCTTGTAGTGATATTTGTACTGCTGTGACAATAACATGAAAAATTTGTTTGGCATCCATATAAATATATAATGTATCTTGCAATAGTGTTTCCTTGTGGGTGCTGACTAGGGTTTGTACATAGCAAGTATGCTTTGTGTCCACTGCCCATTTCTCTTTTGTTTCCTGAGTTGTCTACTTGTGTTTGTCAAAAGAAGCCCTGTTTGTTGGTGTGTTCGTTGGCTACAGTCGCAATTGCATATCTGGTTATTATGTTGGCGGCATAATCTGCCATTGCTGTCAAGCTTTTTGATGTTCTTAGTAATTCTTTCCTACAAATGCTACAGGATCGGAGTGATTTCTGGGAATGCTATATTTGGGCCACCACTTCAGAAGTACTGGGCAGAGAAGCAGCAGCAAGAGGCAGCAAAAGAAGGCCAGACTGGTTCAACCTGACAATTTGTCCTAGCCGTCTGCAGTTACATGGATTAAAAACACTGAATGAGGATGTCCATAGAAATGTATTCCTTGGTCCTGAGGTAGCATCACTTTTTGTTAGCACTGGTTACATTAGTTGCCCTAGTTTTTTGGTGCTGGAAGAAGACATCGTGCAATGCAAGACTGATTTGAGATTTGAAATCCAAACTCTATTTGCATACCTTAGTAGATCTCGTAGCTAGATTGTCAAGATCACATGGTTGGATGTCCTGTATCTATGAACTTACTTTTTAAATAAAACAATCTGTCGATTTTTACTTGCCTCTATCTATACCCTGGCTTCTGAATCTTGCTGGGCCGACCGTTCCTCGGATTTCCAGCCCAAATCGGCTTTCTCGAATACGGCTCGGGCCCTCTCCAGTACAACCTCCACCGCTTTCTGAACACGAAGTAGAAAGGACGCGGCGATATTGCAGAAGCTCCCCGCGCCGCCCTAGCCGCCCATCTTCCCGCTAAAACAAGAACCTTTTTGCCTCCTCCGGCGACTCGCCGGATCCCTGAACCTGGAGTGAACCCCGCACAGGATGCCGAGGAAAGCAAAACCCGCCGCCCAAACCACCGCGGCCGTCGCCGCCGTTACCGGCGTCCAGTACTGGCTTCTGAAGACGGAGCCGGGCGAGTGGTCGTGGTCCGACCAGGCGCACGCCCCGGGCGGCGTGGCGCCGTGGGACGGCGTCCGGAACCGCCAGGCCATGAACAGCCTCCGCGCCATGCGGCCGGGAGACCGTTGCCTGTTCTACCACTCTGGCACCGGCGCCGCCTCCCGCCGCGTCGTCGGCGTCGTCGAGGTCGCCCGGCCCTGGTACGAGGACGAGGGCAAGGAGGCGGTGGTCGGTGGCGCCGTGGACGTGCGGGCGGTCGGGGAGTTCCGGAACCCCGTCGCTCTGGGTGACATCAAGAAGGCAGCGGGCGAGGTGGAGGGGATGAAGGACTTCGCGCTGCTCCGGCAGGCGCGGCTATCGGTGATGCCCGTGCCGGCGAGGATCTGGGATTGGATTTGCGACGCGGGAGGGGGCTTCGTGCAAGACGGCGATGTTGAGGAAGAAGAGGTTTGATGCTGCAAATGTGAAGATAGGTACACGACCTGATTTTTGCCGAGCAACAAAGAACTCGATTTGTATTGGTACATTCGTAGTATTCATGTAAATTGTGTGCTTATCCTGACATCTTGTAGAACCAAGTTCAAGTTGCTTCTGATGCCGGGTGGCATGAGCAACTGCAACTGCAAGGTGGCATTTTGTGGAGTCCTTTTGGCCTGCAAGGGTTGCTGCTAGTTGTGAAGAGGCACTCATGTTTCTTCAGTATGTAGTTACTAGTTGATCTATGTAAGTTCAGTGGTCGATGTAGCTGGAGTAGCTTGGATTGGATCTATGAAGTACTCGAGCTATTGCGCGTTAGCTTGTGGTTCGCATAACTGGATAATCCACTTGCTGCTCTTATGGACAGTCTGATGCAGTTAACTGAAGTTTCAGTCAGTTTATTGTTCGTAATTTTTTATGTTATTGAATATCGTTAATTGACACTACATTACTGGGTACATTACCATACAGCGGACACTATGAGCTGCAGATGGCACATTGATCCACTCCTCACTTGCTGTGCACAGACACTTTGCAACGGTTCAATCACTAATGTAAAATGCAGAATAATTGTATATCGTGTGATGAAGGGTGCCATACTGCCATGTCTATTGTCTAGGCCCTGTTTGTTGCTTTTCACTCGACGAATGAGTGAGGCTGGAAATCCAGAATTGGAGCTCCTCCCATGGCGCGGGGGAAAAAGGACTACGGTGCTCATGTGAGATGCAGGTGTTGTAGCTTACGTATAATGCAGGCACAATTAACATATGTGGTTGGTCAGCTGAGCTCATAGTACGTGCAGCCCGCAGGACGCTGGCATCTGGAGGTGGCTTGTGGCTTTTAGGGACCTAGGAGCTGGACCTGAAAAAATGGTTGGGTTGGTTTAAGCTGCCGTACCAAGTTTAGCTGAGGTTCGTTCATAGTACAGTTTTTGAGAACTTCTAGAGGACATGGCTGGGGCCTGGTGTTACAAGTTAAACTTCCTGATCTTAGCGCAGCTGACATAAAGTTTTAGTACCATTTGTTCTTTGCACGACAACAAAGCAGAGATGCCCTATTACCAAACTTCCCGAGATTGTTTTGCTGTTTTTGGAGAGGATCGAGAAGCACGAGTAATTATAACGTAAGAGGTCCTGAAAATTGGTACTGTTCTAAGCAATTACTATATAATAGCATTGGTTCCTCTTGCTACCTTTTTCTAATGCTTGAAAACGACATCTCCTTTTTATTCGCAAGTATTGGAAAATGAGTTGCAATTGCTGTGTTTAGGAACTGTTCATTTTCCTGGCACACATATAGTCGGCGATACAGGCTGTATCTGTGTATCGCCCCATCAGACAGACAGTGAAAGGAAACTTTCTGGAGATGACGCGGTATCGCCTGCCTATCCAGTCGTCCAGATTCAGATAGAGTAGAGGATCCAATGAATGAATGTGAGCGAGACCTGATGCTGAAGGCTGTGCTGGGTCTGGGCGATGGCCTATGGCCGATGGAGCAGTGCCGGCAGTGAGCTGTGTCGCAAACTCTGAAGGTGAATGAACCGTCCATCTGTTTCGACTTCAATTCGTCCCATGTTGCCTGTCGGCGACTTGCTTGTGTCCTGGCTCCTTTTTTTCTCCTTGCCACTGCGACGAACCATCCAGTCCAGCCATTCAGGCCACAGCAATTCTGCCAAATCTGGCCGGAGCATTGAGTGCTTGCACTCCCCAAGTCCTACGGCTACCGTCGTCATCTTTGAATGCTAAACAGTGAACAGATCACAGATGAGGAGGAGGAGGAGGAGGAGGAGGGGATGAAGTCATGAAAATTGCTGACAGCAGTTGAAGAACGCTAGCTGGAGAAGGGAAAAAAATGCGGCCCCGAAGCGTCAAAGATGCATATGCATAGCGGTGCCCGACGCGACGCGACTGTGCTCGGACGCACGGCACACCCAGCGGTCGCCGCGCGCGGTGGCCGAAAATGGACGCGCCACGACGACGCCGAGGCCATAAATTTGCACACGAATGATGGCTCGCGCCGTTGGTTGCCTCTTTCAGAGGTGTTGCGAATGCGAAGCGCGGCAGTGTGTGTGACCTGATTGGATTGATCTTTTGGACCGGGGGCGCAGGCAGGGCCCTGGACGCGGACGAACTGACCTGATCCGCCCGTGGTTCCGTCGCCGATGGGGTCCGGTGCGGGCATCAAACCGCTGCGTCCCTCCCTGGCCCTGGCCGGTGGCCGCTCTGCCTGCCCACGAGACCCCCAACCCCCAGCCACTCATGCGACTCCCTCTTTTAATGCGCGCCCACCCCTCTCCTCTTGCTCTAGCTGACTAGCTCTAGCGCAGGACGCCGCAAATCGCCCCTACTCTACTTAACAGCTAGCGCCCTAAACTCACAAGCCCGTCAGATCGCAGACAGACAAAGGCGCAGGCAAACACACCTACCTCGGCGAGCGCAAAGGCAAAAGCTGATCGGATCGGAGCAAAGAAACCCACGCGCAGCCATGGCCACCGCAGCGGCGGCGCCACGCAACGCCGCGCTCCTCCTGCTCCTGCTGCTCGGCCTGCACGCCACTGCCACCGTCGCCGCGCGCGCCGTCGTCGTCGAGTCGCTCACGTCTAAGCCGTCGTCCCCGGCGGCGCCAAAGAAGCCGAGCGTCGTCGTGAAGCCGCCGCCCGTCGTCCCTGGCGCGGGCGCGGGGGGCGGCGCGATCCCGACCATCCCTGGCTACGGCTTCGGCGGCGGCATCCCAGGGATGGGCAGCGGCGGCGGGTTCGGCATCCCCGGGATGGCCGGCGGGTGGGGCGGCGGATACGGCGGGCCTGGCGGCGGGTACGCCCGCGGCGGCGTGGTGGCGCCCACGGTCACGTGCACCGAGAAGGGGCCCTGCTATAGGAAGAAGGTCACCTGCCCCAAGAAGTGCTTCTCCTCCTATAGCGGCGCTGGTAAGGGATATGGCGGCGGCGGTGGCGGGGGTAGCTGCACCGTCGACTGCAAGGTCAAGTGCACGGCCTACTGTTGATTCACGCATCCGTCCGCTGCCGCTCAGCAGTGGCCGGCTGTTGGTGTGGTGGCGCGCGTCGGTGAGTTGAGTACGGGCGGTTTAACTGCAGTGTTATGCAATAGTAGTACTAGCGTACTTCGGGCTTCTGAGACTATAATACGTGTAGACCATGATATGCGTAAGGGCGGTTTATTTCTAAGATGCTCTGCTTATTACGATGTTTATTATAGGAATAGTAATCATCTACATTATGTTCTTGCTTTGGTTAAGTGATAAGATGTGGTTGTGAAATCCGGTATGCATAAATAAAGGTATGTAAGCATACATTTCAGTGTTTTTTTTCTCTTCTGCTATTTGTACTGTGAATCTGTGATTGTGAGAACTACGACTTCGACGCTTTAGGACCCTCGGAGAAGTTAGGAGTTACTCCGTACAATATCTGTCCTTAAGCTAAACGTACATCTAGAGAAAAACCGACAACTTAGTGCAGCAACCAAATTACGTACCATACTAGCCCGATAACATGCTCTATAGTTCTCTGTCAGTCATAACATGCTCGATAGTTCTCTGTCAGTCGTAACATGCTCCACAGAAATGTGTGGCAAGAAATTTAAGCACATAGTACTCTCAAGAAAAAAAACTAAACACATAGTAGCACAACAAATAAGTGGCTAGGAATGAGTATAAAATAAGCCATTGAATAATATTGATCGAACAAGATTGTGTGCTCAGGACTATTATAGAAAGTTCGAGCGTAATTCTCTACCATTATATTGTGCCTAGATATTCAAATTTGAACTGGGCGCTGTTTCCTCCACTATGAAAAGCCTCCACGTGCTTCTAATGAACCCAACGCAAGGCATCCATATGCTGTACCTCGAAACGACCTAAACTCCTCAACCTGTAATTCATTCCATCTTAGAGCTTGTTTGGATGCACATGTATCTCCTTCAAATCATATAGTTTAGAGTGGATTGGAGTGTATATTAGTTCAAATACACTCTAACACATGTGGTTTAAGCGAGATACATGCGCATCCAAACAAGTCCCTAAACTATGACCATATTAGTCATTATAAGAATCTTAAAGAGTCAAAATATCCAAAATACTTGTGTCTAGTGAAGAATTTGAATCCAGATAGACAAGTTCTTTCACATAAAACCTAAAATAACTGAGCATCTCAAGTACTCTATATCTATTCCAATTCAATTTCTCTAATTTTAACTAAGTTTTATAAGAAAATATATTAACATCTATGATACTAATATATGCAATATAAAATACATCTTATGCTAAATTTAGCAAAACTATTTTGATGTCGTTGATGTGTGTGTATTTTTTATAAACTTAGTTGAAGCAAAAACAAGGCTAAAACCTATAAAAAACAATGCTAAGACAGAATGAACAAAATATGACTTAAGTCATAGAGTAGAAACAAAAGCCCAGTATTGACTAACACATGGTCCTTTATTTCGGCTTTTTGACTATCCAAGGGTTTTTTGGTTGATAAGTCGGCTCATGTTATTTTATTATGAGAGAAAAATAATATATCATGACTGGTAATTTAGGTTGATAAGTTCAAGCGAACAATACGTAGATTATTACTCTTGATTAGAGACGGTAATCTTACCTATGGGTATTACATGTCAAGGGTGTTGGTATAAATCAAAATGGTATGAATATTTTCATTCTGACTTAAGGACTTTAGTATTGTACCGTATCTGTATCAGGATACTCAAATTCACATATATGATGTCAATATTTATTACGCCCTCTTTGAAATGAGGGTTTTTTTTAAATGTTTCTTACATTTTTCCTGTGAAAATAAGTTGTTTCACGTGAAATTCATGTATGATTTTTGTGAAATTGTTGTGTTCTAAAGGGGCGCTCATATCTTATCTAATAGGTAGACACAAGTGACACTATTGGTATTCAAATATGAATTGAAGGAATACTCTTGCTATTTGTATTTGTAGACATAAGTGACATGGCTGGTATTCAAATATGAATCGAAGGAATACTCTAGCTATTTGTATTTGTATCCATAGTAGGTATCCAACCATATTGGATCCATTTACACCCCTAGGTGCGGGTAAGGATGTAAGATTCCACCCGTTAGTTCTTAAAAAGGATTTTATCTATTTTAGTGGCAATCTAACTCGTAGATGTACACACTGGTGGAAAATACTATCCGTGCATATGAGTGTGTGTGTATGAAATTTACCCATAGCCAATTCGTTATGAATGTGTATTTTACTCCACTTGCACTTCACTTAACCTACAACCATTAATTTTTTCTTGTTCTCCTAGGTAGTGTTTAGTTCTAGGAATGAAGTGGGAAGGGGATGGGTTTTTTTAGGTGAACGGTTGGGCGCAATCAAAATTAGGGACATCCCACCTATAATAGTTGGAATCTTAGAGAGAGCTTGGCCTATAGAAAAGTAAGACTCCCTCGTCCCTCTTCCACATCGTGCTCTTCCGTGAGGACTCGCCTGTTCTATTTTGCCCTTGCCCAGTCTGCCTAATTCACTATCATTGGCTTGCTCTAGCCCTAGCCCTTGTCGTCACCCTGGCTACGACTTTTCTCTCATCCCTGGTGATTTTCGAGTAGACGTTGGCCTGACTCTGGTTCCACCTAGGGCCTTAGGGAGGGGGGCTGAGGGGGGCCTGGCCTCCCTAATAGCCTACTAATTCAATATCACTATTAGCGTTAACATAGCTTATGTCCCCCCTAATTTTAACCCCATCCCCCTATATTAAATTTCTGGCTCCGCCCCAGGTTCCATCATCGCCCTTTTCTCTGCTCTTCCCTTGTGAGGGCTCACTCGTAGCCTACTTGCCCTACCTTGGTCTTGGTCAGGGTGAGATCTAGTCGGTGTGGGTTTGGGTGACGATCATAGGTGTGGACGTACATGGAGGGTGGTGCTCATGGTGTGCGACGTGGGAGCAATCGGGGAAGAAGATAGGAAAGAGGACCTAAGACGAGTCTCAATGAAAGTTTCATATGAGTTTCATTTGAATTAAATAAGTTGTCATATATGTAGTTTTGATGACATGACAGAGTATTTAAGAAGAGAGAAAAAAATGAGATGAAACTCTTTTGTATAATTACCAACTATTTATGAGTCCAACTGCTAAGAAACTACAAAATAGAACTATACAGTGGGAATGAGTGTTTTATCCAAGTTTTATTATCTTGGAAACAACACTACGAGACTGGCCTAAAGATGAGAGATGGGGTAGGTGAATGCCTGTTTTAATGATGTCAAAGCACAAAGTCGTCCAATTTTCTCAATCCATTCAACCAAACTGAAAACTAAAATGACTCTATCCACTCAACCAATCGTTAATATGAAGCAGTGCCATGGCTCACACTCAACCCCAAACGTTAAGGTGAGGCAGCAAATGATTCATCCTACCTTTGCTTTCAAATTGAAAGCAACCCTAGATTCGTAGCTCAATTGCTGTACAAAAGAAGGCACATAACTAAACGCCAGGTGACTCATTTTTTCGTCGGATGCAGTGCAGCCGTGCAGGTCGTCCGGTAAAATACGAAACTTGTTTACATACTTTATTTATTATATCAAGCTTAATTCTCATATGCTAGACTATATAACCTATAGGATGGTCTCCAAACCGCAATCAACGAAGGCCTTGCAACCGCTGGCTGGAGCCAAAAATGGTGGAAACGATCACATACTACTACTCCTACTTGCTACCAAAATGTGAAGGGGGCACGAGCAACAAGAAGAGGAATAGAGGATGAAAACAAATTTATTTGTCTTTCTATGTATCAGAAGGTACCAGAAATAAACAATAGCAGTATAATTGTTTGTCTGAATTTCATTCGTGGACTCGTGGTACAAGAAGGTTGTCTAGTGATGCCTGAAACGCAGGGGAAACGAGGCAGAGGACCGAGCACGAACATGTGACGGAGCTATACAGGGACGACTCTGTGTTCTACCTACAGTAAGGCCCTAAAGCCAAGGGCCACTGCTCCCCTGGTGCTGCTGGTGGCCGCCGCCGCTGAAGCCCGGCGCGCCGTACGCCGGGCTGAGCAGCGGCGCGGAGAACCAGGACGCGTAGTCGAACTGCTCTGTTGCCCCAGGCACGGGCACGGCCGCCGGGACCTGGGCGCGGGCCGGCGCCAGCGTCGCCCTCTGGTGCGCCGGCCTCGGAGCGGCGGCTGCAGCGGGCGTGCCGGCGCCCGTGAGCCTCTGCACGAGCTCCCGGAAGTCCCTGGGCTCGACGCGGTACACCTTGGGCGGCGGTGGGGCGCCGCCGCCCCCCGCCGCGACGGCCCCGCGCCAGGGCCTTGCCGCCGCTCCGTGCGCGCCGCCGCTCCTCCTGTCGCCGTGGTCCATGCTAGAAAGTAGAAGCTGTGCTGTGCAGTCTTTGACGATGCCGAGAGCTCCTGCAGTCCTGCTGTATAAATAGGCGGGAGGAGGTGTTCCGTTTCACACTTGCTCGCCGCGTGCGGGCGGGGGCTCGGTGAGGTCACTCGGCGAGACTAGTCTGCTTTGAGAAGGAAGGAGACGGGGCGGCTCCGCGACTGGGTGCAATGGAACACGTGGGGACGGTGGTCAACGTGGCGTGGAAGTGGAAGCGGACCGCCGAACGGGACGGGACGGGACGCCCGGCTGGCCTAACCGCGGGCCAGGCCTCAGGGCCTGCCTGCCTGCCACTGGCGGGACGACGTGTCCGCGTGCGCCTGCCCGTCCCCTGGCTTTCTCAAGTGGTATCCTGGGCTCCTTTCATCGCTCGTTTTTTTTGTTTCTTATGTTTTTTTTTGGAACCTTCGTTTTTGTTTGTTACATACTCCTCCTAGTACTAGTTTGGAGTCAAATAGAGATTATTATGTTGCTCTGTGCCAATTGTGATTATTATTGCACAATCACATACTACTAGCAAGCTTTCTCGCAAAACGCATTACTTCAGTATCATTTATTTTCGAACGAATAGTACAAATTTCCAAAGCAGTTTCTAATTCTTTTTCAAGTGCACCAAAGAGAAGAGAGCCTTCCAAGAAGCAAAGATGTTCTGGAAGCTACAGTAGGAGCAATGCCATATCTCTATGAGAGGGCATGAACTTCTTGTGCCGGGAGCTGTCAAGACAGAAGACACCCGGCCGGTGACGCAACTGCGGCTTACGACGCTGCTGCTACGAGTAGCAGCACATTGACGTGGATATTTTAGTCTGCCCTCGGCTACATTCCTTCCTCGTGGGGAAATGAAATCACCCACTGCTTGCCTTGCTTCCATCCATCCATATAGAAAGAGACGCTAGTTTGTTTGTTCGTTTCTACCGTGGGCTCGCGCCCACGCCCAGCCACTGCGTGATGACTGATGACTGATGACTGCGTCAACGGGGGCGGGGGCGACCACCGGCAAACGCAATTTGAGCTGCCGCTGCCCGCTGGTGTGCTTCCGCCGCAGGCCGCATGCGCCGGAAACGTAGAGCTAGCGAGGTGCGCCACACCCACACGGCCTGCTACACCGTTCGCCTGGATGCTGGCTCCGGTCAGCGCCGCCGCAGGCGCGCCATCCAACGGTTCAGCCGTTCAGGTGCCATGTATTTCGCCTACCTCACGAGGACCTCTCTCCACGGTCCACGCTGACGCCGCTGCGAACCTACTAAGTGTGTCGTCTCGTCAACGCTTCTTTCAGGCCAGCATTGCTCCATTCACAACGACCCACAAGAGATGCCAATGCAATGCAGCGGCACCTGTCCCACCATTACGCACAAAGTCGTATTCGTGGAGGCAGAGCAGCAGACGTGCCATGTACGTGTGGTCTAATGGTAGGGGAAGCTATCCACCAGATTTAAACACTAGTTGTCACACCTTTTTCTAAAAATTCTGAAAAAAATTAGGATACCAGGATACACATATGTGCGTATTCGATGGTATTGCACGTTTTTTTCTAAAATTTCTGAAAATTTTTAGAGTCCACACGTGTGCGCATCCGGTGGTATAGTGTGTTTCTCGCGCACTAGAGGCGGCTAGAGACTCTCAATATTTGTGGGTTGTATACGTTCATGTTGTACCCGATAAAAAAACAATGTCCTCTTTGCAATGTCCAAAAGGATCCTATACATATGACCAGCGATCAGGAAAAGAATAGCAATAGCTAAATGATGGTGTGCAATATCACTCAACCATAGACCACCGGTTATTGGATCTAGTCCTCCGCGAAAACTAAGAAATTCCGCATATTTGGACCAATTCAAGGTGAAAAAGGGGTTGCTCCTTCGGCAAAACTAGGATAAAGTTGAGCCAAAAGGTCGCGATTCAAGATAAATTCATGAGGAAGTGGACAACATACGTGAATCGAGGAAAAATATTGAGTAGTACTCCCTCTATCCCAAATTATAAAACATTCTAAAAATTTTGGAGAGTCAAAGCATCTCAAGTTTGACCAATAATTATAGAAAAAATTATAAAGATTTATGACACTAAATAGACATACTATGAAAATATAATTGATAACGAATTTAATGATACTTAGTTGATATCATAAATATTATTATATTGTCATATAAGTTTGGTCAAATTTGAGATAGTTTGACTCTCCAAAATTCTTGGGATGTCTTATAATTTGGATGGAGGGAGTATAATTTTATTATAGAAAAAATATCAAACTGATTATATATTTTCTAAGTTCGAAAATAAATTTTTAAGACCAAATCAGATTTTAGTATTTTAAATTCATATTTTTTTCAAATTTATATGGACATATATTTTTATATAAAATATTTCTACAGATTTTTAATAAATTCCAATTCTAATTGATCTTTAAACTGAATGTCTGAATTGCTGGCTAGCTGTATGTTTTTCTTAGAGAAAAGAGATGAAGAACTCAGAGAAAAAAGACCGAACAACTCAGAGACGATGGGTCAACCCATTTGTCACCAGTGTCGTAGGCTCCATGGGTTTGGATCGGCCCACAAACAAATCAAAATATATCATGTACTTTAGGTTAGTTTGTGGGTCAATAAATTATCGGTAATGCTCCAACAAGGACGCTCGACACACGTCGAACGCGGTCGGGCCGCGAGTGGGCCGGCCGGGGCGGTGGCCGCGCGTACCCCCCCCCCAAACCCACCCCCGCAACCCGACATCCGTCCATTTCCCCACCTTACCCCCTTCCACTCCCTCCTCACTCTCTCTCTCGCTCCGTCCTCCCTCGGGCTCCTCGGTGTGCCGTCGCCGTCGCGCTCTTTGCGAGCTTCGCCAACGCACGCGTCCACCTGCCCACGCTCGTGTCGCGCCCTCCTCCCACCTCGCGCCTTCCATGCTTCGCAAAAGCCTGGCCATGGCAGCGCCCGCGGCATCCGCGCGTATTTGGTGGCAGCGGCCCCGGATCTGCGGGGTTCCGGCGGCGGCTGCCGCGGATCCGCGGGTTCCAGCGGCGACGAACGCAGATTTGGCTAGCGCGTGGCGGCGGCGGCCGCCGCGGATCCGCGGGTTCCAGCGGCGACGGACGCGGATCTGGCCGGCGCGCGGCGGCGGCGGCCCCGGATCCACGGGTCTGCGGGGTTCCGACGACGGATGCAGCCCGTCCCAGGTAGGCCTCCTCCTCTCTACTCCGTCTTCTCCATCTCCCGTCATGAGGGGTGGGTGCGTTAGGGTTTGCAGTTGCTTTTTTAGTTTCTTTTTGTTTCAAAATCGTTGTTCATCTTGTTTCTTTTTTTTCTTTATTTTGTTTCACGTGTTGCAGTAGGTTAGGGTTGCAGGGGCTTTGAGTTACATGTTTCTAAAATTGTGTTTCTTTTGTTTCTATATCTCACTTTAATTTGTTTCAACTCATGTCTTTAATTTGTTTCCGGTCATTTTTCAACTCATGTTTCAATCCACGGACCGAACCATGTTTCTAGTGTTTCAATTCGTTTTTTGTTTTGTTTCTATATATCAAATCATTTGTTTCTTTTTTTCTTGTTTCTTTTTGTTTCAGATTTGTGTTTGTTTCAATTGTTTTGTTATTGTTGTTTTTTTTACTCTCTGAGTCATGTGTTTGTTTAAGTGTTTCATACGCATGTTTTTCGGTGTTTCAACTGTGTCAGTATGTATGTTAAAAATATTCCATTTGGATGTTTCAAATTTAGATCTGGTGTTACAGCTAGGGGTATAGACGCATGTTTCATGTGCTATTAGATATATGTTGCAAGTGTTGTTTTCTGATGTTTCAAAATTAGATCGGTTTATTATATTTCTATCAAGAATCACAATAAAAATCCGTTTTCTGATGTTTTTTTAATTTTCGTTTTTTTGTTTGTTTCAGATGGGCACGACGGCCATGTTGGGCGATGGCAGCGGATCCAGTTGGAGGAGCAGGGCCGCGCGCGGAGGGGGTTGGGGTGTCGCGGTCGGGGTGTGCATCTGTGCGTCCCGTGCGGTGGGAAGGGGTTGCGAGGCCGTACTGGACCGTTCGAACGTCCGTTCGGCAGCACGACCCATAAATTATGACCCACTCGCATCCTTAGAATGGGTCGATCGCCGTTCATCCTCTCATCCAAAACCTATATTCCATCGAACCGGGCCAAGCCCACCTTCAGGCGAATAGGACGAACAGTCCAAACGCAAGCAGAACGCACTACCGAGCCCAACAACTAGGATTGGTAGCCCAAACGCTGATTACACCCAGAACTCCCTTTCCCTCCCTAACAGAATTCTCAAAATCCACTAAAAAAAGAATCCTCAAAATATTGGTTTCCCAACCTGCTCAAAACATATTGGGAGAGGGAAAAAAAGCTTCGTCAAAATTGGATTCCAAAATTTCGTATTCTACTGATCTCCTCTCATGGACGCTATCTTTACGCCGCCGCGTTCGGAGCAGATACCTCCCCGTCGATGACGTGAGGAGCTGATACAAAAATCGGTTGATTTCGATTGATTAAACAGTGTTATGTAAAAAGAGAATAAGATAAAACAGAGTGAAACAAGCTGGAAACATTTAAGTCCTGTGCAGCCCGCCGCCGTTCTACTTGTGGCCTCCCAGCACTTGGCCGAGTGGCTCCAGCAAGAGCAGTGACAGGGGGATGACGCTCCGTGCTCCTTCACGGCGTTCGGCATGTGCTTGTGCTTCGACGAGGCCATGGGCTCAGACAGCCGCTTCGTGCCGGACATCGTGCTCCGTGCTGGTGCGCCTCGCTGGCTGTGTAAACTTTCTCCGTCACGTCCGCGCTGGAGCGCTCCGACATCCGACCCGGACGTTGGTGTTCAGACGCTGCCCACATTCAGCAGGAGGCCAATAGCTAAACTGTAAAAATCAAGGAAAGAGCTAGGATTAACTTCAAGCTAAAAATCAAGGAAAGGACATTGGACTGCAATCCGATCCACTGAAATTGGCCTCGGTTTCAGTTTCTTCCTTTGCCTAAACAGAAGAATGAGCTGACCTGGTACATGCACTCCCTTCCCCTCCTGCAGAGTCGGCGCCTCAGCGGTCAGCCACGCCAACCGGCCGGCCTCAGCGCCATGTCATGCATACTAGTACTACCCTTTGGAGTTTGGAGTCTGTACGCCGACGCGTGGCGGCTTTTATTTGCCGTCTGATTCTGATTACGGCCGATTGGAGGAAATCCTTCGATCGGCCACTAAACCATATATATAGAGATTGACGAGCTAGCTAGAGCCTTGCACGTACGAAGTGCCTTGCTTAGCGCGTGATGAATTGTGTGAGCTTTTGCAGTAATCCTAATTTCATTCCCCGGTCGCCGGTCCAAAGTACGTCACACGTATTTGCATTGGATTATTTGCATTGGATTGGAAGAAAAAGTCACCGCCAACCTATTTTTCAATGCAAGTACGTGAAATGTCTGCTGAACAGCGCCCTCTGAAAGTTGTAATTTCCTTCGGATCAAAATGTTGAGAAGTGGGGCACAGAATACAAAAAGTCATCGATTGCACGTTTCTTCTTTTTTTTAAGATAATATAAGATACTTATATTAGTTCAGTCCGTGCACCCTGGTCTTCTCCCTCTCAAGAAGGCTGTTAGTATAAGTCTCTCCCATTGTTTGTCCGTGTTGTTGCTTGCTCGATCATGCGAGTCGATTCCGATCGTGGAACTTTCCTGCTTCCAGCTTTATTTATATGAGCAAAGTGTAGGCGACACCTCAATTGCCCTAATTCGCGCCTGAAATTTGCTTGCCCATCCACGACCACGCCTTCATTTGAATATTCTCAGCTCTCACCACACCAACCGCAGGTCACGATGCTCGCGTTGTATAAACTACTCGTCTTGCCGTCGTCGGCGATTTCGATCGAAGCCCCGGCTTGGCTGCCCGGGCGGGCATCGTGTGCCATACAGATCCTCCTCTGCCGCCGTCCGTCCGTGCGGGGGCATGGGCGAGCCCCGCGGCCGCAAGCCGAGCGCGGCCATGCGCGCGCTGCGCGGCGCCCGCGACCTCTACGTCCGCGGGCTCAGGGGCCTCGACAGGCTGCTCGCGGCGGTGAGCCCCAGGAGGGCCGGCGTGGGCCGCCCGACGTCGAGCGTCTTCGGCAGCCGGCACTCAGAGGAGGACCTGCGCGACCTCGTGCGCGCCATGCAGGCCCAGCGCGCCGCGGGCGCGGCGCCGGCCTCTGTTGGAAGCGGGAAACCCGGGAACAAGGAGGACGCCGCCAGCGCGCCGCCTGTCAAGATCAAGAGGCGCGGGGCCACGCCGCTGGAGAGGATCAGCGAGGATGCGGCCGTCGTGCACCCCATCACCAGCGTACACTGACAGCCATGTCCGTACGGTGGCCGCCGGTCGTCACGGGATCGGGAGGCAGGCATGGGGTTGGGTTGCCGACTTGCCGTGCCGGTGCCGCGGTGCCAGTGGAATCTCGGCATGGAATTTCTTTTTTGACCGCGCTAAAGGATGTTTTACAGGCTAATTATAACCTCTATATAAATGCTTAAGTTTTTTATAATTGCTTACCATGATTGTCTCATGGTAATTATAACCTCTATATGGTTCTATCTTAGCAGCAACTTCGTTCAAATTTCAAAAGATTCCTAGGTTTTGCTCCTGTGACTGTGAGGCTAGCTGTGAATACTTGATAGTTTATTTTTTTTCCTCTCTTTTTTTTGTTCCGCGGAACGAGAGAGAACTAGTCTTGGGAGTCATCGAGCGCTCTGGCATACATTCTTCGTTGCAATTTGATACCGTTGAATTACGAATAATTTCCGCTTTGTGTAAAGTGGCTATTTTGTGCCCGTCCATTCCAAAAGCAGATTGATTTAGTTTTGCCCTACGGGTACGGTTAAGATTTTCCTTGGGCTTGCTTTGCTGACGGCTTTAGACTGAAGACCAACGGGAACGCCATGGACTTGAAGCCATAAAAGGTAGCACTGTCTCCATAAAAGGACTGAAGCCAGAGCCCTTTGCATTAAAAGTACCGTCTCCAACAACCGTTACTCAAAATACAAAATACATCCTCATTTCACGTATAGATAGCACTACAATCAAAGAGCTTAATATTCATAAAAGGTCTTGTCTAATAACAAGACCCCAAAGAGAATCTTTCTACAAATGGATCTCCACGAGAGAGGATACTCAGAATTGAGTTATGTCTCTCACGACACTCAAAATAAGTCTTTCATACAGGTACTCTATTGGAGGCTATAAGCATTCGATTGAGACTCACTTTAGTTTTGGGTCTGGCAATGCCTCTCCCGTTGGAGACAACCAAACCAAGAGGATGCAGAACAGAAACAAACGCTATCTAGTCATCAGTTGACGCTACACGAGAGAACAGAGTGAGTTGGCGGTATCAAGTAACTAGATACACTAAATGTGCAACCACTTCTTAGTAAGGCCATCTTCCACCATAACTCACCCATGTCCTATTCAACTGACCCGCTATCCAAAGTGCAACTTATTCGGGGTTATCCTCCTCTTTATAAGGCATTGGAGGTCATGGAAGAAGGATGGACAAGTAAGATTCTAGCAAACAAAAATTATAGAGGATGAAATTTAGGGACTAGACCTAAATGTTGCCATCATATTTTTTCTTTTCACTGTAGTAATCTTTATCCTAACGTTGAAATTTATTGGTATTCAAACTAGCCCTTTGCATTGGTTACGTTATTCATATCCACATTCCACTCCACATCAAGAACTTGAGAATGAGAGGCTATCAAGGTTTATCCTCGTGTACTTTAAGAAACCAACCTCCTTCCATACAAGTAATTGTCGTAGACAACAAATTAGACACGACTCCCTCTAATTATGTACCTTACTAGGTTGAGCCTAGCATTACTTAGTTTATTTTAGGCCAATGGTGGACAAGGACAAGGAGTAGCGAAAGCAGTTGATGACGAGTTGGTCTATCACTAAAAATGGGCAGAGCGATCAATCAGACGCTTGTGTTGGCCTTTGGACCTCATGTTGGCTCTTCCTTAGTTGTAGCTTCGAACTTCGAAACTAATCGTTGCGTAGCCGTATGGGTCCAATCTAGAGTTTCAGGCTCAGAACAACACATTGACGAAGAATCAACCCATCTGATTATCAGTGTCACAATGCAGCTTCTGGCCAAATAGCCGGACATGGTCGTACATATAGGCAGTGCAGGTACCCCATATAGCAAATTAGAAAAATACCTCGGTGAAATCCAACCTCAACTTCTTTGTGTGATACACACATTAGTTGCACTATCTGTTCTCAGTTATCACTATTTTCCAAAGCTCACCTACTTGAATCGTGGTCTTTTGTTAAGAGTGTACCATTCACCTAGTTCTTTATTATTATAACGCAATAGAAGTAGAAGAAAGCAACAATATTAATAGGAAATTTACTTTTGGACATAAGCAAGAGTATTTGGACAAAACTCAAACGTCATACCCTCAACCATGGGAGTGATTTGGATAACGATCTCTATATTATCGACACTGAAAATGATGCATGAAAATAAGAGCACTCCCAATGCAGACTCTATCATAGAGTCTAAATTTATTTATTACTTCGAATATTGTAGACTTTGAGTCTAAATAAAACTTGGAGTCTTGTTTTTTTTACCCTCTCTCTTCAATAAATATACTGGCACATCAGCAAAATATCATAAATAAATGGTAATAAATAGTCTTGGACTCTACGATAGAGTCTTGCATTGGAAGTGCCCTAAAGGCTAGCAACTTCATCAAAACACCAGCGATGTCATTACAAAATAGCATGGAAAATTACCCTCTTAGTACAGTTGTCGGGTATAAGGATGAAAATACTAATATACCCTTAGATTTATAATTTTCAAATTAGTTACATGTTCAAAAGTTTTGAGTGTTGTTCCACGACTTGGTACCTTTTAAGAGGCACCCTTTTAATTCTATAACCATAATTGGATCTGGACTAAAAAACCTACTGTCATCTTATCCGATCCATAGAGAAGGTAGTTTTGGAGTTGTTGATCGCTCTTAGATACACTATTCTTTGCCATTTGATTCCCAATTAAATTAGGCAGCTAGCTTGTAATAGTTGATCGTGTAGTGTAGGTGTGACTTGTATTCGTAACTAGTGATGGGGACTATTACTCCTTTCACTTCCGAAGTAGCTTGGCCGGTCAGACCTTCCTACCTCTATAGGCAACTGGAAAATAGCTGAACACATTGAATGCACAATAATTTTCTCAATAAAGACAAATCTTCTACCATAACTCACTTGCCTCCTACTCGACTGATCCACTGTCAAAGCATACATATCTCCTCGTTCTTCGGCTCTTTATAAGAAGCAGCTAGGTAACAGAAGCTGCACAAAATGGATGGGTAATATATATTTTAGGAAGATATACAGAAGGTGAAATTTAGGTACAAAATCCGAAACTTGCCATCGTCGTCTCTTTTGCTCTAGTGATCTTCATCCATTCGTAGAGATTTACCCGCGGTATCCATACTAGCCCATTGGTTACACTATTGGTCTTCAAATTATTCCAACCCACGTCATATGAGGAAATTTACCAATGTGAGAACGAGAGGTATCAGAATTTATCGTTATACAATTGCCAACTTCGCTCCAATTGATGGAAACCAAACTGCTTCGACCTTGGCAACTTCTGTCGCCAGGAGTGGAACGCGTTTAAATAAGTCCTGAGCACATAGTCTATACTTTAGCTATTGGCTCATCTTAGCTAGGATAGAGATGAAGCTGACAAGCATTGTGGCTGTGCGTGGCTAGCGCGCGATGACCAGGCTGCTCATATCCTGCGGCATGTCATGTCCCTGGCCACCGGGATGGCGATCACTGAGGACGAGCATGCCGCAATTAACTTGGCCACGTACTGATGGTCATGTAACCGTGCATGTAATGGCTTCTTAATTCGAGTTCAATCAACAGAAAATGCTGCCACATTTGCAGCACCAAATTGCTTTGTATTCCCACCTGTGTTCGCGTGCGTTCATCCCGTCCATCTGTGTGTCAGTCAATCTTCGGTCTCCAGCCGTCCAACATAGAACTGTCGTTGTCATAGGGCCCTGAGGAATGGTAGTTTGGTGGCCAACTGGCCATGATAACAATGGGAGGGGGCTACGCTAGTTGCGATGGTGTATGTACGAGACTCCATGCTTTGTCTGCATGTAGTGTAGGCGACTCTTGGTGATTTTTCGTTGATTTATTTATGGAAAGAATGCAACCAGTACGTAGCGTGTCTTCGATTTCAATCATTGATTCATTGTGCGGCCATGCCCGTCGCGCTGGTGTCCACTGTCTAGGCTTTATCCAGAGAGTTTGCAGAGGATCCTACCTGTAACTCACTTGTCTTTAAAAGAAGCAGCTTGGCAATGGAAACCAAATGGATCAATAAATATTCTAGGTGAAGATAGAAGGTGAAATTAATGTACAAAAACTGAACATTGCCATCATCTGCCTCTTTTTCTCTAGTATTCTTCGTTCATACGTAGAAATTTACCACTATCCAAACTGTATCATTGGTTATATCATTAAGATGTGTTTAGCATAGCTTTTTATGGGGTTATGCCTCTAGGTCCTACTACATCTTGTATTATAGCAACATTATTTACATGGGTTATTTGTCTCTCTTTTGGTAAAAGGAACCTAAACTTAGAAAAAAGCCATAATTTATAGCTCTTTTGGCTTCGGCTCCTTCCGTACTATAGCGTAGAGTTGAAGCTTGAAAAAACCCTTTCACATCAATCCAATTCACGTCACATGAGGAACTTCGCCAATGTGAAGAGCCATCAGGACTTATCCTCCTCCTACTGTTACGGTGTTGCCAACCCATTTTCAATCGATGGAAGCCAACATAAGGAACGAAATGGAGGGGAAAAACTATAATTTTTGTCCCTTATTTTTGGTATATATGCGTCTGTTTTCCTCCTTAAACTATAAAATAGAAAAATCTTTACTCCTCTAACTTTAAAAACCGTTTGTTTTATCTCCTGTCTGGTTTTAGACGGTGGTTTATGTTTTCTCTTTTTATTTATTTGGGCTGAATCTTTAAAAATCATAGTAAATTACAGCAAAATTGAAAAATAGAGAATCTAATTTTGTTGGACTCCACATAAATAGATATATACAGTTACATGTATTATGGTATGCTATAATACATTTTTTTATTATACATGATTTTTTTTGTTGGCTAGGTTTATATTATGGCTAGCAAAAAAAGTTATATTAAAGCGTACAATATTATATATTCGTTGTATAGATCTACTTAGGTAGAGTTCAAATTTTATTTTATGATTTTTCTATAATTTTCTATAATTTTTTTAAAGATTCAACCGAAATAAATAAAAAAGAAAATCATCGTCAGAGCAAAGCCACTATCCAAAACTGATCAGACGATAAAAACGAATGGTTTTTAAAGTTAAAGGAGGTAAGATTTTAATTCAGGACATAAAAACAAACTACGCCAAAGCTGTGGGAGGAATATGAAACTTTTTCGAAACGAGGCAGCCGCGTCTGATTGATTCTGGTAATACCTGTGTTGGGCCTTAGGCCTACGGTGCCAACGGCGAAAGCGATTTTGTGCAGTTGGTCGGGCTCGGGCTCTCTGGCTGCTCCGAGACCAAGCGCATGTTCTGAGTGTTCTCTCTCCCTCCCTCTCCCAATCCCCAATCCCGTTACCCCCTCGTCCTCCGCCCGAAAAAACCCAAACCTTAACCCTAATACCGTCATGGCGCTCACTACACGGGGCGGCGCCGGCGCCGGCGCCGGGGATCCCGGGAAGGCGCCGTCCGCCTCCGACCCCAGCCTCGGCTTCCTCACCAAGCGCGACACCGAGGTCAAGCTACCCCGCGCCACGCGGGTCAAGAACAAGACCCCAGCGCCGATCCAGATTACGGCCGAGCAGATCCTCCGGGAGGCCAGGGAGCGGCAGGAGCCCGAGATCCGCCCGCCCAAGCAGAAGATCACAGACCCCAACGAGCTCTCCGACTACCGCCTCCGCAAGCGCAAGGAGTTCGAGGACGTCATCCGCCGCGTGCGCTGGAGCGTCTCGGCCTGGGTCAAGTACGCGCGGTGGGAGGAGCAGCAGCGGGACTTCGCGCGCGCGCGGTCCGTCTACGAGCGCGCGCTCGACGTCGCCCACCGCGACCACACGCTCTGGCTCAAGTATGCCGAGTTCGAGATGCGGAACCGGTTCGTCAACCACGCCCGGAACGTCTGGGACCGCGCCGTGTCGCTCCTCCCCCGGGTGGACCAGCTCTGGTACAAGTACATCCACATGGAGGAGCTGCTTGGCGCGGTCGCCAACGCACGCCAGGTGTTCGAGCGCTGGATGTCCTGGCGACCCGACACGGCTGGCTGGAATTCTTACATCAAGTTTGAGCTGCGGTACGGGGAGGTTGAGCGTGCAAGGGATATCTATGAGCGGTTCGTGGCTGAGCACCCACGGCCAGATACCTTCATCCGCTTTGCTAAGTTTGAGATGAAGCGTGGCGAGGTCGAGCGGGCACGGCGGGTGTATGAGCGTGCAGCAGACCTGCTTGCGGATGATGAAGATGCGGAAGTGTTATTTGTGGCATTTGCAGAGTTTGAGGAGAGGTGCCGTGAGGTCGAGCGTGCACGTGCAATATACAAGTATGCTCTCGACAGGGTGCCTAAGGGTCGTGCTGAGGAACTGTATAGGAAGTTTCTGGCATTTGAGAAGCAGTTTGGTGACCGTGAGGGAATTGAGGATGCTATTGTGGGCAAGAGGAGATTTCAGTACGAGGATGAGGTTAGGAAGAACCCTCTAAACTATGACTCATGGTTTGATTATATCAGGCTGGAGGAGAGTGTTGGGAATAAGGACAGGATCAGGGAGGTGTATGAGAGGGCCATCGCCAATGTGCCCCCTGCAGAGGAGAAGCGATACTGGCAGAGGTACATTTACCTCTGGATTAACTATGCACTTTATGAGGAGCTAGATGCACAAGACATAGAACGGACCAGGGAGGTTTACAAGGAATGCCTGAGGTTGATTCCTCACAAGAAATTCACGTTCGCAAAGATGTGGCTCATGGCAGCCCAGTTTGAGATAAGGCAGAGAAATCTAAAGGCTGCAAGACAAATTCTTGGAAATGCAATTGGCATGACCCCAAAAGGCAAGATATTCAAGAAATATATTGAAATCGAGCTTTATCTGGGCAACTTTGACCGTTGTAGGACTCTTTACGAGAAATATATTGAATGGTCCCCTGCAAACTGTTATGCGTGGAGGAAGTATGCCGAATTGGAGAAGAACCTTAGTGAGACTGATCGTGCTCGATCAATATATGAACTTGCTATTGCACAGCCAGCCCTTGATACGCCAGAGGTTCTGTGGAAGGTATGCTTTCTTGCAGAGTTGTGGTTGTATTCTTAGCTTATGCACATTAATACAATATATGGTTTCTATAGTGATGTATTGTGGATGCATTTGTTTTATTATTATTCCTAAACCAACTGATCTAGTATTATAAATGATGTTGTAAATAGCTATTACATTTCTCTAGTTACTAAAATCACCTGAGCTCATTTTTAGTGAACAATCCATTGCTCTTTAGGTGTCTTTAAGAGGCACCATCTTCCGGATAAGAATAAGTTGCTGTACAGATCTTTGACTCACTAATTTGTTTGCAATGTTACCTATTCTATCTCTACTGTAAGTTTGTGGAAACATTTTTTTTTTCTTGTGCGCTTGTGTTTTTAGTGTCCTGTATTGAAGCCCCTGTTCTCTGTATGCCTTTCCCATGGAGGTGAATTGTCACAAATTCATCGGGCTGTCTGGTCGTTGCCCAATATTGTTTCGTACTTGTATCCTTAACTCAACACGTCTCTTGGTAGTATTCTAATTCTAATTGAACAGGAAAGCATTGAATCTGACTATGAATTATTCAAACATGAAAAACTTTGTTAGATATTAGTTGATCATATTCATTCCTATATCAATGCCATGATTTACTGCACAATATGCTTATTAGAGACTTTGAACTTTCTTGGATTTTGGAGGTCTGTACATTGGCTCTAATATCCTAAAATCAGTTTGTGTCTGAAGCTAAAATGGTATTTCATATTTCATTTTTTACTGTCCCTGAACCAGAATCCTTTTTTTTACTTGGCACAACTTTTCTACCGTCAAATTTGTGGTTTGGATACCTTCTCCTTTCGTACTATATCCATTACTAGACATAAAGTCATCATGAGGTGTGATTTATAAAATATAATTTCATCAATGCTTCTACATTGAAATATGTGCTATAAGAGCTAATTTATGGAAGTTCTTTTGCTCTGCTATATCAGTCTTGGAACTCCTTAGTTTATTTAATTATGAATTGTTTTGTTTTAATTGCATTTTATAATCTTACACATCTTGCCTAGGATGCTGTAGTGTGCAAGTTAATGTGCAATTTTTCTTAGTTTTCTTGGAGTTTTCAGTAGCCGTACTACTTGGTGTTTATAATACCTTAGCAAAGTTCTAAGTCAGATTGTAGTGCAAGTAACTGAAAAATGAAAACACCATTGCTGTTGTTTTCTGTTGGATTTGTCTGCTTTGGTTTCTAGGAGGATGGACCATAGTTGTTTGATTTTGTTTCTCGAACGGGGGGTGGTGGGGTGGGGGGGGGGGGGGGGGGGGGGGGGAGCTCTAACAACACACAAACCCACTCACACTAACATGCGCTCCTTTTCTAGAACAAGACATGACCTCGATCAAGCCTAAGGGCACATATACAATGCAAAGATGCTTATGTATATGATACATCATCAAGAGTCTATGAAGGAGCCCCAATCTACACTGGACACACTGTTAAAATTAGCTGATAAGCTTAAGAGAGTCCATTAACCGACAGTGCATCTGAAATGCTGCAACTCACTTTTACTAGTATATGCTCTTGTTTCATCCATGAATGGAAGAGAACATGAAGCGTGCGGCTCCTAGTAGGCTAGTAGGCTCCAGTTTGGATCCAGGCATAGAATGCCTAGCCGAGTGGTCACACCGGCTGTAAGCGCCTGTAACAACTCTCCCTGGTTCCCAACGTGGTGTCACTTTGTTGTAATTGTCCATGAGTGCCTTGTCATATCACTGCACTGTACAGGCCCTAGCAAAAACTATGAACAAAGGCAGAGGTACGAAATACTCGAGCGCTGGACAGAACACAGAAGCGAAACTCATCACTAGGGAGCAAAAAAAGCCCTCGCCAAATGTGGAGACACCATCGATCAAACACACACTTGTTGCGATGGTTCCATAGGGACCAAGCACCAAGGGTAGCAAAGGAATTAAGCCCCTTTTGAATTGCTGACTTTGCCAACTTTGCTGAGTAGGTGCTTGAAATATCTGTCCTAAAAATGAATTTTGATGCTGTATGATTTTTATTAGGTTCATTTAAAAGTTCTGCAAATCAATTAATCTACTTGATGGAGCATTTGTCCATATCACTTTGACATTTGAGACATTCTGAAAAATCAGTTAAACTTTCTTATGCTGTTGATTAACTCATTTGGATGCTTACCAACTCATGTTCTGCTCTTTAACTCACAGGAGTACTTGCAGTTTGAAATTGATGAAAGTGAATTTGAGAGGACAAGGCAACTATATGAGAGACTGCTTGATAGGACAAAACATTTGAAGGTATGGATCAGTTATGCTGAGTTTGAGGCCTCTGCTGGCTTGGGCGGTGAAGACAGTGACGGCAATGAGAAAAAGAATGAAGTTGGTTATCAGGAACAGCAGACGGAGCGGGTCCAAAAATGTAGAGGTAAATAGTTAGAAATCAATCTTAAATTGTCCAACTATATATGCTTTTGCATTTATTGACTTGTTGCAGACTAAAAATAATATCTTGTGTTTTGATGATCAGCTATCTTTGAAAGGGCATTTGACTACTTCAGAACCAGTGCCTCAGAATTGAAGGAGGAAAGAGCTATGCTTCTTGAAGAATGGCTTAATAAGGAGGTGAGCTTTGGTGATCTTGGGGATGTCAGCTTAGTGCAAAAGAAGGCACCAAGAAAAGTCAAGCGGAAGAGACCAATTCCTACAGAAGATGACTCCACTATAGCGTATGCTCTTTACTCAGTTTTCCCTTTTAGCACTTCTCTATCGAAAAGTTTTTTGCAATATATCTTTTTCCTTTTGTTTTCTGGAGCAATAGAAATATATGTACTGACATGACATTTGTTTAATCCTTCAGATATGAGGAGTATATAGATTACATTTTCCCTGATGAAGTTGCTCTAGCACCAAACCTGAAGATCCTAGAGGCTGCTTACAAATGGAAGAAGCAGAAAACCGGAGATGACGATGAGTGATCCTGGCATCTCTATGGCATTGTCGTGAACGTTTTGCCACAGCCAAAATCTGATGTCTTGCAACACTGTGGCTAGAGCTATCGGAATGGGAATAATCAATTTCATGTCACAGAGGATGCTGTTGCTGTTGAAAAGAATCCTGCGAATTACTTTTAACTGGTGACTGTATGGGCGGTAGTTTGGTGACCATGAGTGGCTTCAATGCGTAGGTTCAGGAACAATGAGAGAGGGCTACACAAGTCACAATGGTGTATGGGAGTTTGTCTTGCAATGTCAAAGGTGCCTCTCCAATCTCTATGCTTTGTCTGCAGTTAGAGTAAACTGGGCGCTGTGCGGCCATGCCGGTCACGCTGGTATTCAGGATTCTGTTGGAGGTCTTGCAGTTGCAGAGGATTCAGTGCCTAGCAGCTCTCTTTATTAGCCACTGAGGCTTTTGGTTTATAATAGTCTGCTGCCAAGTTTGTTTCTATTTTCTTTTTCGAAAGTCAACAACAAGCTTTGCTGAGCTAATTTATATTAGAAAGAAAAATGCAAAGCCAAAAAAAAAGAGGAAAAGAAAAGGAAAACGACCTGTCTTATGTGTGTTTTTGTGATTTTGCCAAGCCTGGACTTGCCATGACATGTCTTATTACTTGGCCATCTAATAAAAAAAAGTCCATCCATTCTATTTGTTTTGTCCTAAGTCAAACTTCTTTAATTTTAGTTATATTTTCTTAAAAAGAGGGACTAACATCTACATATCCAAATAAATTTGCTATCAAGCTATGTTTCATAGATAATTTAATCAAACTAATTTGATGCTGTAGAGATGTTTGTGTATTTGTTTTGTATAATTTGGTCAAAATTAGACGAATTTGATTTAGGACAAGTGACCTATAATTTGGTACCGATAGGGGGAAAAGAACTTTGTGCATAGTGACCTCCACTTGTTCATGCTGGTACAGACACATTAGTTGCGCTTTATGTTCTCAAGTTTTTACTGTATCCCAGAGCTCACCCTGCTATTATTTTTGGTTTGTGCTGATTTATACAGCTGGTTTAGTGAGAGAGAAAAATATACAGCTAGTTTGTACGGATTAAAGCCGGTTGAATAGAATAAGCGAACATGCTAGAAGGTGATGAAAGTAGAAGAAAAGAGGAAAGATTAATAGGCACGGATTAAAGCCGGTTGAATAGAATAAGCGAACATGCTAGAAGGTGATGAAAGTAGAAGAAAAGAGGAAAGATTAATAGGCGGGATAAAAGAGCAAGGCCTTGTTTGGTTGGTGACTAGAATTTGTCATGTCAATGCTTAGTCATACTACAGTTTTGTCGTTAATTGTTTGGTTCACTGCCACAACTATGGCACACCATATTTTTTTAGCCTCATGTCTCACCCGTAAACTCATTTTTACGCCAACCTTGCACAACTGTGGCCTCGATTTTGCTCGTCATACTTTTCATGGTAACCATAGTTTACCGAAGGTTAGACGTGGCAAGTTTGATCACCAATCAAACAGGCTAAAATTTTAGGACAAAACCCAAATGACATTCTCTTTCTTCTTCAAATGGCATCAAGATTCATTCTCATATTAGCCTGTTTGCTGGAACTTTTTTTGCAGCGAAAAAAAACAGCAATTGTATAGCGTTAATAAGGAGAATTTAAGACCCTGTTTGACTGATCGTTTCTGCGGCTGATAAGTCAACTGATATTGTTTTTAGTTATTTTATTGTGAGAGAAAAAGATAAGCCAAATGATCAAGCCAACACCGCTGGTGCTGCAAATAAGCTGCAATACTTCTGGTGGAGCGCGAGCTGATGGCATACTTCTAGTGGAGTGTACTCCTTTGGCCGTTTATGTAATTTCCCGAGTATATTAGCGTGTTCTTTCCTAGGAAGGTTCGGTGTTCTTTCCTATGGTTACTCTATGGGACCGTGTTCACTATTTCTTTCTCTCGTCTACTAAAATAGCCATACACTTATTCTACTCTATACCCCCTCTGTGTAAATAGCCATACACGTATTATACTCCCTCTGTCCATGAAGAATAGATTTATAGAGTTATCTTATCTTAAATTATTTTTTTAAAAAAAATTGACCGATTTTCTAAAAAAACTTTTAAAATTATAGTATCAAATCAGTATTATTAGATTTAGTATAATATATATTTTTATATGGTGCTTATTTTATGTCGTAGATGTTATTATTTTTTTTAATAAAGACAGTCAAATTTTTTTGACTACTATAAATATTGAGATTGATTTATTCAGACACGAGTAGCCACCTATCATTCGTCAAGATTAAGAGTCTATATATACTCTCTCTGTTTCTGAAAGAATCAATTTCTAGAATCCGTACTAGTCAAATCATTTTAACTTTGATTAATTTTATAGAAATATATAATAAGATTTATAACTTAAAATAAATATTATGTTAAAATATGATCTATGATAAATTTAATGATACTAGTTTGATATCATAATTTTAAATGCATTTTTTAGAAATTTAATTAAAATTTAAATTTTTTGATTTAGAATAACTCTAGAAATCTATTTTTTCCTAGGCAGATCGAGAGAGAGAGAGAGAGAGAGAAAATTAAACTCGGGCCCATGCAAATTTATTCCCGGACAGCATCGCTGTCTTTTCTTTGTTCTTTCCGTTACCTCCAGGCATTCTCTCCCTCCCCGTCGGCGACGACTACGCCAGGTCTTCTTCGGGCCCAGGTCGCCGCCGCCTGAGGTGCCCAAGTTTTGTTAGGACCCTTCGCCGGCGACGAGCACCACCAGGTACGCCCACCTCTTGGTCTTCCCTTCCTGCATCGCGGCACCGCCCAAACCCTAATTTCCGCCACATTCGCTGCCTTTTCTTCGTCGCATCGCCGACGCTCCATCTTCTGCCCCCTCCCCCGCACGCGCTCGACACGCAGGCGGCGCTCAGGCTCGGGCTCTCAGTGACGGTAGGGTAGTCCCAGGCTCGGCGGCGGCGTCCGTGGCTCCCCCTCTCGCCTCCGTCCCCCGCAGACCAGCCGGCGACCCCGCGTACGCACCACCCCCCATATGCTGGTCTTTGTTTCTGTTCCCAATTCCCAGATCTGTTCGTGCAAAGGTAGATGGGTGGGTGTCATTTATCGGGCAATGCCATTTGAAGTCCGGCGCCAATTGCTATCCGGTAGTACGATGCAAAGCAGAAAGGATCAATCTGTAGTCACAATCAACTCCTAGAATGGGATACGGCGAATTAGTTTCAGTGTTTCACGATTGCTGAAAACAGCATATGGCAACTGAAAGCAGCACCAAGATACATTTTGCATTGATCCATGACTTGTTTTCTACTGGAAAAGCAGGATCCACTTATTTTAGTAGCCTTTCTGTAGCCTGTAGTAGTAAAAGACTGAAAAAGTTTATGGTTTCTAGTTCATGCTAAACTACAACAAATGGTCCAAAAAGGAATTGTCAAAGAGTGGTAAGCAAATTGACAATGTTGCATCTGATATTATTCTTAATGTAGACCATCAGAATTCAGAAAAGCAACGGAAAATATCAGTCATATCATACCTGTTAAATGTATTATCGTAATTTGGTTGATTTATAGCCCTGTTTACCGTATTGCACATGAATTTTTTTGACTAGGACAACCCTGGTTTCAAATCCTGGGTCCGCTACTGTGTTTGTGACTGTGTATTCTTTGGCAATTGCAGCTTGGTTCACCCCCAACAAATTGCAAAATGTCAGCCAATGTCGGTGAATCAACTAGTGGTGGCAGCAGCAGCGATGCAGCTGGGGGGAGCTTTGAGTGCAACATATGCTTTGAGCTGCCTCAAGAGCCAATAGTCACTCTTTGCGGCCACCTCTTCTGCTGGCCATGCCTTTACCGGTGGCTACATGTCCATGCACATTCGCCAGAGTGCCCAGTGTGCAAGGCTCTTGTGGAGGAGGACAAGCTTGTTCCCCTTTATGGACGTGGCAAGGATCGTGTTGACCCAAGGTCAAAGAACATGCCTGAGGGTGAGATTCCTCACCGCCCAACTGGCCAGAGGCCTGCCACAGCCCCCCAGGCCGATGCTAACAACTTTGCCAATGCCAATGCAAATGCGAATCCATGGTTCATGGGCACAGGAGTCCCTTTGGCAAATGCACGGTGGGGGAATTATGCATTCTCAGCTGCTTTTGGGGGACTATTCCCTATGCTTAGCTTCCAAGTTCATGGGTTTCCAGATGCTGCTGCTTATGCGCAGCCTGCTGGGTTCCACTATGGGTATGGCCATGGGCATGGATTCCATGGCGGGCATATGGGACACGCCCAAGGCGTCCACCGACAAGCACCATTGGGCCAACAGCAGCAGGCAGATATCTACCTGAAGGCCCTGCTCTTCATGATTGGAATTCTAGTGATTGCAAGCCTCCTTGCGTTTTAAACTTGTTGGCAACACCTACCAGGAGGCCTGCTCGTCATGGTTCGAACTTGAAATTCTGGGAATGCAATCCTCCTGGCATTTCAAAGCCGTTGATAGCTTGATATTGTGATGGCATATTGGCCTATGAATTGCCAGAATTTCAGTGTTGGGTCTGTACTATAGCTTAGTGCTTAATGTTGCATAAGTTATTATTGTATTTGCATGAAGTGTCCATAGGATATGTATCTATGTCTAGATAAGTATCTGTGTTTTACAACACCTTATAGAGTGTTAGGAGGAACATGGTGCAATTGTTGCTGTTTAGTTTTGATGGTTTTTAACTCTTTGGATGTGAACGTGATGTACAATTTAGGCCCTGTTTAGATGTAACGCCAATATATACACCTGTAAAGTGTTCACATTTTTATTCTGTTGTGCACAAGAAAACCAGTCAATAATTATCTGCTTGTAAAATATTGTTTGAAAACACAGTATCAGACTGACTCGCTGTTGCCGTAGGCTGTGCAGTTGCAGCCTGCAACGTTCGCTTGATCGTTTTGATGGCTGATAAGTCGGCTAAGGTTGTTTTTGACTGTTTTATTGTGAGAGAAAAGTACTGTTCGATGGCTGATAAGCTAAGCGCACGTCAATGCACGCAACAGTGTTATAAGAAGATGATGAAGAAGAAGAAAGTAAGCTGTTGCTGACTGCAGTATGTATAATTCAGTGCTCTTGAGTCTCAAGGTAAAAAGGGAATACCTGCATGATTTTAACGGATAGTTCCAGATGTTTCAAAGAGTGATAGAATAGGGCAAGGGAAATATAAATATGAGGCATTTGCAACCATGCAGTGTCCTCACAAGTTGAGAACAAGAAGTTGAAAAAAAAAGGTGAACAGTTACCACTGCCCTCCATATAATTCAAAGCTTTGAACAGATACTAGTTCCAAATGTTTGAGTGGGGAGTAGTAGAATCAGAAATGCAAATCAAACAAATAGAGATCTGAATTAGCATCATCCTAGAAAATTAACACATGCTCGGTTACAAGGACATAACTAAAGTTTGTAATCGATTCATCAATGGTAGTATTAAACTGAAACATATTGTCTATCGATGATCACTTCAGCTAGCGTGTCACCTTGTACTACTAAATAGATACTTCAGCCTTGCAAGATCTTTGACATGGTTTTGCTGTTTGCTGCCTCCAACCAGCAATAGTGCAATGTGCAGTAATAAGATTGAGTGAGAAGCATGCTTACAGACTAAGAAATAATCACTTTTTACCATGGTACCATGAATCCTAAAATATTTCTTCATTTGCTATTTTGTACACCGGCATGGGTTATTCTGTCATGACTAAATGTGCCATAATTCAGAGAAGGATTAAGATCGACATTGTAGTAGTACGTAGACAAGAGACTGCTTCCATTCTAGAACATGTAAATGATGTGCCTGTCGATAACTAGTGAAAATACAGGTCCAAATAAATATGCAAGGTATCAACTGGTCTTTAGATCTAGGCAATGAAATTGACAGCAAACAACATAAATTCGGATTTGGATCCTGTCTGTCAGATGTTTTGGCCCATCTGTGTGTGGACGCACTCCACGCTTCGTATATGCTCGATGGTTGCTTTTCCTTTTTTGCCAGACACCTGTCAGATATATAGTGCACGCACCGCACCAATGAGAAAGGTACGTAGCTGCGTGTGCCAAACATCATGGAAACGTATGTTTGGATTCTTCAACCATGCGATCCAACTATCCGGAGACCTCTGTACCCTGCCTGTCTCTGTGCAGCAGCTAGCCGCTGTGGTGCCTGTGGAGAACTGCTGCGGTCGTCGTCTTCACTCTTCAGACAGGCAGGCTAGGCAGCAGCTGTGCAGCCGTGGACAGGCGGCAGTAGCAGGAGATGGACCCTCGAGGTCCAGGCAGAGCATCTCGGCCTGGAGGAGGAAGTGCACCTCCGGGCTCCAGGTAGTTCATCTCCGGCACCGGCACCGGCACCGGCAGGCTGATACCACCGACCATGGCGAAGCAGAAAGGGATGGGTCGCCGGCGCCGCCATAACGTTGTGGAGGAGAGGGGGGACTCTCCATCTGGGATCCATTCGCGCACGTCCCAGGTACTGCTTCTCTTCGCTTCATCACTGTGTGCTACGCTGAACTGAACTCTGCTTGACTGCTTCGCCTGGCACGGGAATGAGGTGAGGAAATCTGATGCGTAAGCGTGGGTAGTTCTAGGAAGCATGGATCCAAGCACTACTACTAGTTACCCAACCACGTCAGTTGCCGTATCAGTGCTGCAACAGCAGCGCGTCTGAATTGCCGTTGCGGGTTGCGTCTCCGAATGCGAGACAGTGAGAGCAAGTTTCTACTTGATTAGATTGTTAGTGGTACTTGACATTATTGTGGGAGTGTGGGTTGGGGTTGGGGTGGGAGTGCAAGTGCAAGAGATGGATCTAGGCATAAAAAAAAATGAACCAGATACAGAATGTTGGACAGCAATTAATCCCATGTTGACTGTATGCCAAACATTCATTGAGATCTATGCATCTTGATTCTCATTAACTGGTCAACTATTCAGCTTAAACTGCATTCATTAAGATTTTATTTTTGTTTTGATGCAATGAACAAGAAATATTGCGGGGGATCAAAATGGAGACGTTGCAGTGGATCAATACCATCGCTACAAGGTACTTCTTCACTATGAGAAGTAAATAGACCCATCTAGTCTGAGACATAAGTGAGTTTGATAGCTTTATGATTAATTATTTTGTTCTGCTACAGGAAGATGTTGATCTCATGAAAAGTTTGAATTTTGATGCCTACCGGTTTTCAATCTCGTGGTCCAGGATCTTCCCAGGTAAATAATTTTGACTTAAGTTGTAGCACAATCCAAACATGAGTTTTTTGGGTGTTACTAGTGCTGATACATCTTTGGTTCATGTAGATGGCGAGGGGAAAGTCAATCAAGAAGGTGTGGCATATTACAATAATTTGATAAACTATCTGCTTCAGAAAGGTAATACATAAGTTGGAAATGGATAATTCTACTTCTGAGATGTTTATTGGAACCTATGTAAACATATCTGAACGTTCCTCCTTGACAACTGGGCAGGCATGACTCCTTACATCAACCTTTACCACTAGGATCTTCCTCTTGCGCTTGAGAAGAAATATGGAGGATGGTTAAGCGCTAAGATGGCGTAAGTCAGTCTAAACAATTAATTGATGTTTATATCTGGTCATTTTTTAAAACAACGGCAGCAACTCTGCCTCTCAATTAAGGTAGAATAAATGTTTATATCTGGTCATATTATTGACGTGTTTGAACTTTCTGTGTTTTCCCAAAGAAGAATACACAACATAGAAGCAGTCTAGAAATTATATGTTAGCCTATAAATGTGGCATGCTATAGCTCTAATTTCACAGGATATGATATAGAGCTAGAAATACCAGATTATATTTATATTTGTAAGGGCCTATATGTAATTATGTATACAATTTGTTTTTTAGGGACCTGTTTACAGACTATGCTGACTTCTGTTTTAAGACCTACCCGATCGCGTAAAGCACTGGTTTACATTCAATGAGCCAAGGATAGTAGCACTACTTGGCTATGACATAGGGTCAAATCCTCCTCAAAGGTGCACCAAATGCGCTGCCGGTGGGAATTCAGCAACCGAACCTTATATTGTTGCTCATAATTTTCTCTTGGAACATGCTGCTGCAGTTGCAAGATACCGTACAAAATATAAGGTATTTTTTTTCTTGAGAATCCCAAAAGTTCCCATGAAAATAAAAGCTAGGAGTGCTAAACTGATGTTATTTTATTCAATAAAGTGTGCAGTCCAAAATTTCATTTATTATTAAATGAAATGTGGCAGGGTCTATATATGCTTGGAACAATGCTCCATAGTTATTTCTTCATGAAATGCATAGCTTGTTTTCTTAAATAGTTGAACATACATGGTGAATCTCAATAACTTCTTGGATTTAAAATTGCTGATGGAACAGTGGCATGATTTTTCAAAATATAGGCTGCCCAGAAGGGTAAGGTTGGAATAGTCCTGGACTTCAACTGGTATGAAGCTCTGACGAACTCACCTGATGACCAAGCAGCAGCCCAAAGAGCTAGGGACTTCCACATTGGCTGGTAAGCTATATCAGTATCCTCTGTCTGAACCTTAGTTTTGATAAATGAAAACTACAAGTGATAATACAGTTAACTGTTACATCTGGTGCAGGTTTGTTGATCCATTGATAAATGGACATTATCCACAGATAATGCAAGATCTTGTGAAAGAGAGGCTGCCCAAGTTTACTCCTGAGCAAGCTAAATTGGTCAAGGGCTCAGCGGATTACATTGGAATCAATCAATACACAGCTAGCTACATGAAGGGACAGAAATTGCTCCAGCAGATGCCTAGTAGCTACTCTGCCGATTGGCAGGTTCAATATGTTTGTGAGTTTCTTGCCTTAAACTCTGTTTCCATATAAATATATTTGCTTTAGATTTTTTTCACCTAACCTAAACATTCGTCCCATAAATTTTGTAGTTGCACGCAATGGCAAACCAGTTGGACCACAGGTATGCAGTTCCTCCATTTACTCTTTCTCAACTTTATTTACTTTGTTCGAACTGCATAGTGCATATTATGCTACCATCAGCTACAAATTCAGAAGTACTGCAATAAATCCTTGCTAACCAATGCATGGACATGTAGGAAAATTCTAATTGGCTTTACATCGTCCCGACAGGGATGTACGGATATGTGAACTACCTCAAGCAGATATCCAACTGTCTACATAACGGAGAATGGTACTCAATAGAATTCCATATCTCTTATTCCACGTTTCACATGAACATGTTGCATACCAAGGGAATCATATCTCAAAACTTTTTTCTATGTTACCAGGAATGGATCAGCCTGGGAACTTGAGCCGTGACCAGTACCTACGCGATGCCACAAGGGTGCGGTTCTACAGAAGCTACATCGGCCAGCTGAAACAAGCCATAGATGAGGGTGCAAACGTGGCTGGCTACTTCGCCTGGTCTCTCCTTGACAACTTCGAGTGGCTGTCAGGATACTCGTCCAAGTTTGGCATCGTCTACGTTGACTTCAACACGCTCAAACGACACCCGAAGGTGTCGGTCTATTGGTTCAGGAACATGCTTCAGAAGCATTGAGATCTCCAGGGCCGACCCTGAACGTACCATTTTGTTGAGTTTTGCCTAGTGTTTTGGATGGCCTGATGGTTCAAATCCGGCCTTTGTGCTTGGCTAGCAAAACGAGAATAAAAGGCAGCCACTCGAATCAATTGTGCATTCCAAGTTATGGTCAGAATGTTGTGAGTTTGTGAGTATGTTCTCTGTGGGAGTTTGAACTGTGGTTATTTTATCGTGTTGATTGATCATACTTGATATGCTTAATCAGGAATGTGGCATGTCGAGTTTTTTTTAACCAAATCTACTACTTATATCAAATGAGACCAGGAGCCCACATTCAGTAGATTAAAGCCCTGGGAAATTTAACTTTCACCGATGAGGGAGCGGCACAATTTTCACACAGCTCTAAACTTAACCCCTCCTATGACGCGTCGAGAAGCGCCTCTCGTCCATCGATCTCTTCCTGTCCTGCTCCATCTCCGGGACCTTGCGTCGCCGCTTCACGTCATCAGCTTCCCCTCCTCGGTCGTAGCCTCCTGCTGCTCCTCCTCCTGGATGCTTACGCTTTGCATCGCCTGCCTTCTCGTTCCTACTGGCACGATCGCCGGAAACTCCAGGAGACATCTTCTTGGTCTTGGGGCTTCCCTCCAGGTCTGGGATCTTGGCGGCTTGCCTGTTGTCAGCTTGACGAAGGCTTGTCTTTGTCTCGCGGCCGCATCCGGTGACTGGAGTGGGCTCAGGCAACATCTGCAGCATCGTGTTCAAGGCGGCGCCTTGGGCTTGGATCGACGCCCTCCAGTCGGCCACGACGCCGGCGGCTTGGGCTCGCACCATCCCGGCATCGTGCCTCCGCAGGCCATCGACGGCCTTGGCGACTTCGGTGGCCGCCAGCATGGCCGGCGTCACCGGGACCGCCCGCAGCGTCAGAAGCGCCTCGTGCATGGCCCTGTCGAGCAGCCGGCACAGCGCCTCCGCTCGAACGCCGCCGTCGCCGTCGTCGTCGTCCGCGGCGTCGCAGAGCGTCCCCACGAGCTCGTTCCTCACTTGACGGAACTTGTCCCGGGAGCAGCTTTTGGTGGCGGCCTCGATGGCGGTGTCGATGGCGGCGAACGCCGGGAAGAAGGGCTTCCACCGCCGGAGCGCCATCACGTACCCAGGGGCTGCGGCGGATCGAGCGCGTTTGGGTCGGCTTCAGGGAAGAACTACTCGATGAGGATGAAATGGTGTTGATGTCTCTCGCTAATGGTCGATGGGACAGGGGCGACGGGGCACCGAGCTTTATATCCATCGTCGCCAGTCGCCACGAAACGAATCCGACTGAGAGGAGATTGTTTGTTCGAGTCGGGCACCAACTGCCTTGCTGGCCGGGAATTCGAGTCGGACACGAACTCTGCAACGAACTGCAACGAAGAGAATTGAAGCATTTTTCCTCTCCGTCAGCTGTCTAAGTTTGCCATCCTTTCCTTCCTCGGCAAACCTGAGCCAAAGCCATCTTCGCAGCATGCATCGGCCACACGCGCGCCATTTTTGCATGCCGACCTCCACCAGACACGTACCTCTCGATCGTCCCCGCGATCCCCCCTGCAGGCACCGCCGTCGCATCGCCACCACCATGGCCTCGGCGCCCGTCAAGTTCGCCGCGCTCGCCGCCGCCACTCGAACACGCTAGAGGAAGGGTTGCCGCGGGGACGCCGTCGATCTGCTGCACACCCCCCAAAACTTGTTGTTCAGGACAGGATCATTGCTCGCTGGTCGCTGCACCCAGCCATTTTGAACTTGCACGGGGACACGCAATGGAGATGAGATCTCTGATGAAGCAACCAGAACGGCCATTCTTCGCACTCCTACTTTGATTCAGTGAGAACTAAGAAGTACTGTACGGTACCAAGGTTGGTGGTGGTAATGGGCCAGGACATGGACATGCTACAAAATTCAAGCCTCGTCCTCTTTTTGGCACGATTGTTAAAGTTTGTCGGCTCAATATTTGGGCCCTTTTAAGTTTTACTTACTCTGGATGGGGTCATGTCTTTTGTCTCCTACTCTCTCTCTCTCTCTCTCTCTCTCTCTCTCTCTTTTTTGAAGTTGGATTATATTTATCTAGTGTTCTACACAAGACCTAGATAAGGGAGTTTTCATATTCACAGAAAATGAATGTTTATCTAGAGTTCTACAGGTAAGGGAGTTTTCATATTCACAGAAAATGAATCTGTGTGCTCGACACACTTCTTTCACACACACAAAAAAAAAACTCAGTCGCCTTATACATTTCTACCTTTAGGGGCTGGGCTGCCGCGGTAGCCAGAACAACAGAGCACTCCGGAATTGGGTATCACCAGTATCTATCACACATCATTCATTCCAAGTGTCAACCGAAATATGCGTGGTATGGTTTCGACGATTGATTGAAAGTTTGTATCAGTTACTATAAAGAAGAGCTGCTTTTTTGCAGGCCGTGCTTGCAATCTTGCAGAGCCAGCTAGCTGATGAATTGCATGAACCAGTGCTCTGAAACGTGCACAGAAACGAAGGAGATGATGCAGTCGGAACTCGGAACTGAACGACGACGGTGCAGTGCAAGACCCAAAACGGCACTCGGCTTATGTTGTTTTTGGCTGTTTTATTGTGAGAAAAAAATACTGTTTCGGCGACTGATAAACCGACGGATAAGCCAAGCGAACAACTAGGAACCTGTCAGAGGCTTGAAGAAGAAATCCACCGCATTCGCATCATCGCATCGCATAGCAGGCAGAGAGCAAAGCCCTTGTTGCACGCGCGCTGTTTTCAGTTGAGAACCATGTAGGTCCACTCGGCCGGCTCTGTCTGTCCTCGTAGAATACTATTCAATCAGTCAGAATCAACCGACTTGTATACCAGCTGTCCATGTATGATACGAACACATCGAACCGGCCGCGCCTTTCCGTCGAAAAGGAAAGGAAAAGCCCCGGCCCCGCCGCGTTTGCGCTTGGGACCGGACGACAGCGAAACTGTCGGATCGGATGAGACGGCGACGGGGACTGCGAACTGGAATGGCATTGGGATAGGATAGGATCGGCAAGCACGTTGTTGCGGCGGAACGGAAAAAGCAGGCGAAGCAGAAGAAGCTTCATGGAATGGAACGGAAGGGCGCAACGCAATCGGCCAATCGCAGTGCCAAGCAAGTGGTGTGGTGGGGTGGGCGAATGAAATGATTAGTGGAGGCGCCACCGCTTCCGCCTGACCCCATTGACCACTACAATGGCTGCGGACGATCAGGCATTCCACGGCTCTAGACTGTTGAAGCTGCCGCTGGTGCCCGTGGTGCGGCGATAGCGATACCCGTTCTGACCTCGCGCGCGCGGGGACCCTGGAAGCCCGGAACCGCAGCCGATCGATTTCTGCAGCCCAGAACTACGGCCGTTAGTTTCGGTTCGGCCGTCGACTAATACAGTATAAACATAAACAAATCAGTTTGACAGTACTCCTTCCACTGTCTGTCAATCTGGTGGTCGACGAGTCGTGATTGTTGTGAAAGTACGTACGAGTACAGCTGTCTGTCTGTGCAATGCTAACAACAGCTTTGGAAGGGGGAGCTGGTTGGCGCTAGTCGTAGTAGTCCGCAGCGCTCTGCTCTGTGCTCAACGTCAACGGAGCGGCGGCTTCTCCGGAAATTCGACGGTCCTTTTCGTGTGCTTAATTCTCGTGTTCTAAATATCAGCTTTGCAGCGGACTGCGTGTCTGCGTGTTGGATCAACTTTCTAGGCTGAACCGCCTTCTGAGGGGCGAGCCAGATCGAGCCATTGATGAGCCGCAATGCGGCTGCGGCGTTTGGTTCGGGCCTAACAGTGGCGTGGTTGGCCTAAAGCCAGCAGCAGCCTGTTTAGTGTTTACCCGTGGCCGGGAGACCGACTGACCTGCCCGTCAAAGTCCTGACTCGGCCGGCCGCCATTGGACTTGGACCTTGGTCAGTCAGTCGTACAGTATTGGACTCTCGGCAACATCCGTCGTGGGAGACAAGCTGCGGGGATGCGACGCCACGCGAGCCGCGCTACGGAGGATCACGTGCCAAGTTCTGGCAAAGCTGCGGGACAGCGGTGGGTCTCCGGTTCGGCGGCTGCTTGCTTGCCTTTTCCTCCCCCCCGTTTTCACACGCTGAGCGATCCAAACTATTTGACGATGGGTAGAACTGGTCCGAGCAAGCTGTTCTAGTGCTATCTGACCCCGCCCCTGCCACCACCCCCCCCCCCCCCCCACCACACACACACACACGCACACGCACAGACACAGACTTCATTTTGTTTTTATTTATTCAGTGTTTTTTACTTTTTTCCCAGGGGTATTCACGTTCGTCAACTGTGTTTTACCATGCATTGGCTCCGTCAAGACATCGTCTCCAACCTGTGCCCCAAAACGAAAATGTACAGATCATGTTTTAGAGTGCCTCTTTACTGTCTTCCTGATGCAATGAGCTAAAGGCCGTATCCTGCTAAAAATCATCAAATGTCAGCAAGGAGAAGATCTATGAAATATTGTGAACATGCATGAATGATCAGCTGGTCAGGGGCTGCCACATGCCATTTTTTTAGTTGGCGCTCTCACAAGCATAACTATCATTTCCGAAGATGAGAGGCTCCAACACTGACACCTGGATGGATTTATTTACTTTAAAAGTCCGTGTTAGTTAGGTACGGAGTACTCAGTACTACTGATCGGTCAGACTTGTTCGCTTGGCCGTATTTTGGTTGATAAGCCGGTTGATACTGTTTTTGGCTGTTTTCTATGAGAGAAAAATCTTGTTCCAGCTGATAAACCAAGCGAACAGGGTAGTGCTGATGAACAGGCCACCGACCAACGAGTAGTATACGTGAAATGATTCTGTACTTAAACTTAACACATTAATGGAAGATATTTCCGTCCTATTTCCGTCCTCCTAGGTTTTCATGTGAGATCTATAGGGTTTTCCAAGGGAGCGAACTGTTGCTGCTTGTCTAGATTCACAGTAAGATGCTCATGTCAATGTACTACACTCGCGTGTTGTCTCTAAGTCTCGCTCTCTCAGGCTCTGCCCCATTGTGTCGGTGCATCATCTATGCATGGCTCAACCACAATATGCTCCAAAGCAGTCTATAAGAGACCCTGAAACATTATGGCTGTATCAATAAGGTAGTCCATAACTAAAGTTGTCCATTGCCTTATAGACCAATCATAAGAAAAAAAAAACATTATTTTCTCAGATTCTCACTCATTCATGTGCTCTTCCTACATCTCTCTCTTGCTCTTCCTGTTCATGAGAGTGAGATTTTTTATTTTGTCATGGGACCCAATCTAATTGACAACCAGTCTACTATATACATTGTGTGTTGAAACTTAACTATTGACATTTGCTGTGGGACCCGTCTATATGGACTAGTTGATCCACATATGTTGGAATGTAATTGGGCTCGTGGACCTGTCTATCATGACTCCCCACCCAGCCTATATATGTACACTGACTATGCCTGAGTAATACATTGAGTATTGCCTAAACATATTCTTTCATGGTATCAGAGCTGTGACGAATGGTGCTCCCAGCTTCAACTGTGGGGGAGTGTTGGAATGTAATTGGGCTCGTGGGCCTGTCTATCATGACTCCCCACCCGGCCTATATATGTACACTGACTATACCTGAGTAATACATCGAGTATTCCCTAAACATATTCTTTCAACATACATTGTGGTTGTTCAAAGTCTAAATGGGTCGGAGGGTTTTATGCTCCTTTTACTTCATAGTTTTATCCTTAAGACCTCTCTAGCTCGTAGTACTTAGGAGTATTTAATTGCTACATTTTAGACAACCAAACCATTATCCACTTTGAATAGGCCAAGGGGGCAATTCATTTCAATAGTTGCACGTAATTCAGTTCTTGAAATTAGAAAATACTCCCTCTGTTCTAATTTTTTTTACTTTAGTTTTGACCACTAGTCTTATTTAAAAAAATATTGTAAATATAGTCAAATTAAAGTCATCATTTTTTATTACTAAAGCAAGGCATAACAAAAGAAGTGATATTTTCCACAAAATTTTTAGTAATAAAACAAACAGTCCAATTTAAAGTAAAAAAGTCAAACGAACTAAAATTTAGAATGAAGTTAGTACCTTTCATGTTTTGAACGTAGAATAGTTTTGTTATTTTTGAAGTATTTCAGTGCAAGCACAGGGGAAGGCTACATACAAGATAGGAGTGTCCCATGGTATGTTTTTTAATACACTCAAAAGAGTGTCACACTTATAGATCTCAAGAAAAAAAAAGGTTGGTAAAAACAATGGACAGTAAAACATAAAACGATCTCTAGAAAAATTGAAGACCAAATCGATCGTCTCATGAAAAATAAGACTACAATGCAGGTTTACAATCCTTCACCATCAGAACTTAGCGTTGAAGATGTCAGCCACACCTTATTGTAGAACAAACCAAAAAGGAGATCGAGAAACACAATCAACTAATAAAATTTGTCATGGGCTCAAGGTATACTTTAATTATTACAACATGTAGGAGTAGTAATTAATCCCACGGTCCACAAAATAATTGGTCAAACTAGATCAAATTTAACCAAGCTTATAGTAATTTTTATATAATTACAATCAAAGTTTAAAATGTTTGACTCTCTGAAATGTGAGAAGTGCATTCTTTCATGGACCGAGGGTGTGCATTACTATAAAACTATTTTTATGGTAGAAATCAACACGTTATTTTTTTAATATCCAGACCCAAAACATAAATTAATCTATAATCCAGGTTTAAAAGCTTTGTTTGAAAATTAAGGGGTCTGTTTTAAATCAATGGTAAATTTGTGATTACTTAATTACCTTTATTATGGGTCTGTTTGGGACTGCTCCGCTCCCGTTTTTGTTGCTCCACTCCATAAACTCCACCATGGAGCTGCTCCACCGTGGAGTTTGTGGAGCAAGTGATAGTGTTTGGCACGCAGCTCTGCTCCAGCTTGTGTAATTGGTTGTTTTCATGCGAACGGTCCATTATACCCCTGATTAAAATTGCACTCCGTATATTCGAACACCTATCTCATAAATTTGATCTAACATTAGAGGTCATAATTCAAATAAAATAAGTGTCCCATAAATTAAACAAACACCTTGATTTCACGAATCAAGTTATGAAGCACAGAATGATCAACATGATTTCAGTGACCTAGTTGAAGCTTGAAGGCACTGATGCTCCTTCACAGAATGTTGCATCTGACTACAACATAGACATGACACATATTGACACAGGCAAGACAATGAAGCACGCTGTGGCGGACTGGTGGGACACTGGGAAATACAGAGTAGACCCTATCGACGCAGACCACCATCACACGGGCGGAGCACGGGTTGCGTCGTGCGACGCCGGAGGCGGAGCCACGCCGTACGCGGGCGGAGTCGGTGTTGCGTCGTGTGTAGTTGGCCGCGGGGCCGCGATGCCGCGCCGACCGGGGAGACCCGCTGGGCCGCGTCGGCGGGGTCGCGCCGAGCAGAGCCGCACCAGGCGGGGCTGCGCCGAGCGGGCTGCCCAGGCGGTGCCGCGTCGTACACGCCCCGCAGCGGGAAAGCAGAGGAGGGGCCGACCGGTGCCCGGAAAGCAGAGGAGTGGGGTGGACGCTGAGAGAAAATGTCCTCCCCAAATACGAGCTCGTCCGAAACTTCTTCCATGGCGGCGGCCTCGCGGGAGCCTTCCACGGCGGCGGCGACGCCGGAAGAAAAGGGGGCGTGAAGAGCAAACGTAGCTGTTTTCAGGCGGGTGCGAACGGATTCGAGTGGTAGGGTGGGTAATTATCTCAGAACTCCATATGGGAGTAGAAAAATTCTAAAACTGGAGTACCCCTCGAGGTACTCAACAAAAAAGGTGGAGTTGGCTCCAACTCCATGTTTTTTTCGGAGCGGAGTTCGTGGAGCTGAAGATGTTTGACAACATAGAGCTGGAACGGAGCTGGAAAAATGGAAGCGGAACAGTTTCAAACAGCCTCTATGATTGTTGCAAACAGGTCGCAAAAAGGAAGAGCGAGTGTGCGCGCCGACTCCACGGCTGATTCTTCGCGCAAAATTTCAGGCATCGGAAATGCTGCGAGCGCCTAGCGGCAAAACCCGCCCGATCCGAGGCTGATTTTGAGATCATCACCACACCACTCGATTCGTCTCGTTCCAGGAGCTCAAAAAAAAAAAGTCTCTCTCGCAGAAGATGCTGCCACGCAGTGCAGGGTTGTACAGGCTGTGGTCGGTGCTCCACGCCAGCGATTCGCATCCCAAGCGTGCTCTTGGAGCACCGACATCGAGGCAGCTGCACATCTGGAAGTATGGCCCCAGAGACATACTCTTGAGGGGGCCCACAAGTCCAGAGGATGGGGACCCCACCCGATTCATGCAAATCAGCAGACGAACACTCATCGCGCTCACCGACAAATCAAAACCCCACATTCATTTTAAAAAATTTCAAATCCTGCTTTAGATGCCGGAATAAAAATCCCGTGAGCAATTTCAGCGAAGTGGGCATCACATGCGTGTCATCATGTACCTCCTTCCCAGAAATCAGCGGTGGCCCGCGGCGGATTATTATATTTATTTAAAAAATACTCCAATCACGAGTCTTGTTGGAGGGGATTGATTACTAGTTCGAATGCTTGATGGAGGGGATTGGCTTCATATCCTTTTTCAGTCTTAGCGCTGGTGGGTTTCATTTCACTACCATCATAGTGAAATGGCAAAAAAAAAAAACACGCTATAGGATAAATAAAAGCACGGATTTGGCCACACCAACTAGTTGGATTAAGACACTGGCTGAGGGAACACCACGAGCTAGATTATTAGCACTTCGTTTTCTGCATCAAATAAAAATAAAAAAAAATAACCATCTTGCACACTGTGGTCACCCAACCCAACGAGGGCCACACAATTTTATTGGATATACATCATGGATCCTCCACTATATTAGTCCCAATCTGTTATGAGCTTTCGCTTTTAGATGATTTTGATAGCCAACGTAGTAAAATCACCAAAAGAAGAACGCAGCGAAAGTACTTTTAATCATTTCCCTCCCATATCTACAAACATAAATCTCCCTCCACATATGAAGTGAATTTTGCCCACCCTATATGCTACCTAACCCAAAACAGAAGACACCATGTGATAAACAAGTGGAAGTATATTAGTATTATTACTGAAAATTAACGCATAATAAGATTCACTTTAACTCCTATCAACACACCTTCAATTACTTTCACGCGGTGGTAGAGCATCTCCAAAAGCCTTTGTAAAATCTACTCTCTAAATCATCATTTAGAGAGTCATTTAAGTAAAAATCGTTTTCTATATTTTTATACTCTTCAATAACTTTTCTATATCTCATACATAGTCTAGAGAGTCATTATCGTCTTCTATATTTGACTAACGAAAAATCCAAAATACAAGATGGTTGTATTTGGATGATCATTTAGATAAGCTATTAGAGAATATTTTTTTACTAAAATCTCTATTCATACTATTTAGGAAAGATATGGAGATTGCAGAGTCTCTTGGAAATACTCAATGCCTGCTTACAACTCGCCAGACCAGCCCTCGCCGTCACTCGCGGCGCGTCACACCACACGCAAAGTAGCTGTAACTTTGGAAATATATTTTAACCACGGCACGAGTTAATCGCCCATCGCTTTTGTTGTTTTCCCCTTGACGCGTTCAGATCAGCTCCAAAAACACGCTTTGCTCTGTCAGAGTGTCAGTCATAGCCACCGCAAGCCTTTGACCCAAGTTTGACACCTACGCCTACGCGTTCTCCCTTCTCAGTTCTCACCCACCCATATATAAACACGGGCCTCGCCGCGCTCACACACAGGCTCCCGACCTCCAAGTCCAATCACGCGAACAACAAACTTCACCGAGATGACGCGCTCTCCTCCTCTGATCCTGCTGCTCCTCCTCTGCGCCGCCGCCGTCGTCGGCGCAGCGGCAGCCGTGCCGCGGTACCGCGAGGCGCCGCACTTCACCAACTCGGCGGCGGCGCAGTGCCCGCCGCCGCTTCATCCGACGGACGCGGACGCGGCGTGCTCGCCGCACGCGGTGGTGCACGTGGCCATGACACTGGACGCGTCGTACCTGCGCGGCACCATGGCGGCCGTGCTCTCCGTGCTGCGCCACGCGTCGTGCCCGGAGTCCATCCACTTCCACTTCATCGCCTCCGCCTCCGCCAAGTCCAGGGCGGCGGCGACGGCGGAGGAGCTGAGGGCCACGGTGCGCGCGTCGTTCCCGTCGCTGGCGTTCCGGGTGTACCCGTTCGCCGACGAGGCCCGCGTGGCGGGGCTCATCTCCACCTCCATCCGGGGCGCGCTGGACCGCCCGCTCAACTACGCGCGCTCCTACCTCGCGTCCACGCTGCCACCCTGCGTGCGCCGCGTCGTGTACCTCGACTCCGACGTCGTGCTCACCGACGACGTCGCGGCGCTCGCCGCCACCCCGCTCCCCGGGGCGGGGGAGGAGGAGACGGCCGTGGCGGCGCCGCAGTACTGCGGCGCCAACTTCACCGCCTACTTCACGCCGGGGTTCTGGGCGTCCCCCGCGCTCTCCTCCACCTTCGATGGCCGCCGCGCCTGCTACTTCAACACGGGCGTCATGGTGCTGGACCTCGCGCGGTGGCGCCGCGCGGGGTACACGGCGCAGATCGAGGAGTGGATGGAGCTGCAGAAGCGGGTGCGCATCTACGAGCTGGGCTCGCTGCCGCCGTTCCTGCTCGTGTTCGCGGGCCGGATCGCCCCCGTGGACCACCGCTGGAACCAGCACGGCCTCGGCGGGGACAACTACCGCGGCCTCTGCCGTGGCCTGCACGCCGGCGCCGTCAGCCTGCTGCACTGGAGCGGCAAGGGGAAGCCATGGGACCGCCTGGACGCCGGAAGGCCGTGCCCGCTCGACGCCGTCTGGGCCAAGTACGACCTGCTCCGGCCGGCCGCCGGCATCGAGAGCTCGTGATGTCCACCATGGCGTTCCATCGAGCGCTCGTTTTTTTGATCGGTTTAGGTTTAGAAGACCTTGATCTTCATTGTTTTGTACATCTAGACTATCAGATACTGGTAGATCGATCGTCAGAGTGTTCATATGAATTGTACATATTGGTGCTAACTTCAATAATAATAATAATAACAACAAGAGCAATATGCCAATATTATATTCCTCGAAATACTTCTATTTTTAATTCTCCATTTCGCTTTTTTTTTAACTTCCATTTCGCTTTATTGCCTTCATTCATCTACGTAGAAAAATAGTACTATTCTAATTGCCTTCATTCATCTTGCGTCTACTAGTTGTCAGATCGTCCAATTATTGTTACCAGCAATTACACGATGCAGCTGCTTCGTCCAATTATTGTTACCAGCAATTGTACTATTCAGCTGCTTCAACTTATTCCTCGTGGAAAATATCTCCGGATCACCAGTAACAAACAAAAAGATAATACCGGGCGGCCTCTCATTTTTTTTAGAGGACAAAAAGATAAGATATGGGATTCTAACTTTATTAAGCTACATTTTAATTTAAATAGCGCTAGAAAAGAAAACGGCCTAGTTAATGATCGGGATTACGGGCACTTTGGGCCCCGCCCCCGCAGCTGAGCTCTAGGCGTCGCGTAGAGTTGATGAGAATCCTACAACTACAAGGAGCCGGCGCCGGGAGAGGGACCGGGCCGTGCCTGCCGCTGATGACGAGGACAACCGGAGCGGCGGTTCCTCCCCCACTTTAGGTAGCCGCGCACCGAGCCTTTCTCTGACGAACCGTCGTTATTTACGGTGTCAGGTCCACTCGCAGAACCGAGAAGCTCGCCGCCTCCTCTCGTCAGAAACTTGTCCTCTCCGTCTCTCGTCGAACGCTTGTTTTTTTTCCTCAATAGGGTGTGAACCGTTAGATAGTGCACAGCAGAAGAGAGTTATTTTTATATTGGCTCTCTGATGCTGTGCACGAATCTCGGAGCGAATCTAACGGTTCACACCCTGAGGACATGTGCCCTTAGGGGTAAATTTTACTTTGCCGTCTCTCATCATCGACTCATTGTCAGCGATTTTCATCTTTGCAACGGTCAAAAGACCCTCAATGGCTCAACTCAACTCATCCTTAGCTCCACCTTGCTGTCTCCACATTGCAGATTCGAACCTGTGCTGCGCTGCATCGATCGATCGATCCATCGGCATCCAGTTTTGTCAAGGCAGGTGGATTTCCAGGCTTCCAATGCGATTCATAGGTGGTCGCCCACTGTTCGGCATTCGGCAAGGGCGACGATCGAGGATCCGTTTACTCTGTTAGAGCTACTCGAATAACATGTACTAAAATTAAAAATCACGTACTCCCTCGATCCAGACATGAGACATCCAAATTTTTTGAAAACATCAATGTATCTCATGTTTAACCAAACTTATAATATAATAATATTTATGATGTTAACTATACTCCATCCGTCTCTAAATAATTATCTTTCTCGTTTCCCAAAAAATAACTTAGATTAATTTTGTATAAAAATATTAATATTTATGATGCATAATTGATATCATTGGATAGATCTTTAGATCTAGTTTTTTAATAAATTTATTTGGAGATACAAATGTTGTTTGTATTTTTCTACAAATCTAATCAAAGTTGTGACACGGAAACCCAAAATAACGAATAATAAGGGATGGAGGGAGTAAATATCATTATTAGATTCGTTATAAATTATAGTTTCATAGTATGTTTATTTGATATCATGAATGTTCATAGTTTTTTCTATAATTTTTAGTCAAAATTTAAGATGTTTTGATTCTCTAAATTATTTGAAACATCCTATAAATAATTTAGAACGGAGAGAGTACGTAGCAAAAAATTAACTCACCTTCACCGACCGATCATGCTTTCCTCTTTTTTTCCCGCAAAAGTCCGATCATGCTTTCCTATGGTTTACTCCAAGTCACGAGTTGTTCACATTTTCACGTTCAGATCGAGATGATGTGCTGGTTCATACACCAGACTTCTCGTTGTTTGCAGCCCACACATAACTGAGCGGTTTCTGGATTGAAAAAAGTCCATATGACTCAACTTCGTTCGAAATTCGATTCTAAACCATCCCCCAATCCTATAGCACCAGGATCATCATCACCGTCACCATAAAAAACTCGTGGTGTTATGGAAAACGAGGTTTACCAAAAAAGTTATATAAATATATTTTTTCTTAAAAAAATTATCCAAATATTTTCTGAGAATCCCAAATCTGATTTAATCTTAAAAATCAAATATTCATGGAAAGTTTGTTTTACCTTGGAAAAATACGGAAGTAGTTCTAGTTTTCCCTAAAATCATGCATCTTATGGTGCCTAGCTTAAAATTATTCAAACGATATTTTGAGCAAAGCTGGTCCAGGTAATCACTCTAGCTTTCTAAACAAGTTCTAGATGTGTCATCTGCGTAACGTATACTACCAACATTGCTAAAGCATCTGGTGCTAAGTCAAAGAGTAGCAAAGATAAAGGGTCCCCTTGTCTCAACCCCATATGAGTAGTGAATTATATGCTCAATTTCCAGAATAACCCTATTCGGGATTCTACTCCTCAATTTGTGTAATGCTATCTTATGTAGCATGAATTCACTGTCCATAATTGATCTCCCTTTAACCTTTTTTCTACTTTTCTTAGTTGTTTCTCACAATCAAGACAGTAACAAAGAACAATAAAATGTATAGAAAATAGAAAGTAATTTGAACATCAATTGTTTATGGAACAATATATTTTATATTTGGAGCCATCCAAATATCCTATAGAACCATGGATTTTCATAGTTGGAACAACAATGTAACAAAAAAAATTCTGTGGCTGCAAAATCAAAATATATCACAAAACATTAACTTTTTATGGCCAGAATAATCTAAATATACAACGAAACAATAAGAGATACACTTACGGGACAAAAATGTTTTACTACAGGAAGAGGTTTCTTACACATGAAATACTCATCCAAACTCTAAGAACAAAACATCCTCTTTTTTTTTTTAACGGCAACAAAAGTATGTAGACGTGTAACTTATATGTAAACAAAAAAGTTTCACACCTTTGAACTTAGAACGAATTATATCACCTCAGAAAACATAAGGTTTACATCTGGAGCTAAAAATATGTACTCCTAGAACAAACACATACAAACTAGCGACGAAAGAGTCTGTACAATTTGAAACAAAACATTGTGGACATAGAACAATTATTATAAGTAATGGGAAAATATTATAGTATATACACATGATATTGGGTAAAAGTTACAAATGAGAAAAAAATATCTACATGAGAATTACAAGAGAAAAATCAAATGAAGGGAAATGATGAAGGTAAGGTATAGGAAACAAAATAAAAGAAAATAAAGGAGAAGGAGAAGGGAGAAAACTTATGCTAGTGGACCCAACAAAAAACTGATGAGCCTGAAGTGCAGAGCCCAACGAGGGACTCATTTTTTTTTTATCTAGACAAGCGACACATAGGGACAACACAAAAAGGAGGGTTGAGCCGGACCTCCCATGGCCTAGCATTTCTTTACAGATAACAGATAATAAAAGATAGAATATAGGCCTGCTCGATCTTTCGAGCTAATAGTTGCTCCTACCTTCATTCTAAGCTTCCACGAGAGCTCGTACCGGGTTTACCTTCTCTTTGTCTGACGTATCAACCGTTCTTTGCTTTTTGTAGAAGCTTTTTCTCTCTTGCTCTCTACTCCTGTAATAGAGCAAGTGAGAGTCAAAGAAGCTAAAAAACTAGTTTACTCTTCTCCCACCTCTTGTATGAGAGGAGAGAGGAGAGAGAAAAATCTCCTATAAATAGTGAATACGTTAGAGAAACTAGAGCTGGTTGGAGCTCTACCAAACGATGCATAGCTTGTGCGGCCCGCGGCCCCTGTGTGCGTCCCGTTGCTCTATTGGCGCAGAGCCGCCCTACCGGCGAGCGGTCGGAGCAGCGGAGTACGAGCCATAGGGGAAGAAGAAGGTGAGTAAGTGTGGGCCGACTAGCGTAGGAGAACGAGTGAACGAGGAGCTATTGCCATCGGGCCAAGCGATGGTGCAACAAGAAGCGTCGCGCCCTGAGTCGCGACAAAACTGTGACGGTGTGACAAGGTTTAGAGTTTTGTTTGACAGCTCCGCCAACTTTGCTCTATAAACTTTGGGGCACCTCTTTAGATGTTCTATAAACTTCACTTTTTTATTAGAGCAGAGTAAGTGGAGCTGCAATGGTTTGACTAAAAAACATGGATTGAAGTTGAAAATATGGAGCGGTTTAATCTGAAGCAGGCTTGCTAGTATACTTTGATCTTGTAGAATTCAAAATTTGTCCCAATATATTTGACTTTATTGTTTCCCAATGCACATTTCTCTTCTCCTAGTATACTTTTTTCATTTTTTTCTCTAATACATCTCTATCTATAATATTTTTGTTTTCCTGCAACACACCTTTTCACTCCTAGAAGTTAAAACGAAGGGAGTAACTACTAACAATTAGCTATTTTAATTAAATCTAAATGTATCTAGCTAATAGTCTAACAAATTGTTAGGTGAATACCAAATTAACAATTATTTAACTAGTTGAATCAAACCAGCTAATAGTTAGCTATGAGTTATTAACTACTCCCTCTGTTTTTCTTAGCTCACACTTCTTGAGAAGTCAAACGCATCAGATTTTATCAAATATATATAATAAAACATTAATAGTTATGATCAATATTATTATTAAAGCATATCAAGAGTATCCAATAACCCTTCTGAATCCTTGATTTTGAAAAGAATTAAAAAAAACTATCTCCAACAACTACCAAACACATCTCTCAGTCTTTTGACACTTGAAACAAAAAACCCTTTCGCGCGTAAAGATGCTCGGACTCTAGTCACACGTATATTGTCTCTCTGCGTGGTATAAATTGGCCAATCTAAAGGTGAACGGATGCAGGAAATAATAAAAACTAGAAAAGAATTACTGATGCAAATGTACAAGAGAGAAATGATATATAAAATTGATTAGGATAATTTATAATAATATATGATTCATGACGTAAAACTCAGTCATTTAGGAGTGAATTTGTCAAAAATTGTTGAAGATGACCTTATTTATTTCTTCTAATATTTTTTATCAAGTTGGAAAACACCATTGTTTTAGAAAATAATTTATTAGGTACTTTTGAAGATGCTCCTAGAGAGACCATTGCGCCTATCTTCATAATAAATTTATTTAAAGATAAAAAATATTACTAATAATTTATTCAAATATAATGAAGTTTTTTTTAAAAAAAAATTGATCAGTATGAATACTATAATGAGACTTAAAAAGGGACATATGGAGTAACTATCAGCATATAATAATTCGAATATATCTTTAGTTTAAAATTATTTTTTGATACATAAATATAAGTAGTAATGTTTAAGCACCACGATTAAGTTGTTTCCATGAGACATGAGCAAGGACCACGAATATACCCTACCAATAATGTATCTTTGCTGGCTATGAAAATATCTCAGGCCGTTGTCCTCGTCCATCATCGTCCTTTTCCAATCCCATGTCCTTTCTCAGTTTCTCGTTATTATGAGCGTGGCCAGCTGACCATTACCGGCGTGGTGTGGCCACTGGCCACCCGTCCCCTATCCTCTTCTTCCGCGCGGGCGTCCTATATAAGGTAAAGAAAAATCTGCCACTCCACACGCACTCTTCTATCGCCGCCGCCGATCCGACGTCCGAGGTTAGAAACCTTGCGCATTTCATTTCATTTTCTTTCGATATTCCGATGAGAAACCTTGCATTCCATTTCATTTTCTTTCGATATTCCGATGAGGATCCCCGTTCGCGTCATGTCTTCCGGTGTCCTCGATCCGCTTCGGTTTTCATTTTCGCCTGCTACACAACCCTTGACCCACGCATTGCACCCCTCACGTACGCGCACTGACCGGCGATGAGCCTCCGCGGCTGACACGCCAGCGACTAGGATGGCAATGGGGAATTCCCTGTCAGGGGACAGCTCCCTATCCCCGACCCCGCGGGGGCAAGTTTTCCCCATCCCCGTCCCCGCTAAAACCGACGGGGCTCAACGCTCAAGTTTCTCCATCCTTGTCCCTGAGCGAGGAATTAATCTTCGTGGGGATCCCCATCCCCGTTTCAATGACACATCCATAAAAGTATAGCCACTAGGTAGCAGCAGAACAAACTGAACACGAAGAAATTCCAATAGTTTCCAACACAAAAGCACCAAACACGTTGTACTGTTGTACATGCATCAGCGGTTCAACACTCTGTATATACACTCATATATGGATCTAGTAGCACATAGATCTAGATGGCAGGAGCAAGAGAAGTTTCAAGCACGGTGTACATAGATCATAGAAATTAGCGATGGTAGCACACTCAACATACCACGTGTTAGCAGAAGATACAAAAGGGGATTAAAGAACTGGAGCAAAGAATCAGAAGAACAGAATGGAGACCCGTCCCTGTTCCTTGCTAATTTGTGGCAAGATTCGAGCTACTAGAGTTCTCTCCATCGAATGCGCAGCACAAGAGGCTCGGGGTCGACAGCATGCCCGCGTGACTGCGTGAGGATGCAAGCGAGCGGCGGCAGCAGCAACAGCTAGTGGCGGGTTGACGAGTGGTGTGCCCTGCGTGGAGGGGGAGGGAAGAGGCAAGACTCGAGAGGCGTAGATAGAGGGGTTTGCGGCGGTTGCTGTACTGCTGTGTCAACACTCAACACCACGGGGTCGGCTGCCTGCAGATGGGCTTTTAGATGGGCCTTCTTTGCTGGTCGTGTTTGTGTGCCTGTCTAGCAGGGGATACGGGGATTAGAGACGGGGTTTTTCAATGAACTTTTTTTTAAAAAAAAATTGATCAGCATGAATACTATAATGACACTAAAAAAGGACATATGGAGTAACTATCAGCACCTAATAATTTGAATATAGCTTTAGTTTAAATTATTTTTTATAATACATAAATATTATAAGTAATGTTTAAGCACCACGATTAAGTGGTCCTCATGAGACATGAGCAAAGACCACGAATATACCTACCTATACTGTATCTTCGCTGGCTATGGAAATATCTCAGGCCGTCGTCCTCGTCCTTTTGCAAGCCCCAGTTTCTCGTTACCGGCGTGACCAACCGGCCATTACATACCGGCGTGGTGTGGCCACTGGCCACCCGTCCCCTACCCCCTTCCGCACGGGCGGCCTATATAAGGAAAGGAAAAATCTGCCACTCCACACTCGCGCTCCTCTATCGCCGTCGCCGATCATCCCCACCTGGCGTCCGGACCCGACGTTCCTCCGAGGTGAGAAAGAAACCTTGCGCATTTCATTTCATCCGATATTCCGATGAGCTTCCGGTGTCCTCGACCGGCTTCGGTTTTCATTTTCGCCTGCTACACAACCCCTGACCCCCGACGCACACGCATCGCGCCGACTTCCGCCCGCGCGATGCCCTCACATACGAGCACCGACCGGCGAGACCTCCCTGTGGGTTCATTCATCCCTTTTCTCGTTCTCGATCTAGTATATTTCTTCAGTTCTTTCGTTGCTCGATTTGCTTTGTTCCCCCCTTCCCTTCCTGATCTAGTGCCATAGATTCGTCAATCGTCACCGCCGCATGCCTCAAGCCCTCAACCCTTTCGCCACCACCGGGCGCGGGAGAGCTCCTGCCTCCTGGTGGTGGTGGGCGGTGGCGGCTAGGGCTGTGTTCCATCAAAACAATTTGCACATACGAGTTCGTGGGTGGTGGTGGCCTGGTGACCTGGCATATTCATGGGTCCAGCTTTCCTTTTTTTTTAATAGTTGTTATTCATGGGCCTATGTGGGCATGTAGGCCTGGTTGGGAGTGTGATGGGCCAAGAAAAAACAGCGCTCATCGCTACTATGCTAACTTCCATGGGCCTGGTTGTTCAGTTTTCTACGTTCTCTCTCCAAAAAAAAAAAAAAAATTCTGATTGGGACACCGAATAACGGAGAATCGAGAAACGCTTCTCCAAAAAAAATCTAGAAGTATTATTCCAGCCTATTTCAATGTGTTGCCTCACTGTTTTGTACCTTGATCAGGAAATGGCTGCACTGCAACCCTCATTTTCACCAGCAATGACTTTGAAGAGTAGCTGCAGCGCCCTGAAGTTCCCGAAAACTGCACTGTTACCTGGTTTTGGTGGCATTCCACGCCTTCAAGACGTGCAGGACAGGAACGCTGGCTTCGCCTGTTCGATCCCCAAGGCTGCTTCAGTGACTGACCAGTCAATAGCAGAGCCATCAAAACCCAAGCAAAACAGGCACACGGTCGACCCTACAGCTCCAGAATTTCTGCCACTCCCATCTTTTGAAGAATGCTTTCCAAGGAGTACCAAAGAATCAAGGCATGATGTCCTTTCTCATTTCACCTTATGGCTATTCTTGGACATGCTAATAGTTCAATATAACTTATGATTGTTTGGTTATGCTATTCAGTGAAATCATCCACGAGGAATCTGGTCATGTCCTCAAGGTTCCATTCCGGAGAGTCCATTTGACTGGAGATCAGAAGCACTTTGATACATATGACACCAGTGGTCCTCAAAATATAAGCCCAAGGATTGGTAACTCACTGGCCTTGCTTCATTTTTGTGTTTTCAAGTGCTTTGTTATTCTTTTTAGTTGTGTCCATATATCTTCTAATTGATATATAGTTTTTTATTTTATTATTTTTAAAAAAGGTCAGTTTGGAGTAGTTAACCTAGTTTTCAGAAAAAAAAGGCAATAGTATGAATTATATATATCCTGCAAATTGTGATACACGAATTTCTTTATAAACTACATGTGATAGTATCAAACAACAAAATAAGTACTGATAAACCGTAATTGCCTAGAAGTGTTGACATCACTCTGTTGTTGGCTATTTTTCAATTCCTTTGTCTATGCACTGTTCTGCTTTATATACCAATATATTTTGAGAAAGAAGGGCTCTATCAAGCTGTATTCCCTTAAAAGAAGTTCTATTGCTCTACAGCATACAACTTAACACACTATGCAGTTTATAACAATCATTCAAAATATTTTTCAGGACTCCCAAAGATAAGGAAGGAATGGATTGATAGGAGGGAAAATTTGGGTAGTCCTCGGTACACACAAATGTATTATGCTAAACAGGGAATCATAACAGAGGAAATGTTATACTGTGCCAGCCGTGAGAACCTTAGTCCTGAATTTGTTCGGACAGAAGTTGCCCGTGGACGAGCCATAATTCCTTCCAACAAGAGGCACCTGGAATTGGAACCCATGATTGTTGGAAGAAACTTCCTTGTAAAGGTGAATGCGAATATTGGGAATTCAGCTGTTGTGAGCTCCATTGAGGAGGAAGTTCACAAGCTCCAGTGGGCCACGATGTGGGGAGCTGATACTGTCATGGACCTTTCAACAGGGCGACATATCCATGAGACCCGGGAATGGATTATTCGCAACTCTCCGGTTCCTATTGGGACTGTTCCTATTTACCAAGCACTTGAGAAAGTAAATGGCATTGCTGAAAATCTGAGCTGGGAAATCTTTAGGGACACCTTGATTGAACAAGCTGAGCAGGGCGTTGATTACTTCACAATTCATGCTGGTGTCCTGCTTCGTTACATTCCTCTTACAGCAAAGAGAATGACGGGCATAGTTTCACGTGGTGGCTCAATTCATGCAAAATGGTGCTTAACTTATCACAAGGAGAACTTTGCATATGAACATTGGGATGACATTCTTGACATATGCAATCAGTATGATGTGGCATTATCAATTGGTGATGGTTTGAGGCCTGGTTCCATTTATGATGCAAATGATAGTGCACAGTTTGCAGAACTACTGACTCAAGGTGAACTAACACGTCGAGCATGGGCGAAAGATGTGCAGGTGAGAATAAAATTCCTAATTTTATTATATATATACTTAAATACGAACATGATTTTAACTTCAAAATGCATAAGGTAAATGATTAATTCAAGATAGTGCGTATACAGACCTAGTCAGAAAAATATAGATATTGCAAGTTTGCAACTTATGGGTTTGAAAATGTGAGTTTGACTAAATCATGTACGATCGACAAAACTATTCTGTTGCTCTATAACCAAATATGATTATTGGATATACATGTTGCATATCAAGAATAAAAGATGAGGTCTAGCTGTGAAGCATCTACATTGATCTACTCTTAGTTTGGTAGCAGTATGTTTAAATTATATGTATTGAAAGTACAACAGTTTACCGTTGTGGGAATTTCCTACTGTTACTTACATCCTTCAAGAGTTTGTCTTGATCAACATATAACAAAATACTGTATGTTTGGAACCCTTGATTTATAATGATGGTATCTAAATGATATCCATTTTTAAGTTTCCTTTTTTTTTATTCGGTATGTAACTCACTTTAGACCGATTTCTTTGACATGTATCGACTTTTAGGTGATGAACGAAGGCCCGGGTCACATCCCAATGCATAAAATTCCTGAAAACATGGAGAAACAGCTGGAGTGGTGTAATGAGGCGCCTTTCTATACCTTGGGCCCTTTGACAACTGATATTGCACCTGGTTATGATCACATCACCTCAGCCATTGGTGCTGCCAACATTGGAGCTCTTGGCACTGCGCTTCTTTGCTATGTAACACCAAAGGAGCACCTTGGGTTGCCTAATCGTGATGATGTCAAGACTGGTGTAATATCCTACAAAATTTCTGCTCATGCTGCTGATTTGGCAAAGGGTCATCCCTATGCACAAGCTTGGGATGATGCACTTAGCAAGGCAAGGTTTGAGTTTAGATGGCTTGACCAATTTGCTTTATCTCTGGATCCAGTAACTGCTATGGCTTTCCATGATGAAACATTGCCGTCTGAGGGTGCTAAAGTGGCACATTTCTGCTCAATGTGTGGGCCCAAGTTTTGTTCGATGAAAATCACGGAGGATATCAGGAAGTATGCTGATGAAAATGGTTATGGAACAGTTGAGGAAGCTGTGATACAAGGAATGAATGCTATGAGTGCTGAATTTTTGGCTGCAAGGAAAACAATTAGTGGGGAACAGCATGGTGAAGCAGGAGGGGAGATCTATGTACCAGAAAGCTATGCAGCTCAGAAATAAGGTCAGTCTATTAGCATGTGGAGTTTCCCTTGCAAGAGCTCATCCGTGAAAGTTGTGTTCTGAAGATGTATGATCTTTTAAGGAGCATGAAGTAATCTACAATATAGTCATGCGATAATATTTAAAATATTTCAACAAACTTCACATATATAAGAGAGTATATAAATGTCAGTTAGCATGGACACAACATTTTTTTCTGAATTTGCAGAAGTGATGAGTTCTTTGGAAATTAGAAGTTCTCTTGGATCAATAACCACGTAGCTCATATCTTATATGTGAAATGTTCAAAAAAAAATTAAGTATATGATCATAATTTTTGAGCCATGTATGTTTTTCTTCTTCTATTTGGATATAGATCTCATGCAGGACGGAGTGCTTCCACCCTAAAAAAGTATTTGTATCATGAAATTTCTAGTGATATCATTTTCCATTCTCTGCTAGAACTCTTATTTGTATCTTTATGGAACTTCATCAAACTATTAGTTTATTAGGCTTTGCATTATTTCCATTTTTGAATATAGAAGCTCTTTTACTCAGAATTGCAAAATTCATGTAGGTTACCTCAGAGCAATCCATTCCAAGAGAGGCAGATGTGCTGGCTAGTGGCTAGGGCATTCATCAGTTCTACCATCTTATCTAATGAGATGGTAAGCAGTATGTGAATAAAGCTGGTGTTACTTACCTTCAGTTTGTGAATGCTGTTATGTACTGTAATAAAGAACTCTGTATTGTGCTCCCTAGCATTATCTTTATGCTTTAGGTCGTATTTGTATCACAATGGGATTGTTAGTGATGAAAATTGCACCAGGGGTGCCTGTGTTCTCAACAGTCTGAGAGCCTCTTAGCCTGGACTGTTGTGAGATGGGCTGAGAAAGTCCCTTTGAACCTGAACAGGATAATGCCTGCGAAGGGAGTGTGCAATTCTATTTTCATGTTTTCCAGGAACCTATCAACCTTTTGGTGGAAATTGAGGTATTGTCCATGATTGCATGGAGCTCCAAGGGGGGAGAATCTTAACAGGTATTAGCTTCATCATGACACATACCAATTTTATTTATAATGTGCATGTCATTTAGTTAAGTCTACACATCCATGAAATTTGTCAAAGCATTTGGTAGTCCTATATAATCTAGTTTGACATCTATCTATTCTTTGATCGTAGGCTCCATCTATTCTTTGATGAAGCTTGCGAGTTCTACTTTGTAGACCTATTGAGATAGGACCTTTTGGTACAGTACAATATCAGTACTGTTTCGGGGAAGGGAGTATATTTATAGTAGTACAAAAGGAGATGGCTAAAACTGCCACAATTTTTTTAGATGGATGATGTTTGTCAATTGAGGGTGAAAAGTACCAACCTGATTGCGTTTGACTTCATCCTGCCATATGGTACTCATCTATTGATAAATAACTAAGAAGTTTTTTTTTATCAATAATTTCTTTTCCCCATTCTTGTGGGGTTTTTTCAAATAGGTGTAATTAAATATTTCACAAAGTCTTTTTAAATAGTATATTGTTAAATTCTCATGTTAACATTTTCTAACTCCAGCGTGATAATTTCCATATGCATGTCTGAAAGAAGCAGGATTTCAAAGCACCTGCAAATTCAAAACAGAAATATATTGTAACTTCTGAGTTGCTGCATTTGTGAAGAGTACTATATTAGTTTTACTTTCAGCCGATTGCACTTTTGTCATGTTTAACTGCCTGCAACCTGCTTCACATTTTGGCTGTATTCTGTGCACTATACCTATGTTCATATCCAACTGCCATGGCCGATGTGAGATGCTAAATGTGTTGGTGAAGTATAATTCTGCTGTGGCTCAATGTTTATACTCTCTGTGGTTCCAAATGAACTATTCCCATTTGCAAATCTAAGATCAATTCTGATTGTGCCCCCAAGGGGGAGTGTCAAATCCTGCGGAGTTGAGCTGGGCACCTAATTTCTTGATGTTGCTGCTCAAGTTCTCATAATCTCATGTTATCCCTTATAAGTGTTTCCCAAAAAATTTGAGATGTTAGTTATTAAGACTTCCATTTGGTGTATACGGAACCAATGAATTATATCTGAATGTCTTCTTGAGTATAACTTTGTTATGGATTAAGGACCCAATGCTTTAGCTGTTTTGTACTGTTCTGTGTGTTATTATTTTGCTTTATTCAAACTCAAATTACTAGAGGCAAAGATCTCAAAAACAATTTTTATTTTTGAACGAAAATGGCAGGAGCTCTGCCTATCATCAACTATCCCAAACATAGCATACTTTGTTAGGAGGACGTTTAGGAATTCGTGACATGGATATTTAAAACACTGCAAGTAAATAGCTTTTAAGTTACTTACAACAGATGGGACTTGGCAGCAAATAATTCACAATATGTATTTAGGTTCTAAGACAATATCTCAGGTTTATTGGGAAAATGGAGCATATTTTTAGGATAGTATTATGAAGGCGAAAAAGAAGGTGCAACCTAGTGTTCGTCATACTGGAGAATCATTTGAAGGTCTTGTACACTTTGAAAGATACCTACCATGCCTTCTACAATTACAACTTATGAAGCATGGATGGTACAAGACCCATCTTAGAATACAGGGCCACGGAAGCCCAACATTTAGTTTGTATAAGCAGCCTCACAATTGAGAGGTCATACGTTTTCAGAGTCCCTATTAAGGCATATGAGTACCTACATTCAAATGGATCTTGTCTAGCCTCAGTATTACATAGGTGGCTTCAAAAATCATCACAACAAGTCCTTGCTATTTATGGCAAGTCTTGCACCAGATTTTATTAGGCCTTTGGCCTTGCAGTTTTGTTAGGACCGAGGCCCAAGTTCCTCCCCGATAAGAGTGTCCTCAACTCATACATAGATGTCATTGGCACCTCATATGTGAACCCCACATGTAAATGGGTTTTGTTTCTATATCTTCTCTCATGTGCCTCTCATTCTTTATGAGTAGTTCTATAGATTACCTCGTTTTCTAAGCAAGATAAGTGTTGACATAGGAGATAGTCTATTCTCTTTCCTATCATTTCTCTCTCTCACATAGAAAAAGTGTTGACATAGATTTCTATAAGTTAGCTGAAGTGGCACCGTTAAGGACATTCTAAGAGCATCTCAGTCAGCGACTCTTTTCAGCATCTTATAGTAAAAATAAAGTGCACAAAAGAAAAATCGCCCCCCCACCCACACACATGCTCCTATCCAACAATCTAAATTTGTGGCATCCTAAACCATCATCCTCCTACCTCAAATTTGAGACACCTCTGTCTACCCTATCTTGAAAAATAGGACATTGATATCTAGAATAATTGCTATGAGCGAAAACAATTTAGTGTAGATTCATGTTTAGGATGGACCCTATGTATCGATCTAACTTATTAGGTGGATTCTCATAGATACTCTAAGCGGAGCACACTCGAGGTTTCTCTAGATTGCCCCCCCTCCCCGCGACCACTGCTTAGCTTTTGTCTCTATCGCTTCCATCATGTTTTGCTTAGATTAAATTTTCATAGATGGTTTCATCATCAATTCTGTTTGTGGACCCAACTAGTGCGCAATTTTAAATTGCATTCTTATTTATTTGTGTATTCTTGATTTACTCGTAGGAACTATTAGTCTTTTCTGCAAGAACCGTCTCTGAACGTAGTACAACTCGTTAGATTTTTGTGGTGAAATACTGAAATCTTTGGATTCAAATACTTTACCTCAAGGCTTCTCAAAAGGCAGATAAAAAAATTCGCTGACATTTTTTCCTCACACGAAGGCCATCACCCATTTCCATTTTTTTTTTGGAAAAAATGGAAATCAATAGTTCAATTATGAAAATGAAAAAGAACAGACCCCTAGATCGAAGCACCTAGCAGACCTGAACTCTGTCTTAGAGACAGATTGCTAGAGAAAAAGATAGATCAACTACACATTTCTAAACAGAGATGAAAAGCAAAGGAGTCCATTATTACATTTAACCACCTCCCAGCAAACCCATTATAGGTGCTCATCAACGAAAAAAGATCAAGGAAAAAAACATGAAGATTGTGAACTTCGATCAGCATAAGTCCTTCATAGGTCCGTCTCATCATCAGTACCGAGCTTCAGCCGCTTCTAACCTGCTTCATCTGAACCCATACTGAAAAGCAATCTTTTCGCCTCCCATATAGCATGGTGTTGACCCTGTTGGCAAGCATCTCTTTATCTACTTTAGCGTATAAATCTGTCCATAAACGCATTAATACCACCAACATGACATATAATCTCGATGGGATTTTTAACAAGCTTTCCTTCAAAGCAAGCTCTGTTATGAGCTTTCTATGTCACCCAATGCATAGCAGATATCCACCAAAGATGATATTTCTTCACATAGGGCAACCATTTGTCACACCAACTCCAGCACTGAGCTAATGAAGTGGGTATGTTGTTAGCCCTAATGCAGTGACGACCTAGATCAGTTTTGCTACAGGACATGTAAAGAAGAGTTGTTCTATAGATTCAGCCTAATCACAAAAATTGCAACTTGGGTTCCTTGACCATTTCCTCTTATGAACATTATCTCTAGTTAGCACAACATTATTGGTCATCAACCATAAGAAAATTTTAATCTTTTGTGGGACTTTACCCTTTCAGTTTTTTTATAAGGTCCAGCATCATTTCTAGTTAGGGAACTATATATTGACCGCACTGAAAATTTTCTGTTTTTTTTTCTCATTTTTTCATAAAATAAACATCTTCAGATTTTTCAAGCTTAAAACTATGAATGTTAGATTGCATCAACTCCTAGTAAGTCTGCAAATCAGCAGTGAGCCATCTCCTCAATGTAATGTGAATCCTATTTTTGACATCTGCAACATTTACATTCTTCTGATCACATAAACTGTAAAGAAATGGAGCAATTTCACAAATGAGCAACATTACATTCCTTGTTACCATGCAGTAGTTCACGTATATTATATATATATATATATATATATATATATATATATATATATATATATATATATATATATATATATATATATAGAGAGAGAGAGAGAGAGAGAGAGAGAGAGAGAGAGCGGTGAGCGGACGATGGTTCGTTTTATTATTTCCTTATATATTACGCACGAGCGGATCACGTGCAGGTGCTCCGCTTGACATGCGCTCTGAGTGGCGTCTTCATCACCTTGAAGAACCCGTCCAGCTCTGTGAAGTCAATCGCGCAGCCATCCGCCGGCGGCGCCCACTCGAACTCGCGCACGAGCGCGGCGAGGAAGCACTTGATGTGCACCATGCCCATCCCAGCACCGGGGCAATACCTCCGGCCGGCACCGAAGGGCATCATCCTGATCTCCTTCGGCCCGGGCACCGCGCCGACGCCCTCCGCCTCACCATTAGCGAGGAACCGCTCCGGCCAGAACTCGTCGGGGTCAGTCCAGTCCTTCCTGTCCCTCGCCATGTCCCGTATAAGAAAATGCACCCGCCGCGTCGTCGTCCCGCCGCCCACCGCAGGAGGCACCGTCGTTGTTGTTGTCCCGCCGGCCGCCGCCGCACCCTCCGGTCCCGTGTGGACTTCGCGCATGAGGAAGGGCACCGGCGGGTGCAGGCGAAGGGCCTCGAGCACGACGGCGTGCAGGTACGGCAACGTGCGGAGCCGCTCCTCGGGCACCGCGCCGTCGCCGCCTCCATCTCCTCCTGCTATCTCGCGGCGCAGCTTCTCCTGGACCTCCGGCTGGTCGGCGAGGTGAGCGAGAGCCCACTCGACGCAGGACACGACCGACTCCGTGCCGGCGCCGAGGAACTCAGACAGAAGGCTCACCATCTCGTCGTCCGTGAGCGCGCGCTCTGGCCGCTGGGCGTCGTCGTTGTCGTCGTCGTCGGGGACACGGAGGTCGATGAGAGCGTCAACGTACGGCCTAATCCTGCCGTCGTCGTTGCAGCACCCAGAACGGCGCCGCCGCTCCCTTTCCGACACGAGAGGGAGAAAGAACGCGGCCTGCTGGCCGCGGTAGGCGACGAAACGCCGCCGCTTCCTCCGGTGCAGGAGCTTGGGCAGCCATGAGCCGGCCGCGAAGACATTGGCCTCCCCTATGGCGCGCACGAACTGCTGCATCAGGCGCCGCAAGGCCAGCAGATGGCCCGCGTCGCCCACGAGGTCGCCGAAGCACAGGCGCGCGACCAGGGCGAACACGGCAGCGTGCACGCTGTCCCTGATAACGACCACATCGCCGTCGCCGGTCGCAGACAGAGACAGCGATGCGACGAGGTCCGCCGCGTACTCCCGCCGCAGCGGGGCGAGCTGGTCGAAGCGTGAGGGGTGCAGAGCCTCGGAGGTGAGGTTGCAGCGGAGCGCGCGCCAGAGCGGGCCGTACCGCGCCGAGCTGATGCTGTCGCTCCGGCGGCGACGTTGCCCGGTGACCAAGGCCACTGGGAACAGCGTGAGCGGGCGGTTCGAGAAGGCGTCGGCGTGGTCGATCAGCGCTGTGCGGGCGATGGCAGAGTCACTGATCTCAACCACCAATGCCGGCCTCGCCGGCGGAGCACGGCCGTGCCAAATGCTTCGCCGGAAAACGGCAAGGAAGATGATAAAGGCCGTGCCAATCGTGAGGACCTGCGCTAATGTATCCATACCTTCTTCGTTCCTAAAAACTATATGAACCTGTGATGGATCCTGCTGTGAGTGACAATGCGTATAAATATACTGATCAGCTACCCAGTCTGCTCTTTGTATGTAATTCTTCTTTTCTCCGTCTGTAGTGCTCTAATAATTGTTTAATTTAATATAATAATTATGGGCCATCAGCCCATCACCAGTACTTTAGCTAGGTCTCGTCCGAACGTGCCCGCCCCTTTGCACTGTTCGCTTGTTTGGGGCCATGCATGCGCGAAGTGCTTTTTCTTTAGCCTCCTGAGCACCTAAGGGCTTCCTACTGTTCCATTGTGGCGATCTGTCTTAACATTCACGTTGGCTCTAAATCTACATGCCACGCAAAGCATGGGCTCCGCTAGCGTCTGTAGAAGCACCCACAACTTCGTCAGACAAAAGAGCAAAGCAACAGTCAAGATGTCGTGGCATGCGATTGTTGGTCGTTTGATTGAGACCACTGACTACCTACCTCGTTCTCTCTCCAACATGCATTGCTTGACACCAAATTTCTCCTTGCAAAAGCTAGAATACGTGAAGTGACGAGATATCACGCGCGTTGGACAACTTGCTGCTTCAATCTCCGTGGAAGATGACTAACACTAAATTGGCGACATTATTCCTCGTGTGACATGTGACCTTACCGTCAGGTCTGCCGCTACCGCACGTCCGCACCAACCCTAGTCAAGGGCAGTCAAACTCACAAATTAGATGGAAAATTAGCTAGGATGGCAATGCTATGTCACTGGAAATGAGGAAAAGTGAAAAGAAAATAGTTTCTTATACACAAAAAAAATATGTCAAAACGGGAACCAAGATGTTGAGAAATGTGACAATTAAGTAAGATTATAGGATAGAAGATACTGTAAAAAATCATATAACTTGTTACTTTCTTTATTTAATTTACTAGCAAATATGTCCATGTATCGATGGACATTTTGTTGTGCATTCACTTGGACCCGTGCCTATCAAAGACAATAAGGTATATTTATCTTTTGTTAGATTTTTTTGAGCTGATTTTGTTAGATTTTAGTGTGCTTGTCCAACTTTATTTTAGTTAAATCAAATGAATTTAAAGGCCCATAATATATTCTAGGTCCAACAAATTATTAATCCCATATAAAAAGTTGAGTAGATATTGACCCTTCTCCAAATGATAACTAACGTCTCCAAATTCTGGAGTACTCCTGCCTGACATCGTAGACGTGCCGGACGTGGGGGAAGGTAGAGCGGGTGTAATAAGGGGCCAACCTAAACCTTCTGTGCATTTTTAAGAAGATGCATATTTTGTTAGTGGCGGCGTTGCATATATATATATATATATATATATATATATATATAATATATATACTTATACTGCTTGCTGAGTCAGAGTTAGTGGAGTGGGAGATGATGACCACCGCATGGGAAAGGACTACTTGCACTGGGGTTGTCAGATATTAAGATATTATATTTAGGTGCATTATTGTAGCTTTTACGCATAATAAAATCAAAGTAGCTAACAATTTTTTTATATAAAAAAGAGCAAACAAAAGAAAACGAAGAAATTACATGAAAAAATGTATCCACATAGATAGATATGCCTGCAAATTATACTTATAGATAACCTTTGGTTTTGGGTTGGAAGCACAATTGAGGACTTTTAATGTTTGCAGAGCTTCGGTTTTAGCTAAAAGTGATCTGGCTCTAGTTCCTCTGCTGCAACAGCTTTCTTTAGAATGTTTGGTAAATAAAACTCTCATGTTAGATAAAAGAGGTGAAATGTCAATCATAATCTTTTTTATTTTTCCTCTTTTATTCTTTTTATTTTTTCCTCCTCTTCTATTTCTCCATCCCATCTCTTCTCTATTTCTTATCCACTCATCCCTCTCTCTAACTGAAAGGACTTGATAGGCCTAGAGGGAGTGAATATGCCTGTTTAAAAACACTTAACAACTTTCTGTCAGCACAGGTCCGGCACTGCCGGCCTCTGGGCGGCAGTGCTGGTCACCTGAACAGAACTTAGCACAATTCAAAATATAAACTGAGGATGAAAATTGTGTTTGAATAGAAACCTTCCTAAAGGTGTAAGGAACCTCTAGCACCATTTGAATGTGGTAGCAACACACCCACGGAGTAGATTGAGTCCAAACCATAGAAATCACCTTGCAAGCAATATATATCAAAGTAAAGTAACAAGCACACGGTGACTCAAGATTTGACCCGTGGTTCAGCTCGCCACCAAGGCTTGCCTACGTCCACGTTGTTGAGATGCGCCACACAAGGCTCAAGCTCACCACAAAGGCTAGCTCTTTCCTCGGTCTCAAGTCAAGAGAATGAACTCTTGAGATGAGGGGAAATGTATTAGCAATTGGGTGTTACAAACCTCCCTAGGCTGCCACACGAAGGAGGCAAGCTCAAGGGCGACGCCTAGCTGGTTAGGAGCAAAGCTCCAAGAGTAACAAACTCAAACCGTCGACCATCACGCGAACCAAATGCTTGTAGGAGTTGAAGATCTGAGGGAGAAGCTTCTTCTCAAGCTTGGAGGCCCAATCTCTCAAAGGTTGATTGGAAATCAATGGAGGAGAGAGTTGGAGCACCAAGGGAGAAGAGAGAGCTAGAAGAGAGCTTCTCTGTTCTATTTCACGAAGTGAGAAAGAAGAAAAATGGCAAAACTAGCCGTTGGGGGAGTGAGGGGGTAAGAAATACCCCTCCACTGTCCAATGGGCAGAACTAGTCGCGGCAGTACCGGCGTCCGGCACTGCCAGCCTGAGGGCCAGCACTGCCGGCCTGGCAGAAACAGCAAGAGAATGATCTTCGAATAGCTGGCTGTTTTGCCTACTATGTATGTGGAGGTTATGATATTTGGATAGATATGGCATTTGGTTCACTTGTTGACATGCGTGTTAAATCCCTCTTAATAGTATGACATACCTAACTCAATTTCAAAACATAAAATGAATTAAAATCCTTTGAACTTGTTGCCATGTACTTTTTGTAATTGGAGGGGTTCGTCAACCTATTAATCAACCTCCTTTTATTTAACCTGCTTGTCATACTTGTAAAGTCTCATTAGTTCTCTAATTGCATTGTCATGTCACCAAAACCCACTCAAGGCTTGATTGCACTTTCAATCTCCCCCTTTTTGGTAATTGATGAAAACACACTTAGAGCTTACAAAAGTGAAGTAATAATCTGAGACAATGCAAGTCATGGGTATAGGAGCTCCCCCTAAATGTGTGAATAGGAATTTGAATTTCCAATTTGGTATGAAAAGTCAAAATTCACACATTGAAGTGAAGTAGGCCCCCCCTACATCCATGGCTGCTGTGGGGTGCAGAAACAAGTGTCACAAGAATATATGTGAAGCATACAAACCTGTCTCAAACACATCAGAGTGCTCGTTGTCAGAGCAGCCCAGCACTGCCGGCCCTAAGCCCGACACTACCAGCCTGACTGCAGACAGCAAGTCTGCGGAAGCACAAGCACGACCACACAACACAATATATATAAACTAAAAGCATACTAGGATAAGCATGATATGTAAGAGAGAGTACATGTCCATAAATAACACAAATCAAGTACTTAAGTGGCAATATTACAATAAAATAGTTTTTCATGTTGCTCTCTCATCTCACAAACTAACAACTACGATAACTAGCAGCTGCTCCTCCATGACCGTCGAAGATTTGTTGTACCCCCTTCACTTAGTAATTCTCCCCCTTTAGCAACAAGCCACCAAAAAAATGAGAAGAACAAAGAAAAAATAATACAAACTAGTCGCTATCCTCGTCCATATGACCATCATCATCATCATCATCATCATCATCATCATCATCATCATCATCTTCATCTTCATCTTCATCATCATCAGGAGTTGTGAAGTGAAACTAGGAGCTGAGGCACGTTTACTGCATCTCCGAGTCTGTTGCTTCTGAATCTCCTCCTCCTCATCATCATCCTCATCATCATCCTCATCATCTGAGCAATAGGTAGACTCCTCACTGAGCTCTGGTGAAGGAGTGGGAGGAGAAAGATGCCTGAGGCCCTGCTCCTATCTGAGTTGTCTGATCTCCAGTCTGGTCTGGTAAGCATGGTTATTTGCATAACAAATGCCAGAGAAGATCTTCTTTAGAAGCCTGCCAAGCTTCCCTTTTCTCTTGCCTCTGCTAGCTGCTGCTACTCCTCTGGAGGACTCAGGAATATCTGAGGCTGTTGCTGTCCTGGGAGGAGTCGTCACCTCCTGAACTGTAGAGTGAATGGACTTCTCACCTCTGTAAGGCTCATGGACTATGTCCTTGTTGAAGATCCGGCCTGTCACTCTCTAAATTATGAACATGAGGTAGGGGGCGTATGGAATCCCCTTCCTAACATCATCAACTGCCATGAAGATCTCATCCCAAAGAAAACGTGACACTGAAAAGGGTGGTGCTCCACCTCTCATCCTCCTAAGCACATTCTTCGATGAAGCATAAAGGTTGGATGCTGATCCCACCTTGGGATAGAGTGTGGTCCTAAAGAGGTTGTTGAGGATGTAGTACTTGCTTCTCAACCCCTTCACAAGACCATCTGCATGCTCAGGCTCAATGTAAAGATAGAAAATCTCTTCATTTGTCAATCCTCTCTCATCATGTACATTGGAGCACGCTCTGTCATCCTCTCCAAAGCCTAGAAGGCGAGCAAAAGTCACAAAATCAATCTTGTAATGCATGCCCTTAGTCATCCAGTGCATCATATGGTTCTCTCTATCAAGATAATAAGTAACAAAGAACTGATGGATGATTTCTGTGTTCTAACCATTTTGAAAACCCATCCATTCATACATACCCAGCTGCTTGCATTGATCAATTACTCTATCAAATACAGGATCCCTCTTGTTCTCCAAGTGCTCCCAATCAACATACTTCATCTTGATGATCTTGGGCTTCTTTGCATTGAGGAGAATAGTGGAATAGTAATTAAAATGAAAAACATTCCAGAACTTGTAATCCACTCGCATGTCCTTTGGCACATCATAAGGATAGATGGCCCTTTGCTCTTGGACAGACCGCCACTGATTCTGATAATTGACTCTCTCTCTAGCACGGTTGTCCTAAGGCTCTCTGACAAATATCTCCTCCGCATGCTCAATGAGATATGAACCATCAAAAAGTCCCAAATCAGGAGGTGTCCTAGGGCAGGCACCTTCCATGATTGTCCTTCCTGCTATCTGTAGCTCACTCTCCTACCTGATCCTCTGCCTTGGACTTAGGCCATCACCATCACCATCTCTACCTCTGCGAACACGGGCCTTTATCCTTGGCCCCTTTCCTCTAACACCTCTTGGTCCACCGGCATCCATCTATGCATTTAAAGGAGAAGAGGTTAAGTTGCTGCACTTTTAGAATAGTAATGGAAACTCTAGTGGAAGGATTCAATAAAAAACGAGAGTCTATGGTTGATTAGAGAAGCAACTGCATTGGTGTTGCTGCCCAGAGTCCGGCACTGCCGGCCTGGTGCAGACAACACCCATACATACTTTTCTAATCCACCATGGAATCTAGGTTTTGACCAAATCTAACTACCAGAGATACATTACCATACACAATGCAACAACTAACAACCTAAATCCTATCTCAAAATCCATACATTGCATAGATCGATCCAACCTAGGGTTTCAAGTTATTACCTTTGAAAGAGAGGGAAGAGGATGAAGAAGGGCTGGCTTGAATGGAGCTTGACGCAGGGATGAAGATCCTCCACACCTCCTCCAAGGGCAACACCACCGGAGAGCGGCACCGTCGGGGGGAAGAGAGGGACCTCCGGGCTCCCTAGGTTTCCTTTGAGTTGAGAGAGGAGAGGGAGATGGTTCTATTGGGGGAGAACTTGCTTGGGATGGAATTCTCTTTGGGCTAGGGTTCGGAATAAAAGAGAAGCTCGAGAGATGGACTTGGGCTCGACCCCCTCTGGTCGGTTAAGTCCCGGCACTGCCGGACTTAGCCCGGCACTGCCGGGCACCCCAGCACTGCCGTGCCAGGGGTCGGCACTGCTGGCCAAGCCAGGCAGTGAGGAGCTATGCCACTTAATACTTAGTATTTATTCACTTGTAGACACATACTCCTTGCCATATGATGGTCAGTAAGCAATGAACAATACATACAATGACCACCATACTCAAGTTTCTTTCAAAAACGGTTTTGAAACACATAATTGAGATTTTCAAAGTTTTTCCTAAGTCGCTAGGTGGACAAAAAAATGTATGCTATAGTTCAAACCACGTTACGAGAGTCAAGTATATTCAGCTCACTACGCAAAGCACAAAACCTTGTCTCATCGAGAGACTTGGTGAAGATATCGGCTAGTTGCTTTTCGGTGTTCACATGGCGAATTGCGATATCTCCTTTTAATTCGTGGTCTCTCAAGAAGTGATGACGAATGTCTATGTGTTTGGTTCTAGAGTGACTAACCGGGTTATTTGCGAGTTTGATGGCACTCTCGTTATCACACAAGAGAGGTATCTTGGTGAATTAACATCCGAAATCTTTTAAGGTTTGTCTCATCCAAAGTAGTTGAGCACAACATGCGCCGTCTGTAACATACTCGGCCTTGGCGGTGGAAAGGGCTACACAATTTTGCTTCTTAGAACTCCAAGACACTAGGGACCGTCCAAGGAATTAACACGTCCCCGAAGTGCTTTTTCGGTCTACCTTGCAACCGACGTAATCAGAATCCGAATACCCAAGTAGATCGAACTTAGAGCCCTTAGGATACCATAAGCCAAGGTTAGGAGTGAAAACTAGATATCTCAAGATTCTCTTAACGACCACTAAGTGACACTCTTTTGGGTTAGCTTGAAATCTAGCACACATGCACACACTAAGCATTATGTCCGGCCTAGATGCACATAAGTAAAGGAGAGAGCCAATCATGGAATGATATACCTTAATGTCCACGGATTTCCCTCCTTCATCAAGATCAAGATGTCCATTGGTTGGCATAGGAGTCTTGATTGGCTTTGCATTTACCATGTCAAACTTTCTTAACATATCATGGGTGTACTTGGTTTGGCATAGAAAAGTCCCTTCCTTGAGTTGCTTGATTTGAAAACCGAGAAAGAACTTTAGCTCACCCATCATATACATCTCAAATCTCTTAGTCATGATCCTACTAAACTCATCACAAAAAGATTGGTTAGTACTACCAAATATTATGTCATCGACATATATTTGGCACACAAAGATATCATTATTGACTTTATGAGTGAAGAGAGTAGGATCCGCTTTGCCTATTTCAAAGCCTTGTTTGAGTAAGAATTCCTTAAGACATTCATACCATGCTCTTGGTGCTTGTTTAATCCCATAGAGCGTCTTATGGAGCTTGAAGACATGATGTGGGAACTTGGGATCTTCAAAACCCGGTGGCTGCTCAACATAAACCAACTCTTGGATGGGGCTGTTGAGGAATGCACTCTTCACATCCATTTGATATAGCTTGAAATCATGGTGGGCAGCATAGGCTAGAAGCATTCGAATTGCTTCAAGTCTAGCCACCGGTGCATAAGTCTCTTCAAAGTCCAAACCCCCCACTTGAGTGAATCCTTGAGCAACCAATCTTGCCTTGTTCCTTGTCACCACGCCTTGCTCATCTTGCTTGTTGCGGAAGACCCATTTGGTTCCAATCACATTGGTATTTGGTCTTTCCACCAAGGACCAAACTTGATTTCGCTCAAAGTTGTTGAGCTCTTCTTGCATAGCCATCACCCAATCCGGATCATCGAGAGCTTGCTCAACCTTGAGAGGTTCCAAAGAGGAGACAAAAGAGTAAAATTGACAAAAATTTGCCAAATGTGAGCGAGTAGTCACCTCCTTTCGGAGACTCCCAAGTATGTTATCAATGAGATGATCTCTTTGAATTGTTTGCCTCAATCTTGGATATTCTATGGCTTCTTGTTGGTCAGCTTGGTCATCATACTCATGTTCTTCAAATATTGGTTGTAGGTTTACTGGGCTTGCTGGAGAGCTTGCTGCTGCCTGTCTGCTTGGTCCGGTAGTGCCGGCCACTGGCACAGAGGCCTGACTAGGGAGCACTGCTGGCCCATTTTCTTCAACTCTTGGGGCAGTAGCTTCAGCACCTTATTGTTCCACTTCTATGGCCTTGACTTATTGTGGCCTAATGTCACCAATTGCCATATTCTTGATTGCTTCACAAGGTGGTTCCTCATTACCTACAATCACTTGATCAATTTGCTCTACTTGAGAGCCGTTAGATTCATCAAATGTCACATCTATCGCTATTTCAATTTTCCCTAAGGCCTTGTTGAATACGCGATAGGCATGCTCATTTGATCCATAACCAAGAAGAAAACCTTCATCAACTTTAGGTGCAAACTTAGAGGTTTTGGGTTTCTTGTTAAGTATGAAACACTTGCACCCAAAAACTCTAAAGTATGACACCTTTGGTTTGTTACCGGTTAAAAGCTCATATGAAGTCTTCTTCAAGATCTTGTGAAGATAGAGCCGGTTGATAGCATGGCAAGCGGTGTTGATGGCTTCGGCCCAAAAGATATCCGAAGTCTTGTACTCATCTAGCATTGTTCTTGTCATGTCAATAAGTGTCCGGTTCTTCCTCTCTACTACACCATTTTGTTGAGGGGTGTATGGAACTGAAAACTCATGCTTGATTCCCTCATCATCAAGAAACTCCTCCACTTGAGTGTTCTTGAATTCGGTTCCATTGTCACTATGAACTTTTTTGATTTGGAACCCAAATTCTCTTTGTGCTCTTCTAATGAAGGTCTTCACCTTTTCTTGCACTTGTGGGTTATCATACATGAAGAACACCCAAGTGAAACGAGTAAAGTCATCAACAATAACTAAACCATGTTTGTTACCACCAATGCTTATGTAGGCCACCAGTCCAAAGAGATCCATGTGAATTAGCTCCAATGGTTGCTTGGTGGAGACAATGCTCTTTGATGGGTGAGGTGCACCTACTTGTGTTAACACTGAATTTTAGTGCACTCAGGAGGATGACAGGTGGGCCAGCGTGCAGCAGATTTATAGAGATGGGTGTTCGGAGCATTCGGCAAGTATCTGTGCGGTCGGCTAGTCTCGGAGCATTCGGCAAGTGTCCATGCGGTCGGCTAATTTCCAAAGGTTCGGCAAATGATCGTGCGGACGGCTATTCTGATAAAGGGCAGTTTTCCCTTAGGGAAGTGACAAAAATGGCAAGCAAAGGACCGATCGGGCAACGAAGACCGCGATAATTAAGGCAATGAAGACTCCGGAGGAAAATAAAGTCAAAGATATCATGTTTTTCATTTAATATTTTGTAACCGTGTCCTTTTAGGACTCATGTCATGACCAGGATATAAATATAAACCCTTGGCCATTGTAAAAACGATTCACAACCAATTCAATACAACCGGCCACGTGCCAACTTTGAGTCCTTTGTCGTGTCGTCGAGTTTTTCGAGAGGAATCATCGATCTGTCGACCTCTGTAAGTCCCGACAACCTTGTTATCATGTCTAGTATCATGCAGTGGATTTAGATGTTGATGCAAGTAGTCTTGTTTGTTTTCAATGATCGTGTGGTGGATCCTTGCTTGGCAATCAAGAAGTCTTCGCTTATGTTTCGTTTACGAGTAGATACCGTGCGGCAGGCGTTTGCTCGATATGCTTAGCAAAAGCAAGATAGTTATCGACTCTACTAGATTTGGCAAGATCTAGTAGATTCATTAAATTATCACGTGTTGCATGTTTTAGATATTTTATATATTTGTAACACTCTTTTTGCCCAATCTAGATTGATATGGTTCGGCTTTATTCTTTGTCATAGATCTATTTATGCTCTAATAGTTATTCATGTTATCTCTACAAATAGATCTTATGTTTATAACAACCAAATTAGTTTAACCTAGATTGCTATGTGTTGCGGGTTCATGCATGTTAATTACGCTTAAGCTTTGATAAGGCTAGGTATCGTGCGACAGATATAGGCTTTAGATTAGTTTGATCGTGTTAGCTTACTTGTTCCTTCATCATAGATCCCAACTTGGTTGAATTACCGAGCTTGGTTATGCTTTAATTCATAGCTAATTATGATTCGTTCATACATACTTTCCCATGCACACACATTCGGCAATCAATGTTTTATGTACTCCACATTTGCTTTAGCCGACTGACATATAAAACTTGTTGGCAGACAACTTCTATAGCTGTATGTCGTCGTAAGTGGCTTCAGGGCCGTATATATGGAACTGTCTGGTCTCACCCGGCATGTTCCAGTTTTGTATCTAATGATTTCATCCCTTGTTGTTTCAGGTCAAACTGACTGACAAGTTTCCGGATCTCGAAACACCCGGGCACCCGATTGAAGCTACGCTTTCTGGCTTGCTGTGTGTTAGGCATAGTGCGTTACATTTTGTGTCAACACACCTTTTGGCACGCTCAGTGGGACACCACATCTCAAGATGGTTGAAATTGACAATAGCCAGATTCTGGACGTGACTATGGACGAGTTGCCAGAAGACCTGAGGAATATTGTCCAGCAAGCATGTGATGAGTTTCAACATAAATGCTTGATGTCTTTTTCAAAGAACAAAAGCAATAAAGTTTTTCAGAAGCAGTCGCTTCCCAGAACTCTTCTTCCACATCAGAGTGATTACACCGAAGAGGAAGATGCTCAGAAGATGACTGAAATGGTTTATAAGGCCATGAGTGAAACCATGAAAAATCATCATACAACTTTCTTGAATACCTTCCGTACAATCATGGTTAGTACTTTCGGTCCATCTGTTGATAAATACTTCGAACAAGTTGTTGGTCCAATGCAAGGATCGACATTGTTCCATGTGCCTAAGCACCAGGAGAAAGCTGCTGAGAGTAGCGGAGCGCCTGCCATGGACTAAGGTGGGATGGCTCCTCACCAGAAACAACAACATGACATATGGCCAACTCGCGTTCGGTGCATCAGGAAACGTCCCACAATCAGCTTTCAAGGTGTCTCCAGCAGCGAACAGGTTGCAGAAGAATATGTATGAAGATGGATACCGAGAGTTTGCCGATTACAATGCTATTGATGCTCTCCCGAATCTAGGGTATAAGAACTTAGCAGGGTTTCCTTTTGAAGGGCAAGCGCATGAAGCTCCAAATTCAAATATTGATGTTATCATGCACAGGATGGCAGACATGATGCAAAATCAGTTTGGCTTAAAGCCAAAGAATCATTCCTATGCATATAAGTCTCCTTATCCAGAGTGGTATAACCGAGTGGCACTACCTCCGAGGGTGAAACCTCCCACAGATTTGACCAAGTTTTCTGGTCAGGATGATACGCGCACCATAGAACACATCAGCCGATACTTGATGCAGCTTCGAGAGGCATCTGCAAATGAAGCTTGGAGGATTCTGTATTTTTTGTTGTCTCTGACAGGGCCAGCTTTCACATGGTTCACATGTCTGCTGGCAAATTCCATTGGTACATGGGCAGAATTAGAATAGAAGTTCCATGCGTATTTCTTTACGGGTACTAATGAGAAGAAACCAGTTGACCTCATGAGCTTGAGGCAGAGGGCTAATGAAACACCCCAAGGGTATCTCCGCAGGTTCAGAGAGACCAAAAACCTATGGTATTCCTTGAATCTGCCAGACGACCAGTTGCCAGGAATGGCAATAGCAGGCATGCAGCCTAATGTCAGGGAGAAGGTGTTCGACATGGAATTTGATGACCTTGGTTAGTTGTCGCAACGGTTGGCTATGATGAGTAATCAGGCTCAAGGATTCAGGAGAGATAACCGCTTTCAGAAGGGTGATGTGGCCAATGAAATGTATCAGAGTTTCCTGGAAGAAACAACAGAGTACGATGATGAAGATGAGATAGTTGTAGCCGAATTGGTCTGGGCGAAAGAGCCGACTCAGGTTAGTCAACGGTGGTTGAGGCAGCAGAAAGGTACTTACGATTTTGATGTCTCTAAATTAGACAAGTTGTTCGAGTTACTATTAAGAGAGGGACGCATCAAATTGCCGGAGGGGCACCCCATGCTGCGCCCTGAAGGAGTAAAAGACAAGAAGTTTTGCGGCTACCACAATACTAATTCACATTCCATTAATGATTGTCGAGTGTTCAGAGTGCAAATCCAGAAGGCTATTCAGGAGGGGCATCTGAAGTTTGATGGTAAGATGAAAATTGATGCTAATCCTTTTGCACAGAAAACGATGTCTTTCTCTATGAAAATGGTTGCCATAGAAGACCCCAAAGACAAGGGCAAGATGAAGGTGTTGACCTTAGATAGAGCAAGAAAAGCTGGTGCTGTTGACCCTGATCGGAAGATTACAAATGAGGAGTTTCGACAACGGGCTCAGTTCCAGAATAGCCGAACCGAGAGAGGGGAAGCTTCCAAACCCAGGGTTACGACACGAATTCTGTTAAACAAATGGCGACGGGAGCGAGAGCAGTATCAGAGGCAGAGGTATTACGAAGAACAGGAGTTCATGGAGGAACATCAAATGTACGAAGAAGAGATGTACCGGAGAGAACAGGAGTACGTGAGAGAGCAAGAGTAGTCTCATTGGGGATGCCCATTTTTCAAGCATTGTTGGAATGAAGGCCTGAAGATGCCTGCTAAGAACAATTGTCCCAAATGCAGTGATTAATATTCAGGGTACAGGCAGTCTCGGGTCAACCGCCGTCCGGTCCATGAAAGACTTGGAGCACAATTTCCTGAGGATGATTGGCGTTTAAAAATAGGCAGCTCTGATGAGCAAGATCGTTCGGCTGATGCATGTATGACTTTCTTCATCCCATCAGATTTCATAGCTCCCGAAAGCCAAAACATCCAAGAGGAAGTGTACTCAGATTTCAATGAAAGCGAGTGTCGAGATCTAATGGCCCAGCTTGTCCTGACTCAGCAGACAATCTTCAATAAACCGGCTAAGCATCGACATTTGAAGGCGCTTTACGTGAAGGGATATATCAATGGAAAGCCTCTGACCAAGATGCTTGTTGATGGAGGAGCTGCCATCAATATTATGCCTTATACCACTTTTAGGAAGCTCGGGATGACTAATGAAGAATTGTGGAAAACTGACTTAGTGCTCAGGGACTTTGCTGGTAATCCTTCTGACACCCCGGGAGCTGTACACATCGAGTTGATGATTGGATCAAAAACTTTGATCACTACCTTCTTTGTCATTGATGGCAAGGGGGCATATAGTCTGATCTTGGGAAGAGATTGGATCCATGCTAACTGTTGCATACCCTCAACCATGCATCAGGTTCTCATTCAATGGATTGGGGATGATGTTGAAATTGTTCATGTTGATGATTCAGTAAGTGTTGCTGCCGCAGAGCCTGCCTAGTGGGAGTATGATGACTTTGATTGTTTCTCTGGAAAGATCTGGGGAGAAGGTCCCGTGAATGTCTCTAACAAGGACCAACAGCCGATCCAAGCAGTCAGCTCTCATAGCAATTTTTAATGGGGAACCAAATCGATGGAAATAAAGGAAAGTTGGGACGTGGCTTTATGTCGACCGATAAGCTAGAGGAAATAAATGTTGGTGATGATGTTGTTAACACTGGATTTTGGTATGCTCAGAAAGATGACAGGTGGGCCAGTGCAGAACTCAGAGCATTCGGCAAGCGTCTGTGCAGTTGGCCAGTTTTCAGAGAAGTCGACAAATGTCCGTGCGGTCGGCTAATCGCCAAAGGTTCGGCTAAATGATCATGCGGTCGGTTATTCTAAGGAAGAGCGGTTTTCCGTTAAAGAAGCGACGAAAACGGCAAGCAAAGGGCCGATCAGGCAACGAAGACCGCGGCGATTTAGGCAATGAAGACTCCGGAGGAAATTAAAGTCAAAGATATCATGTTTTTCCTTTAATATTTTGTAACCGTGTCCTTTTAGGACTCATGTCACGACCAGGGTATACATATGAATCCTTAATCATTGTAAAAACGGTTCACAACCAATACAATACAACCGGCCTGTGCCAATTTCGAGTCCTTTGTCGTGTCGTCGAGTTCTTTGAGAGGAACCATCGATCCGTCGACCTCCGTAAGTCCCGGCAACCTTGTTATCATGTCTAGTATCATGCGGTGGATTTAGATGTTGATGCAAGTAGTCTTGTTTGTTTTCAATGATCGTGCAGCGGATCCTTGCTTGACAATCAAGAAATCTCCGTTTATGTTTTGTGTATGAGTAGATACCGTGCGGCAGGTGCTTGCTCAATATGCCTAGAAAAAGCAAGATAGTTACTGGCTCTATTAGATTCGGCAAGATCTAGTAGATTCATTAAGTTACTACATGTTGCATGTTTATATATATTTTATATATTTGTAACATTCTTTTGCCCAATCTAAACTGATACGGTTCGGCTTCATCTTTATCATAGAATTATCTATGTTTCTTGTAATTGTTTATATCCATAAGTAGATTTTATATTCATGATAGCTGAATTAGTTTCATCTAGATTGTTACGTGTTGCGGATTCGTGCATGTCCACTACGTTTGAGCTTTTATAAAGTTAGGTGTCGTGCGGCGGATACAAGTTTTAGATTAGTTCGATCGTGTTTGCTTATGTGTTCCTTCATCATGGACCCTAATTCGGTTGGATAGCCGAATTGGTTATGCTTTAATTCATAATTAATGATGATCCATTCATACGTACTTTCTCATGCATGCATGTTCGACAATCAACTCTTTATGTACTCATTGTTTGTTTTAGCCGAATGATCTATAAAACTTGTTGGTAGATAGCTTCTATAGCTATATGTCATCGTAAGTGGCTTCAGGGCCATATATATATGGAACTGTATGGTCTCACCTGGCATGTTCCAATTTTATATCTAATAATTTTCATTCCTTGTTAGTTTCAGGTCAAACTGACTGGTACGTTTCCGGACTCCGAAACACCCGAGCACCCGATTGAAGCTACGCTTTTCGGCTTGCTGTGTGTTAGGCACAGTGTGTCACATTTTATGTCAACACACTTTTTGGCATGCCTAGTCGGACCCTACATCTCAAGATGGTTGAAATTGATAATAGCCAGGTTCTGGACGTGACTATGGATGAGTTGCCGAAAGACCTGAGGAATATTGTCCAACAAGCATGTGATGAGTTTCAATGTAAATGTTTGATGTCTTTTTCAAAGAACAAAAGCAACAAGGTTTTTCAAAAACAGTCACTCCCAAGAACTCTCCTTCATCATCAAACTGATTACACTAAAGAAGAAGATGCTCGGAAGATGACTGAGATGGTTTACAAAGCAATGAGCGAGACTATGAGGAATCACCATACAACTTTCCTGAATACCTTTCGCTTGATCATGGTCAGTACCTTCGGTCCATCCGCCGATAAATGCTTTGAGGAAACCATTGGTCCAATGCAAGGGCCGACATTGTTCAATATGCCGAAACGTCAGGAAAAAATTACTGAAGATGGCAAGACGTCTGACATGAACCAAGGTGGGATGGCTCCTCACCAGAAACAACAACACCCCATGACTTATGGCCAGCTCACGTTCGGTGCAACGGGGAACGTCCCACAATCAGCTTTCAAGGTGTCTCCAGCTGCGAACAGGTTGCAGAAAAATATGTATGGAGACGGATATCAAGAATTTGCCGATTACAATGCTATTGACTCTTTCCCGAATCTAGGGTATAAGAACTCTGCAGGTTTGGCTTTTGAAGGGCAGACACATGGAGCTCCAAACTCGAATATTGACCTTATCATGAACATGATGGCGGATATGATGCAAAATCAGTTTGGCCTAAAGCCAAAGAGCCAGTCCTATGCATACAAGTCCCCTTATCCAGAGTGGTATAACCGAGTTGCACTCCCTCCGAGAGTAAAACCTCCCACAGAACTGACCAAGTTTTCTGGTCAGGATGATACTAGCACCATAGAACACATCAGCCGATACTTAATGCAGCTTGGAGAGGCATCCGCTGATGAAGCTTGGAGGATTCGGTATTTCCCGTTGTCTCTGACAGGGCCGACTTTCACGTGGTTCACGTCTCTACCGGCTAATTCCATTGGTACTTGGGCAGAATTGGAGCAGAAGTTTCATTCATATTTCTTTACAGACACTAATGAGAAGAAACTAGTTGACCTTATGAGCTTGAAGCGGAGAGCCAATGAAACACCCCAGGAGTATATCCATAGGTTCAAGGAGACTAAAAACCTCTACTATTTTCTTAAACCTGCCAGATGACCAGTTGCCAGGGATGGCAATAGCGGGCATGCAACCGAATGTCAGGGAGAAACTGTTCGACATGGACTTTGATGACCTTGGTCAGCTGTCACAGCGATTAGCCATGATGAGCAATCAGGCTCAAGGGTTCAGAAGAGACAACCGTTTCCAGAAGGGTGATGTGGCTAATGAGATGTATCAAAGTTTCCTGGAGGAAGCAGCAGAGTACGATGATGAAGATGAAATAGCCGCAGCCGAATTGGTCTGGGGGAAAGAACCAACTCAGGTCAGTCAACGCTGGTCGAGGCAGCAGAAGGGTACGTACGACTTTGATGTCTCCAAGTCAGACAAGCTGTTTGAGATGTTGCTCAAAGAAGGGCGTATCAAGTTGCCAGAAGGGCACCCCATGCTGCGCCCTGAAGGGGTGAGAGATAAAAAGTTTTGCGGTTACCACAATACCAATTCTCATTATATCAATGATTGCCGAGTATTCAGAATGCGGATTCAGAAAGCTATTCAAGAAGGGCATTTGAAATTTGATGGTAAGATGAAAATTGATGTTAATCCTTTTGCACAGAACACAGTGTCCTTCTCCATGAACATGATTGCTATAGAAAGTTCTAAAGACAAGGGCAAGGTGAAAGTGTTAACCTCAGATAGAGCTAAGAAAACTGGTGCTGTTGACCCTGATCGGCAAATTACAAATGAAGAATTTTGGCAACAGGCTCGGTTCCAGAACGGCCGAACCGAGAGAGGGGAACCTTCTAAGCCTAGAGTCACGACACGGATTCTTTTGAACAAATGGCGACGGGAGCAAGAACGGTATCGAAAGCGAAGGTATTACGAGGAACAAGAGTTCATGGAGGAACATCAAAGGTATGAGGAAGAGATGTACCAGAGGAGCAAGAGTACATGAGAGAGCAGGATCAGTCTCATTGGGGATGCCCATTCTTTAAACATTGTTGGAATGAAGGATTGAAGCTGCCTACTAAAGATAATTGCCCTGAATGCAATGATCGATATTCAGAGTACAGATAGTCTCGGGCCAACCGCCGTCCAGTCCATGAAAGGCTTAGAGCACGTTTTACTGAGGACGATCGGCGTGTAAAAATGGATAGCTCTAGAAATCGGCGAAGCAAGAGATTTGCCGATCAAGGGTGGATCCATTATGAAGAAGGCGCTGAGGAAAAAGAGCTCTGTGAGTACGTGTGGTAGGAAGGACAATGGTGTCCACCAGGGCTGAGAAAGAGCCAGAAAAGAAGGGTACAATGCTTTAGGAACAAAGAGTTGGCACAGACAGTTGCCAAAAAGAAACAAGTGTGGCGTCCTAAGGAAAAGCCTGACAAGCAAGACCAGTCGGCTGATGCGTATATGGCTTTCTTTATTCCATCAGAGTTCTTAGCTCCAGAAAACCAGGATATCCAAGAAGAAGTGTACTCAGATTTCGAAGAGAGTGAGTATCATGATCTGATGGCCCAACTTGTCCTAACCGAACGGGCAATTTTTGATAAGCCGGCCAAACATCGACATTTGAAGTCACTTTATGTGAAGGGGTACGTCAATGACAAACCTCTGACCAAGATGTTTGTTGATGGAGGAGCTGCCATCAATATTATAACTTATACCACCTTTAGGAAGCTCGGGATGACCAATGAGGAACTGCTAAAAACTAACATGGTACTCAGGGATTTTGCTGGCAATCCTTCTGACACCCGAGGAGCTATGCACGTTGAGTTGATGATTGGATCAAAAACCTTGATTACTACTTTCTTTGTCATCGATGGCAAGGGGGCATACAGTCTACTCTTAGGGAGTGATTGGATCCATGCTAACTGCTACATACCTTCAACCATGCATCAGGTTCTTATTCAGTGGATTGGAGATGATGTTGAAGTTGTTCATGCTGATGATTCGGTAAGTGTTGCTACTGCAGAGCCTACTTACTGGGAATATGATGACGTCGATTGTTTCTCTGGAAGAGTATGGGAAGAAGGTCCTGTGAATGTCTTCAACAAGGATCAACAGCCGATCCAAGCAATCGGCTCTCAAAGCAATTTTTAATGGAGAACCCGAACGATGGCAACAAAGGAAAGATGGGACGTGGCTTTATGTTGACCGATAAGCTAGAGGAAATAAATGTTGGTGATGATATCAAACCAAGGTCGATGTATATCAGTGCAAATTTAGACCCAGAGTATAGATTGAAATTGATAAACCTTCTGAAAGAGTTCAAGGATTGTTTTGCTTGGGATTACACAGAGATGCCCGGACTAGATCGTTCTATTGTTGAGCATCGATTGCCGATCAAGCCTGGGTATCGTCCTTATAAACAACCTCCTCGGAAAATTTTCAAAGAGGAGGTGCTGGCCGATGTGAAAAAGGAAGTTAAAAGATTATTAGAAGCAAATTTCATTCGGCCATGTAGATATGCAGAGTGGATTTTGAGCATAGTTCCGGTATACAAAAAGAATGGAAAAATGAGGGTCTGCATTGACTTTAGGGATCTCAATAAAGCTACGCCAATGGACGGTTACCCAATGTCGGTTGTTGATTTGCTTGTCGATGCAGCAGCTAGTTATGAAGTCATTAGCTTTATGGATGGTAATGCTGGCTATAACCAAATATTTATGGCAATAGAAGATATTTCAAAAACGGCTTTCAGATGTCCTGGTCATATTGGATTATTTGAGTGGGTCGTCATGACTTTTGGTTTAAAGAATACTGGTGCAGCTTATCAGAGAGCCATGAACTATATTTTTCACGAGTTGATCGGCAAAATTGTGGAGATCTATATTGATGATGTGGTGGTTAAGTCCGGAAATCACGGTGGACACTTAGCCGATTTAAAGAGGACTTTGGAGTGCACTAGGAAGCATGGTTTGAAGATGAACCCGAACAAGTGTGCCTTTGGGGTCTCGGCTGGTGAATTTTTGGGATTTCTAGTCCATAAAGGAGGGATCGAAGTCGGTAAGAAAAGCATGGAAGCAATAGACAAGGTTGTGCCTCCAACTAATCTCACAGAGTTGCAGTCATTGCTCGGCAAGATTAATTTTGTGAGAAGATTCATATCTAATTTATTAGAAAAAGTTTTGCCTTTTTCTCCACTGTTAAAGCTTAAAAAAGATCAAGAATTTGTATGGGGTCACGTACAACAAAAGGCTTTTGATGAGATCCAAGAATACATGAAGGCGCCACCTGTGTTGGTACCTCCACAGCTTGACAAGCCTTTTAGGTTATACATGGCGGCCGACAGCCTGACAATAGGATCGGCCCTCATGCAAGTGTTTGAAGGAAAGGAAAGAGTGATATCTTACCTTAGCCGAAAGCTGTTAGATCCAGAGACAAGGTATTCAGCTATGGAGAAACTCTGCCTGTGTGTGTATTACTCATGCACCAAACTTCGGCACTACTTGTTGAATGCCGAATGCGTGGTAGTTTCTGAATTTGATGTAATAAAACATATGTTATCAATGCCAATTTTAAACGGAAGAATTGACAAATGGATTTTGGCTTTATCAGAATTTGAGTTAAAGCATGAATCGGCAAAAGCAGTAAAGGGTCAAATTATTGCTGATTTTGTTACCCAACACCGTGATCCTTCTGCTAACATGATAGATATTGCACCTTGGGCTTTGTTTTTTGATGGTTCGTCTTGTAGCAAAGGTGGTGGTGCTAGTATTCTCTTGATTTCTCCACGAGGAGTGATTTTTAAGTATGCTATCCCTATTGAATTTCGTGTTACTAACAATCAAGCAGAGTATGAATCACTATTTAGAGGACTTCGGCTTCTTGCTGAAATAAAGGTTCTCGCTGTTGAGATCTTCGAGGATTCTGAGTTGGTAATTAACCAACTGATCGGCCAATATGAGTGCAAGAATGACGTGTTAAGGGAATATTATGAAGAATGTCGAGAGCTTTTGAAGAATTTCCAGGTGGCAACCTTGCATCATATCCCTAGGGGCATAATGAAGAAGCAAATAGGCTAGCTCAGGCTGCCTCGGGATATCGAGAGGATCAAGAGATTAGTGCTTTGGATGAGAATCATGTAATTGATGACTGGAGAAACGAAGTTACCGATTACTTAAAGAATCCATCATAGAAAGTTTCCCGAAAGCTCAGATACAAAGCCCTCAAGTTTGTGCTCCTTGATGATCAGTTGTACTATAAATCTATAGATGGGGTACTCCTCAGGTGTTTGAGTAAAGGAGAGGCTAGAGAGCTGATGTATGAAGTACATGAGGGTGTGTGTGGTGCACATCAATCGGCTTACCGAATGAAGTGGATAATTAGAAGGACTGATTACTTTTGGTCGACCATGCTTGAAGATTGCTTTGAATATTACAAGGGGTGTCAAGACTGTCAGAGATTTGACAACATTTAGAGAACTCCAGTATCGGCTTTGAACCCAATTATCAAGCCTTGGCCATTTAGAGGATGAGACATGGATTTAATTGGTCAGATTAATCCTCCTTCTAGCAAAGGACATAAGTTTGTGCTGTTAGCTACTGATTATTTTACAAAGTGGGTTGAAGCTATTCCTTTGAAGAAGGTTACATCATAAAATATGATCAATTTTGTTAAGGAGCATATAATTCACAGGTTTGGAATTCCTCAGACTATAACGACAGATCAGGGAACTCAATTCACTTCATCTGAGTTTTGTGATTTTGCCGAAGACATGAGAATCAAATTATATAATTCTTCTCCTTATTATGCACAAGCTAATGGCCAATCTGAGGCATCAAATAAAATCATGATTAAAATTATTCAGAAGAAGATTGATGAAAAGCCGAAGAAGTGACATTCAGTTCTTAATGAGGCTTTATGGGCTTATTGAATGGCTTGTCATGGGTCTACTCGGGCGTCTCCCTACGAGTTGGTTTATGGGCATCATGTTGTGTTACCATAGGAGCTGCAATCGGGTTCAAGGCGAGTTACATTACAAAATGATTTGAGGAAAGAAGATTATAAGGACCTGATGATGGATGAATTGGAAGATTTACATTTGGTTTGTCTCAAAGCATTAGAAAGTATTGAGAAAAACAAATTGCGTGTTGTCAAATATTATAACAGAAAAGTCAGAGAGAAGCAATTTGCAGAGGGAGATTTAGTTTGGAAAACTGTACTGCCGATTGGAACAAAAGATAAAGCCTTCGAAAAGTGGTCTCCAAATTGGGAAGGACCTTTTCGGATAGTAAAGTGTGCACCTGGTAATGCGTATATTTTGAAAACTTTGCTGGGAGAAGAGTTTACTAGAGCTATTAATGGAAGATTTCTTAAGAAATTTTATCCCAGTGTTGAGGTTGGTGCATAAGTAAATTTAGGGAGTTCTGTGTGCGAAATAGCCGATGTATGAGCGTCGCCTTTAGCTGAAAAAATACTCTAAGAATTTAGAGGATAGCCGACACGGTATGTGTCGCCTTTAGAGCAAAAAAATTTAAACACGGTCAAAGCAGTGTCATACAAATTCAGATGACATTCCTCAGATTCATCGTTCTCAGGAAAAATTCATGAAAGAAGAGACAAGTGGGAGTCATAGATAATATTTCACAAGGCAGGTTTTTACATGATTCCTAGGTACAAACTACTCATCAAATAGTCTGTTGAGGACAGACTGAGCATTGGTGGCTTGGGCAAGGGCAGTTGCATGATCCTCATAGCTCTCCAGGAGGTTGCCAATGTCCTCAACATCTTCCGCAGGCCTACCACCACGGAAGCCAACTGGCATGACGGAGAAGTCTTCGTTACTCTGGGTGGATATTGTCGCCAACCCCAGGGCTACGCCGTGGTGCACACCTTGGATGACGGCCTGATCTGTATGACCGTCCGCATCATCAAGGCATGCCTCGACAGTCTCTCCACGGGCGTTCACCTTGCCAGCGATCTTGTTTGCCGCAATCTTCAGACGTTCGACCTCTGCAGAAAGCGTTGAAAAGATGGAACACCAATCGGATGAATAGATGAATCAGGGGAATGGTAAGAGATCAATTGAGAATTGCCAAATGCGTGGAGGCAAATGAAACTTACCTCTGGGATTTCATCCTGGGTCGCCATTGGAGAGTTGGAGTAGACCCAATAACCAGTTAGGACTTAGATTTTCTGGGCGGCGGCTGCGATGTTGAACAGTGTTGACCTAGAAGAAAAAGGGGAAGCTTGTAGTCAATTTCAGGATAAAATGACTTTTATCCCAAAATTGAGGGGGCATGTGTTAACACTGGATTTTGGTATGCTCAGAAAGATGACAGGTGGGCCAGTGCAGAACTCAGAGCATTCGGCAAGCGTCTATGCGGTTGGCCAGTTTTCAGAGAAGTCGGCAAATGTCCGTGCGGTCGGCTAATCGCCAAAGGTTCGGCTAAATGATCATGCGGTCGGTTATTCTAAGGAAGAGCGGTTTTCCATTAAAGAAGCAACAAAAACGGCAAGCAAAGGGCCGATCAGGCAACGAAGACCACGGCGATTTAGGCAATGAAGACTCCGGAGGAAATTAAAGTCAAAGATATCATGTTTTTCCTTTAATATTTTGTAACCGTGTCCTTTTAGGACTCATGTCACGACCAGAGTATACATATGAATCCTTAATCATTGTAAAAACGGTTCACAACCAATACAATACAACCGGCCTGTGCCAATTTCGAGTCCTTTGTCGTGTCGTCGAGTTCTTCGAGAGGAACCATCGATCTGTCGACCTCCGTAAGTCCCGGCAACCTTGTTATCATGTCTAGTATCATGCGGTGGATTTAGATGTTGATGCAAGTAGTCTTGTTTGTTTTCAATGATCGTGCAGCGGATCCTTGCTTGACAATCAAGAAATCTTCGTTTATGTTTTGTGTATGAGTAGATACTGTGCGGCAGGTGCTTGCTCAATATGCCTAGCAAAAGCAAGATAGTTACTGGCTCTATTAGATTCAACAAGATCTAGTAGATTCATTAAGTTACTAATTGTTGCATGTTTATATATTTTTTATATATTTGTAACATTCTTTTGCCCAATCTAAACTGATACGGTTCGGCTTCATCTTTATCATAGAATTATCTATGTTTCTTGTAATTGTTTATATCCATAAGTAGATTTTATATTCATGATAGCCGAATTAGTTTCATCTAGATTGTTACGTGTTGCGGGTTCGTGCATGTCAACTACGTTTGAGCTTTTTATAAAGTTAGGTGTCGTGCAACGGATACAAGCTTTAGATTAGTTCGATCGTGTTTGCTTATGTGTTCCTTCATCATGGACCCTAATTCGGTTGGATACCCGAATTGGTTATGCTTTAATTCATAATTAATGATGATCCATTCATACGTACTTTGTCACACCCAATTTCAAGGACGAAATAGGATGCATAACATTATGTGTGCCCAGGAATAATCCACACATAAGTTCACAAATTACAAAGTACCATCACAGTGTTTAATACATATCGAACATATATCCATTACAAGAATTAAATAAAACAAAGGAAGATACACTAGCTCTTGAGGCTCCATCTCACAGGGAAGGTCAACTGGTTGACCAAGCCTAGAAGTCTTCTGGAAACTCCTCATAGCCTCCTGCTTCTGTTACCCATCCGGGATTTTTATCCAAAATTGAAAAGAAAACAAGCGTGAGTACACTCGTACTCAGCAGTATAACATGGGGTTATGAAGCTCAAAAGGCTGACACTGGCTTACTGCATTCAGCACTTTTAGTTAGTCAAAGTTTTATTATTAAGTATCATCAGGTTATGCTTAAACCCCAAATGATCCCACTTATACCACTGCCAAAGTTTTAAAGAATCATAACCATCATCATTAAAGTGGTGGCAACAGGAACAGAAGTATTGGTCAAGTTAATTAATTAATCCGCTTTGAGTCGTGACCGTGAGCACGGCTGATATATCAGTTTTAACACTCTGCAGAGGTTGTGCATCTTTACCCGTGAGTCGTGATGCCCCGAATGTCCGGGTTAATTACTCCCATAACACTGCCAAGGTGAGTGGGTGGGGTTTACTATGAAACCTTTCATAGTATCTCGTCTAACAAGATTAGGGCCGCTAGGATTGGCAAGGGGTGATAGAGCTCCCCTTCCGAGTAGCATAAAGACCCGCAGCCTACGCTCAAACTCGGACAGAGGCCGCACTATAACCAGCTCGGCAAGAGCCTAATGCGCCCTTTCGGGTAACCGCTAACGAGCTAGAAAAGAGCCTACTACTAAGTTAAAGCCAGAGCCATGTAGCTCCCACGGTAGCACTGTCAGTCCCAGCTTTTGCCAACAGTGAGTTATTAAAAGAGTTATGTTCCAATTGCCATAACAGGATCACCAATTCATTCAAAGCTTTATAACATTTGGCAGGGATCAAGTATTCATTTATATAGCACTAGTCATCTACCCATATGCATAACTCATAGGAATCAAGGTAAAGGATTTCAATTCTAAGAAATTAAACTACGGATATCAAATTAAACACATGCACATGAAATGATAATTATGGTGAATAGGAGAACAAGGTAGGTCCCATGCTATAATGGCCTTGGTTCTCAAAGTCTTGCTGGTCAAAACACTCCTGATCAAAGGACTCTTGATCACCAACAAACTCCTCACTGCCTGAACTCGATCACGGCATTGCAACAACACGCATTCCAATTGCATACATACAAACCAAACAAGACTAATATTAGAACAGTACACCAATAACAATAAACAGAGTTAAAAGGTTTATAAAAAGACACTACGCATTGCTACGATCATTTCAACACGAATTTCACGAAAATCGGATTTAAAACGCAAAAGATATGAATTTAACTGGTTCTCTAGGAGCATTTTTAGTATTTGAATTATCCTTGAATTTAAATAATTCAAACATGAACAACAGATGGTTTAACATGTAGAGAATTTCATTACGAACCCAACGCCACTCGAATCGTCCAAATCGGAGTTAAAATAAAGATTTTAAAAACAAATTAATGCAGTGGCAATTCTGTAAATAGCAATTTTCTATTTTTGGAATAAACCGAGAAGAATTACGTGTCTTGACTGAGAAAGCGTAAACTCGGAAATGCGTCAGCGCTGCGACGCGGGGTCAACAAACCTGCCATGCGGCGGCTCGGGATAGGGCGGGTCCACGGGCTCAGTCATGAACCGAGTGTGGCCGTGGTCCACCGGTCCACCGTGGACCGGGTGCATACCCCTTCGGGGGATTTAATCCCGACCGTCCAGAGAAGATCCAACGGCGCAAAAACAAACGGAAACTTTCCCCCGCCGCCGCACCGGTTCCTGACGGCGGCGCCATGGCCAGCCGAGGGCCAAACTCGCCGGCGAACCGTCAGAATGATGTTCCTGTCCCTCTCCGATTCAACCGGGAGCACCGGAGTGTTCCTCGTGCCCGCACGTATTCAAAGGGGTGTTCAGGCGAGACCAGAGACGGCGCCATGGCCGGGGTTGTTCTGTGTGTGCGAGTGTGGTTGTCCAAGGGGCTAGAAGCCGAATTGGGAGCACTGGGAGTTGCGGCGTGACCCTGCGGTGTCGATAGGGCAACCAGGCGGGGCAGTGATTGGACGGGGAGCGAAGTCCGCGGCGGCGCCATTGACGGCATGGATCGGTGTACGCGGACGAGACGTTACGGTGCGTTAGGGACCAAACCGAGGAGACTGGGATGTGCGGTGTGTCCGTGCGGTGCTGGTGAGGTACTCGAACGCGGTGGAGTGCGACCGATGTGTGTTGCCCGCGGCGGCGCCATTGACGGCGGCGCGGGATTGTTTGCGGGTGAGGCCCTAGAGGCTACAATCCGTCAAATTGAGGGCTCAGGGAGGAAGAGGGGTTGACAGCGAAGCTCACCGAGACTTCGAGAAGAGCGGAGGCGGCTCAGGGTGACTTGACGGCGAGGAATGGCGGTCGGCATGCGACGGCGTCCGAGAGCTCCGCGTCCACGGCGTCGAGTGTTCTGCGGTCACTGGTTGGATAACGGAGAGATGGATCGGGCCGGGAAGCTACGCGGGGTGATCGTGATTGCAGAACGAGACTCACCGAGACGAATTGCGGCTCCGGCGCGGTTTCTTTGCGACAACAGCGGCGGCGGCGGCGACGAGGAGAGTGCAGATGGGAAAGGGGGAGAGCAGGGCGCGACACTCCGTTTTATAGCGCCGAGCAGATCGTGCGGGACGCGCGGTTGCGGCTGACGAAAACGGACGTGGGCGTGGGTGAGAGGGAGCGGGGATCGTGCGGCAGTTGCCGTCTGCGGCGCGCTCGTGCGCGAACTCGGCGGATGGAGGTTGGGGACGACGGCGCTGACGCGTGGGGCCATCTAGTCAGCGTGACCGAGGGAGAGAGAGAGCGGTTGAGGCGGGCTGACGGCTGGGGCCAGACAACAGCGAGAGAGAGAGGGTGAGGGAGTGGGAGATCGGCGCCGACAGCTGGGCCCCATACGGTAGTGAGAGAGAGAGAGAGAGCTGGGCTGCGGTGCTGGGCCGGCCTGAGAAGCTGGGCCTCGCAGAGAGAAAGGAGAGAGGGAGGAGTGGGCCGAGGCCGTGCTGGGCTGAGGGGAGAGGGAGGAAATGTTTTTCCTTTTTCCTTTTTATTTCTTTTCCCAAATTCATTTCAAAAACAATTTGAATCCATTTGAAATTTGAGTTTTGCAAATTCAATCAATCAAAGAAAATTATGCAACTGCATGAATGCACATTCATGTTGCTAAACTAGAATTAATTTTATTTTTAAGAATTTTTATTATTCCTCTAGATGATATGCTCACATAATTTCATAATTAAATCATTTTCTATTATTTTAAAAGCATTTCAATTTTGTGGGTGTTACAATTATACCCCCCCTTAAAAGGAATCTCATCCTCGAGATTCAGACGGACTTACTCAAACAACTGAGGATAAGACTTCCTCAGGTCTTCTTCTCTTTCCCAAGTAGCTTCGTCTTCTATGTACCGGTTCCACTGAACCTTGCACATCTTTATAACACGGCTCCTCGTAAACCTTTCTGCCGTTTCCAAGATTCTTATCGGGTACTCTTCATATGTGAGATCTTCCTTTATGGTAAGCTCTTCTAGAGGTATCTGTTCCTCAGGTACCCTTAAGCACTTCTTCAACTGAGATACGTGGAACACATCATGTACTCCTGACAAATTCTCAGGTAACTCTAACTGATAAGCTACCTCTCCACGTCTCACGAGAACTTTGAAAGGTCCAACATATCTGGGAGCTAGCTTTCCTTTCATATTGAACCTTTTTACACTTCTCATTGGAGACACTTTCAGATACACATAATCCCCAATCTCGAATGGCAGACCTCTTCTGTGGGTGTCTGCGTAACTCTTTTGACGGGATTGTGCAACTTTTAAGTTATCTCTTATTTTTCTTACTTGTTCTTCTGCATCTCGGAGAACATCTGGTCCAAACACCTGAGTTTCTCCGGTTTGGTTCCAGAATAAAGGAGTTCTGCACTTACGACCATACAGGGCTTCATTGGGTGCCATTTTCAGACTATTCTGATAGCTGTTGTTGTATGAAAACTCAGCATAGGGCAAACTCTTGTCCCAACTCGCACCATGTTGTAATGCACATGCTCTCAACATGTCTTCCAGAATTTGATTTGTCCTTTCTGTTTGTCCATCAGTCTGTGGATGATATGCTGTACTGAAAGTCAATTTTGTTCCTAAAGATTCATGTAACTTCTGCCAGAACTGTGATGTGAATTGAGTACCTCTGTCAGATACAATCCTCTTAGGAACTCCATGTAAACATACTATCCTTTCCATATACAGTTCTGCTAATCTTGCGCCTGAGTAATTAGTCTTCGCTGGTAGGAAATGAGCAACTTTAGTCAAGCGGTCCACGATTACCCAGATCGAGTCATATCCTCTCTGTGTACGTGGTAACCCGACTATAAAGTCCATTCCTACTTCTTCCCATTTCCACTCAGGTATTTTCATTGGCTGGAGTAAACCGGTAGGTCTTTGGTGTTCTGCCTTTACTCTTTGACATGTGTCACACAAGGCCACATATTCTGCTACATCCCTTTTTAATCCATACCACCAATACTTTTCTTTTAGATCTAGGTACATCTTAGTACTTCCAGGATGTATAGAGTAAGATGAATCATGTGCTTCTCGAAGTATGGCATCACGGATAGACCTTACTTCGGGAACACATATTCTCTTTCCAAACCACAATGTACCATCATCATCCATCCTAAAACCTGGTGCTTTTCCTAGCACTATATTCTCTGCAATTTCTTTCAGTCTCAGATCTTCCAACTGACCCTTGCGTATCTCTTGTTCCAGGGTGGGTTCTATGGTTATCTCCATGGTATTAATGGTAAATCCCAAATTAAGAGATTCCATATCAGCACACAATTCAGCAGGCATAAGCTTCATTCTTAAAGCATTGGCATAACTCTTCCTGCTTAGTGCATCGGCCACTACATTGGCCTTACCTGGATGATAATGTACTTCCAACTCATAATCTTTGATCAGCTCGAGCCAACGACGTTGTCTCAGATTCAGATCTGACTGAGTGAAAATATATTTCAAACTCTTATGATCTGTATAGATATCACACTTATGCCCTATTAGATAATGTATCCATATCTTTAGAGCATGGACCACTGCTGCCAATTCCAAGTCATGAGTAGGGTAATTCAGCTCATGCTTCCTCAACTGCCTGGATGCATATGCCACAACTTTTCCTTCTTGCATAAGCACACATCCAAGACCTAAACGAGAGGCATCACAGTAGATCGAGAAACTCTTGTTTAGATCTGGTAATGTCAGTACCGGGGTTGTGGTCAACCTTTTCTTCAACTCTTCAAAGTTCGTTTGACATTTATCAGACCACACAAACTTGGCACTTTTCTCTAGCAGAGCTATCATTGGTTTAGCTAGCTTTGAAAACCCTTCAATGAACCTCCTATAGTATCCTGCTAAACCCAGGAAACTACGGATTTCGGTAACATTGGTTGGAGGGTTCCAGTTTAGAACATCTCGTACCTTACTTGGGTCTACTGCTATACCTCCATTAGAGACCACGTGACCCAAGAAAGACACTTCTCTTAACCAAAACTCACATTTACTTCTCTTGGCATACAGCTCATTTTCTCTGAGCTTTTGCAAAACCATCCTCAGATGTTCAGCATGCTCCTCTTTAGTTTTAGAGAAGACTAGAATGTCATCTATGAACACTACCACAAACTTATCCAAAAACTCCATGAACACCTTGTTCATCATGTACATAAAGTACGTAGGTGCATTAGTTAACCCGAAAGACATGACTGTATACTCATATAGCCCATATCTTGTGGTAAAGGCTGTCTTAGGTATGTCTGCCGCTCGGATTTTTAATTGGTGATATCCAGAGCGGAGATCTATTTTAGAGAACACACATGCACCTTTCAACTGATCAAACAAGTCATCTATTCTGGGTAAGGGATATTTATTCTTGATGGTAACTTCATTAAGAGAACGGTAGTCCACACACATTCTCCTAGTACCATCTTTCTTATCCACAAATATAACTGGTGCTCCCCAAGGTGAAGAACTAGGGCGGATAAAACCCTTTTCTTGCAATTCACTAATTTGTTTCTTAAGTTCTTCTAATTCTTTTACCCCCATTCTATATGGTCTTTTAGCTATGGGAGCTGTACCAGGTAGAAGTTCAATAAGAAACTCAACGTCACGATCAGGTGGCATACCTGGTAACTCTTCGGGGAACACATCAGGAAATTCTTCCACCACTTGTTCCTCATCAAAGGCATCTCTAGATAACTGGTTCGGAGTGGTTTTTGGTGTTGCTTGCATTTCTACTTCAACACACATCTTATCCCCATTAGGTGATGTCACAATAACACATCTCTCTTGGCACTGAATCACAGCTTGGTGTCGTTTCATCCAATCCATTCCCACAATTAGATCTATTCCAGCTGTGGGTATCACAACTGGACTCACTTCAAAGTCTACCCCCCTTAGGGTAAGTCTAGTGGAAGGACTCCAAACAGAAGCTGGTATGCTACCCCCGATGAATTTACTTGCATACGGTTTTTCATTGCACACAAGGATATACTATGCATTCTAACAAAAGCTTCAGATATGAAAGAATGTGAAGCACCATAATCAAAGAGTACGGTAGCGAGGAATGAGTTGACATTAAACATACCCATCATAACCTCAGGTGCCTCCTGAGTGGTTTCAGCAGATACATGGTTCACTCTTCCAGTGTTTGGAGGTGATTGGTACCTTCCTTTCTGCTGGTTGTTCTGGTTCTGGGGTGCCTGCTGGTTCTGTTTCTCGGGGCAGTTGTAAGACATATGCCCTTCTTTCCCACAACGGAAACACTTGTTGTTGTTACTGTTGTTGGGGTTGTTGTTCTTCACTGCTATAGCATTGGGATTCACTTGGCGCTGAGCTTGGTTAGAGACCTGCTGAGATGAGCGCTAGCCTCCATACTGTTGCTGACCTTGAGGGCGTTGTTGGAACTGATTGCGCTGAGGAAACTGACCTCTGTTCCACTGGTTGGACTGCCCTTGGCTTCTCTGCTGGAAACTCTGCTGCGGGTAGGGTCGAGGGCGAGTGTTGCTGCTTGAAGCCTGACCCTGTAGCTTCCTCTTCTTTGTTTCCATTTCCCGGCGCTTATTGTCAATCACAATAGCGCGATTCACCAAGGTCTGATAATTGGGGTACTCATTGGACATGAGTTTGAGCTGCAGACCATCATACAATCCTTTCAGAAATCTGCGCTGCTTGTCACAATCCCTAGCCACTTCATGTGGAGCATATCGTGACAATTGAGCAAACTTGTCACGGTACTCCGCCACTGTCATTGAGCCTTGCTTGAGGGATCTGAACTCCTCTTGCTTCAACTCCATCATACCTTCAGGAATGTGGTATGATCTGAATTCCTCTCTGAACTCCTGCCAACTAACTTTAGGAGCATCATCAGGGCGTCCATATTGGAAGGACTCTCACCAATCTTGGGCTGCTCCTTGTAACTGTCCCGAGGCATACAACACCTTTTCTGTGTCGTTGCACTGCGTTATGTTCAGCTGTTTTTCCACAGCTCGGAGCCAATCATCTGCATCCAAAGGGTCGGATGCGTGGGTGAAGACGGGAGGTCGTCCCTTTATGAACTCTCCTCTCTTGTCCCTCACTTGGACTGGAGGTAGAATTCCAACAGGTTCGTTGTCCAGGCGATGCATCATAGCTTGCATCAATTGTGCTTGCATTCCCATCAGCTGTTCCACTGACACAGCAGGTGGTGTTGGTGGTGGTGGTGACGGGTTGACAGGAACTCCACGTCCACGGCCACGTCCACGACCACGAACTCTGGCACCCCTGCCATCCATCTGTTTTTCAGCAAAGAGGTAGGGTTTAGTGACTTTGTAATGCATATAACATGTCTATGTCAAACTGAAATTTTCTGGGGCGTGATTTTACAACAGCAGTGTAGTAAAAAGTTCATATCTCAAGTTCTGGAACTCAAACAGAAATTCTGCTTATATGACTGTAAAGATCAGAAAGTTCTCTACAACTTTCGTGTTCATTAGATTTTCAGATTCTGTAACTTTATTTGTCAAAAACTCGAAATAACCAGATCTGTTCAGGTTCACAGATTGCGCAGTAAGACTATCTCGCAACAGCAACATCTCTTAGCTCAGAACAGAGATGAGGTTGGTTCAGGCAGCGTTGGAAAGATACAGAAGTCTAGTTTCTGGTGTGAGAGTTTCATCAACATAGAGTTTACTGATTTGGAGATATAAAGCAAGGAACAGAGACTGCTCCAGAAAAACAGCACAGGAGAAAAGAGATAAGATCAACCCACTGATATATTATCAAACATTAACCTAATGTTTCAACTTGTGAGACTTGTGGACAGGCCCACAATTTCTCACACTAACAATCATCCAAAGAACCAAATCAAACAAGTTCATAAATATAAGCATTAAGACATCAAGTTCATACATCACCAAACTAAAACAGACTCGCACTACTACGCTTATTACAAAAAGGGAAGGCTTCAACAACTATGGAGCTTCATCAGTCATGATATGGTTGGGTGGCTTCTTCTCATACATTGGGGCCATGTTCAGCTGGGCCCTCAGATCATCCACCATCTTCTGGAAGCGAGCCACTGACTGCTGCTCGCCATGCAACTCCTCCTGCAACCTCTCATTGATTCCTTGGAGCTCATTGAGGTGTCTGACCGTGGTGTCCAAGGTAGAGCCAGGGTCAAGAGGGTTCTGGATCGACCAAGTGTTGAACCTGGTGTTATATTGAGGTAGGAATCTGTAGGCATCTCCCTGCATGGTTGTGTAACGTCTTCCATGGTAGTAGATGTAGGCGTTCTCAGCAGCATTCTCCATGCTGTCCCTGTCAAGAGCCCTCCTGGCTACGTGGCCATGGACAGTATCCACCTTCTGACTGTCATGAGCCTCATTCCAAACAGAGACTACCACCTGAGCCTTCCAGTAACTAGCTTCCTGAGGATGAGAGAACTCAGAAACTAGGTACTTCACTGAGGTATCCATCTCAGGGTAGTACTCCTCCAACACCTTCAACAGCAGGTTGTGGAAGTACGCCGCTGGAGAAGGGTACTTGTAGTACTGCTCCTCAGACCATCCAGGCTGCTCATCCTCTGGTGGTGTCGCCAGAGCAGGTGCTGGTGATAATCTCAAGCTTCAAAACATCATTAGCACTAGACAAGGCATCAAGCTTAGCATGCAAGTTTTCTTGTATCACAAGAAGTTTGTCATTTTTAGCTTTGTACTTCCTTATGATGTCTGAGTATTTGTTGCAAATTTTAATTAGTTTAGCACAGGAAGGTGCTTCTTCATCATCGCTATCATCACGAGAGGAAACATCACCATCATCCTCTTTTTGTACCTTCTTGTCACTTTTAGCCATGAGGCATAGGTGTGTAGAGGATGAGCCCGGTGATGAAGGAGGAGGTGACAGTGGAGTAGAAGAACCAATCACCAATGCGGCCACCTTCTCTTCTTCACTCTCATCATCAGAGGAGTCACTTGAATCCTCAATATTGGTGAGCTAATCACCAACAATATAAGCCTTGACATCCTTCTTCTTCTTGTGGAAGTTGAAGTTCTTCTTCTTGTAGGGCTTATCTTCCTTCTTGTCATCTTCACTTGAGTCATCTTGTACACCCTTCTTGTTTTTGTAGTTCTTGTAGTTCTTGAACTTGTCTTTCTTCTCTTCGATGCATGTATGAGCTAGATGACCAAGAATGCCATAATTGTAGCACTTCATTTGGGAGATTGGTTTCCTTGAAGAGTTTATGAAGAATTTCTTCTTCTTTGAGTCAAACTTGACTCCATTCTTGTTTAGCCTCTTCAACATATTGGTGGTCTTCTTCACCATGAGAGCGATGTTGTCTTCATCATCTTCATCACTTGAGTCCTCAACCACCAATTGTATCTTGCACTTCTCTTTGGTGGAAGCTTTGAGGGCCAAGTCTTTCTTCTCCTCTTTCTCTTTGTCTTTCTTCTTGGAGGAGGATGAAGAACCGCCATCACCGATCTTCATGTACATCTCATAAGCATTGATCTTGCCCAACACTTGTGTTGGTGTAGAAGCGGAGAGATCTCCTTGGTGAAGAACGGTGACGATGTGACCATACTTGTCAATTGGCAAGACATAAAGAATCTTGAGCACCACATCAGCGGGTTGCATTTAGGTGAGCCCAAGTCCATTCAACTCCTCTACAAGAATATTGAGACGTGAGTACATTTCATTAGCATTCTCATTAGCAAGCATAGCAAAGGAGTTCAACTTAGCCATGACCAAATGGTAGCGTTCCTCACGCTCACATTTGGTCCCTTCGTGTAGCGCACAAATGTTTGTCCAAACATCGTATACGGTTTTGCAATTCCGCACACGGTTGAACACATCCTTGTCAATGCCACGGAAAAGAATGTTCTTTGCTTTGGCATTGTTCTTCTCAAAGAAGGGATCCTCGGCGAACACGGTGCCACCTATGGTAGCGGCTTTGTGCAGACCGATATCCACGGCCTCAAGGTAGGCCTCCATCCGCACTTTCCAATAAGGAAAATCATCCCCATCAAACATGGGTGACGGTCCATCCCCATGGGACATCTTGCTCTAGGCGGTGAAGCCTAAATTAGAGCAACAAAGCTTTGATACCAATTGAAAGGATCAAGATGCCCAAGAGGGGGATGAATTGGGCTTATTTCAAATTTCTAAAACAAATATGAAATCCTATCAAGTGTCAATCACCCCGTGCCTAACGATTCGTGTGCCTTAGACTATGAAAGCGGTAGCAAGCCAAGGAAAGCGAAAACACCCTACACAATTCTAGTATGAAAAGAAGAACAAGTGTGAAATGTAATGCGGTATGAAAGAGCTAGGGAAAGAGATTCTTGACACGGCGACGTTTTGCCGAGGTATCAAGGAGTCGACACTCTCCCTAGTCCTCGTTGGAGCACCTCGCAAGGTATTGCTCCCCCTCAATCCCGCGCAAGGGATGAGTGCTCTCTACGGGCTGGTTCTTCGCCACTCCGGCTTGGTGAACCGCCCACAACCGATCACAAGTCGATGAAGAAGGGCCGCCGACAATCCTTCTGGCGATCACCTTCCTCCAAGCACCACCGGACCGTCTAGGTGATGTCGATCACCAAGAGTAACAAGTCTTGATCTTCACTTGACTCACTTAAGCTTCACAACTATAGTGGATGCACACTTGAACTCTTAGATGAACTAGAGGAGAGAAAGATGGATGGATTCACGAATCACTCTCTCTCTCTCTAGGGCTCTTGCTCTCTTACCAACCTTCTCAAAGAACTCAACAACTCAAATGAGCAAAGGCAAGGTGGGAAGGCAAGGGGTGGGCTATAAATAGCCCCTCTCAAAAACTGTCTCGGGCTGAGAAAACTGTTTGTTTTAAGTTGGCGACGGACGCTCCGTCGCTAGGCGACGGACGCTCCGACGCCCTGCCCAACGGCTAGTTCTTGTTCACGTCAACAGGCGACGGACACTCCGTCGCTTGGCGACGGACGCTGCGCTTCAGCATCCGGCGCCAACTGGCTGCTCTCGGGATTCTGGGAAAAAATTCCCGGACGCTCGCTAGCGTCCGATGCCCATGCGACAGATGTGTTCGTCGCAAACTGGACGTCTCTGGAGCTCTCTGCTGGCTCGACGGACGCTGCGTAAGCATACGTCATCGTCCGGCGCCAGCGTCTGGCGCGCCGCACAGCGTCCGGCACCTCTGGCCTTAGCGTCCGACGTCCAGAAAAGCTCTCTCTCAACTTCGTTTTTCGTCGCGATGAAAATGGAAGTTATTCTAGGCTATCTTACGGTCACCATAGGCTTGCTTAGAGCTAAGGAAGTCAAGTGTGCACCACACCTAAGTCATGAAGCTCTCCTAAGTCAAGCTACTAGTCTAGACCCCCCTTGATAGTACGGTCAAAGATCAAATAAAGCCCTATCTAATTCTAAGTGTCCTTCATCTACTTATGGCACCTAGACCTATCATTCTAGGGTCTTCAGCATATCGTCTTTGAAATCCGAAACGAAACGATATCCATTTTGGGGGCTTAGTGATAACCATTGATGCCCATTCATATTGATCACTATGGCTAAGCTACGCATAGCCTCTACAAAACACACATTAGCCATAATAATCTCTTATTGCCGTTAATCACCGAAATCATTAGGGCCATAATTCTTCAAACCGCCTGTAGAAATCGATTTCTACAAGTGGTTCCTTAAGACAACCACCACTAGAAATACTGTGGGACCCTGATTTTTTTAATTTTTGTAAAAAACCTCGGATGGAAAAACTTTCTACATGAAAGTTGTAGATCTTGAAAAGTTATGAAACTTTGTAGTTGACAACTTTTTCATTTAAAATCATATTGTCATCGAAAAATACGTTTGAATGTGTCAAATTTAAAATTCAAAATTTTGTAAACGACCTCGGATGGAAAAACTTGCTACATGAAAGTTGTAGATCTCGAAAAGTTATGAAACTTTGTAATTGACAACTTTTTCATTTGAATTTTTTTAGTGTCTCAAACAATCAATTTACACTCGGTTTAGTATAGAATATGAGGAAGTAAAACGAAATCTAAACATAAGTGACTTATGGGTGGAGTGGTAGAGGAGGATACGCGCGAGGCGTGGAGACGGACGGACGGCTCACTTCTCAGCCCCTCCCAGAATTTATTTTGTTTTTTCTATTTTTAAAAACCGATTTCTGGACAAATATTTCTACAGGCGGTTCACAAGCAACCGCCAATAGAAATGCTCCATTTTTACTGGCCTCTCCCACAGGCGGTTTGGAAAAACACCTGTAGAAATACGTTTAGAACCGCCCGTATAGTATCCACTACTGATAGTATCGTTGTGTCCTAGTGATTGAGCCCTACCAATAATAAGCCATGTTATATGTATACCCATTTCAATCCTTAATGACCAAGGCAAAACACATCTCATCCTAGGGAGCCCTACATGTTGTATCTATCATGGGTACTCCATAAAGGGGGCTTAGGTCACACACTCAAGGCACGATGTAATTTGAAGACCTTATCGGCATCTCATTCGGCTCCTTCCTCACAACTCACTATTATTCATCCAAGATTATCTCACCAAGAAATATCCATTATTGACACCACTTCCTAATGACCTCAGCCAAGCCAAATCATACTCTACCATCCATGATAAATTCAGAGTATAATTCATTCATTCATTTACTTATTATTAGCTCTATGTGTTTCCTCATTAATTAAACTCAAATAAACATTGAAACTATTATGTACATTTTCCTAAATATTTATATTTGATGTTTCATATATTTCATTTTTTAAGAGATAGAAGTTCCGTATATTTTGACATGCCGTATTAATTTATGAGAATTTTCATGTTTATTTTCTCATCCACACATGATTTTTTGTATTCCTTTCTTATTTCCTTGATTATTTGTCCCTTCAACAGCTGTCAGTATTTTCTTCATCGTTCTATTGGGTTTCCTTTTTGTCGATGCTATCCTTGAGAGAGCCTAGAAAAAACGGCGTGAGCTTTATCATCAGAAAAACAATAGAGGTTGGGGCTAGGCTACTGGTTTGGGAAGCCGTCCACAGGAAAAGAGAGTGAATTGTTGGTGCACATGAGCTTGCACAACCGACAAAACATACTAGGCGTTCAATGACGTGACATTTCAACACCTCATGTCTTTTTGGATGTGAATGTATTTCTCTCAAACTACATGTGTCTTGACGTGTATTTAAACTAATGTTCACTTTAGATACATGTGTAGGTCTCGATGTGTATCGAATAAGTTATTGCTAAAGACTGTAATTGTGATTTGAGTAGTTAATAAGGGTCTTTTTTTGAACTAAATAAATAAATAAAAGTGAAATGCACATGAAGTTCTTGAACTTTTAAAAGAGTCACGTAGGTCAATGAACTCTAAAAAATGCATTTTTAATTCCTAGGTCCATACTAATCAGTTGGACTTTTTTTTTGACGTGGCATGCGCATGATATGTAGTTTAACACTTAACTCCTCGCATTTTATGTTTCCTTTAGAAAATAGACGACCCTCCCTATGATTTGGCAAAGAGCATGTCCATGTCCTCCAAGCTCCACCCACTAGTCTCTGGCAGGGTACACGAACACGAACGCGGCTGCTGCCATACCAGCAATGCAAATAGGAAAGAAGCACCCAAAGGCAAGGTGATCTAGTCCGCGAGAGATGAATGGTCATGGTCACCAAGTCCACACGGCAAGGATATATGGAGAAGCGGGCGCCGCCGGCCGATTCGGTCAGAGAAGAGTGTTACCGCCACGAGGATGAAGCTTGAATTGACCACTCTTGGCAATGGTGGCAGTAGTGGCACCGAGGATGCATGGCACCAGCCGGCTGTTGGCGTCGATGCCGGGCGTCTGCTGCAAGAACTGCAGACCGACAACATGCATGCAGATGATGATCCAGCGCACATATTTTCCGTATGCCGCACGAGCGAATCTCCTTCCACACGCGCCGCCGCCTCTCGACGGCTTGTTTGATCTCCTAGCTGGAGGCGGACAGATCGGCCTCATCAGCTGGGGTGTGTGTGCCTCCTCGTAGCGCCTGACATGGCAAAGTAGGCCGCGCCCCGCGGCGAGGAACGCAGGTGACCCAGTGGGCCGGGAGCGCTGCAGCGCACCGACGATGGCAAGGCAAACATGCATGCATGATGCGCCAGCCGCGATATACGTGCACTCGTATCAGGTGGGCTAACGCATAGTTCTACACGTACTCCTAGCTAGTAATAAGCGATTGGAGCCGATCGACGTTGACAAATTACACATCTGCAGACGAGCTAGAAACCAACAACCAACGGTGCAGGCATACTACCGTACCATCTAGCAAGGGCGACAGCGTCGACGACAGGACGCCACGCGTGGACGCTGGGCGCAATATAAGCCAATAACGCGGGAGAACGAGGAGAACCCAACCGGACCCCGGCGGTGCTGGTGACGAAGCGCTCCAGCCAGCAGCCATGACCCATGAGGAAGGCAATTGGCTAGCACGAGCGTGCCCCCGCGCGGCCCAGGAAGTCGATCGCCCGCCCGCCCATCCGGCGCGACCAACAGGTTCGTGGACCCCGGCCCGTGACCGTGAGCACCTCGGAGAGAGGCCAAGGTCCTGCCGGATGAACCGTTGCACTTGCACGCACACTCTCCTCTGCTGCTCCTCGCCCCAATCTAGTCCGTTCATACAGACACGCGTCGACCGATGGAGGCACCGCTCCCCTTCTCTCTCTCTCTCTCTCTGTCTTCCCGCGGCTCTCCCTGCTTCTGCCCGCTGCATAAAGCAAGTCTGCCAGCTTGCGCTGCGCAGCGCAGCGAGGCCAGCCTTCCCAAGTTCCCCCTCTCAGCCTTCTTCCCTGGAAGCCTCCGCCTCCGCCTCACTCCAAAACCCCAAAACCCCAAATCCCGGCACCCCAGCCGCTCCACCATGGCGGCCTGGAGCAGTAGCGACTACGACAAGGGGATGGCGGCGTCCTTGCGCATGATCGCCTCCGCCATCGGGATGCAGACCGGCGGACTCAGTACGTAAAACGACTCGCCGTCGCCAGAGCCCGGAGCTGTTCCCTTTTATGTTTCCTTGTTCGCGCTTCGATTCGTCCCGCCGTAGCGTGGCGTGGCACGTGGTTGATGCTTGCCGCTCCTCCCCCCTTCTCGTGCAGGTTCCGAGACGGTGGACCAGATGAAGCGCACCGTAGCGTCGTCGGATTGCGACGGGACGAACTTCATGGGTGAGAATGAGATCGGCATCCCACGTCTTCCTCCCTTCCCCCCGAAACGGCACTGCCAATTTTTTGTTAAAGTTGTGGGTTGCCTTGATTCTGATTAAAGTCGTGGGTTTTTGTTTTATCTGTGGCATAGCCGCATATTATATAGTCGAATCGTGTTCTCCTGCTGTGCTGTGCAAGGAGGGGCGCGCTCGTGGGGTAAGCGTGTCCCATATTTGCTCACGTATATGGTGGAGTGGGGAGGGAATGAGGGATGGTGCAATTGGTAGTCTCATGTCATGTGTAGTGTGTGGTGTCAATCATGATTCATGGTTAGCTGGCAAAAAAAAGCACATGATTCATGGTTGGGGACTTGTTTCAGACACAACCACAAAGTGGTTTCATTTTCTCTCTACATGTTAAGTTAAGATTTTTATGCATGTACGATGAGTGATACTACTGATAACTGAGACAAGATTTTTGTGCATGTCTGTTGAGTGGTACTCATGTTTTCATGCTCTGCTGCTTTTAAATATGGCTTTCTTATAGGCCATGCATTGTTATGTTGTGAACTGTGATTTTTGGAAGGTGCACATTCCCCTGGTTCTTATAATGTTATACGCAGTTATCTCTTATGAACATAGGGTTATACTTTTTAGAAGTTTCTCTCTTACATGTTTTCTGTTTGTTTGGGTCTTGTAGAAATGCTTGACAGAATGGCTGAAGACCCTGACGAGGAGGAGCACCTGGGGCCACTGCATGATGCGGCAAAGGCGGCCAAAATGGATGTTTGCAAACACCTGGTGGAGAATCTTGAATTTGATGTTGATGTTCGTGCTAATGATGGATCGGGTATGTGTTTCCTAGGTTCGAGTTCATTATTTTCTGCTTGATCTGTAATATGGTAGTTTTTTTATGTGATGCATATCTTAACTGGTGATAATGTGAAACTTTTCTGTGTGTATTACTAATATATTTAGCCTATAATTTCAAATCCGGATGCTCTTTTTCCTTCAAAAAAAAATCCTGGATGCTCTAGTTTTTCTTAGCTTATGGTTTATCATGTGATGCTGTCACGATTGTGACACTGTTGAACTCGTGCGATATGGATATTTCTTTCAAGTATGAACAAAAAGTACCATTCATTCCTATCTTTTATGTGCTCTTCTTGAAGAGTTTAAATCTTTCTTTAGTTCCTCCTATTTTACATTGGTTTAAAGGGCACATTGTGCAATTGCTGGTACAGTTTGTCCAGTTATTGGTCCTCTTCTATAGGTATATTCTCAGTTTTTTTTGGTTTCTTTTATTTATGTGGCATTGGTGTAATTTAATCACGGGACACGCTAATTGGTTTCTATGTTATGTTAATAATATGTTTCTAGATGACACCAATTGCAATGCCTGTTTCTAATGATACCATATTGTAAATATGGTGTTTCTGTACGATTTCTGCTAATACTGTCCCGAAAATGAAATATTTCAAGTTACTAATATAAAGTCTCAATGGAGATGGAAATGTTTTTCTGAACCAGTGCTTCACATTTGCTAAAATTGTAACTATGGAATAGTACGATGTACTGGTGAACCTTTTATTCCTTCTCTTTGCCGTGGTAGTCCACAAAGACGGGTCTGACTTTGCCTTTTGTTACACTTTGTTCAGGGAAGACTCCTTTGACTTGTGCAGTGTCATGTGGCAAAGTGATTGCTGTGAGGTATCTTATTGCCAAGGGTGCAGATCTTAATAAGCAAGATGCCATGGGCTTTACTCCTCTGCACTATGCTGCCAAACGAGGTTCCCCTTTCTGTGATGCCTCCATTTCTACTCACACTTCTTATGTTTATTTTAATTCATCACTGCATAGTGCATAGAATTTATATCTGGTTACAATCTTACATAATGATCGCCTAAACATTTCTTATGTGTTAACAACATGAATTAGAGCTCCTGTATATTGGGGACTGATAGTATCTAAGAGGTGGTCGGATAAGTTTGTTATTGTAACACTATTGTATGTTTCTCGTTTTTTTCCAGGGTACAATGGAATAGCACGTTTGTTGCTCTCTAGAGGAGCTAATGTTGATGTGGAATCTTCTGAAGGGACACCGCTGCATGTTTCTGCTGCACGTGGGAGGTTTGGTGTCATGGAGATTTTATTGGAGCACCACGCAGATGTAATTATTAATACAAACTTTTAACTTCCAACATGGTGGGTGGGGTATTATTTGGTTTGGCAGGGGCTGAGGGATTGGAAATTGTGCTTAGCTTTTCCCCAGTTGCACCTTTTTGTGGGGACATAAGATTTTAGTGCCCTGAACCCAAACAAGGATGAAATGTTCACTGTACTTTATATTTGCGACATTAGACTTCATTTCATTGTAGTCTTCTTTTATATGTTTGACTGGGACTTTTACCATACCCTGTGCATCCATGTTTAGTTAGCCATCCTACATTTCTACCTGCCATTGGTTCGAAATTATGCTATTGAATTGATTGTTCTCATCAACATATGCTGCTTTAGAGGGTCTTCTTGGGGGTAAATCTGCAGCTGTTTGTTTTCGACAATGTACCTGCTATTCATTCAAAATTATGCTGCATTGAATTGATCTATCTTATCAATTTATGCTTCTTTAAAGGGTTTTCTTGGGATAGATATTGCAGCTGTTTGTTAACTCTTTTTGCAGCCAGATAGGGTTTCCCCAGATCTTTGTACACCCCTGGCTAAAATTCTCTGTGCCACATATGAAAAAGCCAGTCCATCTGCTTGCTTAAAGTGCATGAAGCTCCTTGTCAAGGTGGTACCCAATTTGCTTTCTTTATATACTGATCAATTGAGAGAATCTTGAAACATCCTTTTATTGAATTCAGTACTAATTGCTAATCCAGGCTGGTGCTGATTTGAATTCGACAAATCCTGATACTCCATTAGTTATAGCAACTAGCAGAGGCATAAATGAGTGTGTTGATTACTTATTGGAGGTTGGCGCTGATGCAAATATTCCAATCAAGCATGTGAGCTTTTATCTACACTCAATTCTTCATTTTCTCTCCTTTTTTGTTCTTTTGGTAGGACTTGAGGAAACAATTTCATTTGTAGGAGAATTCTAACTAGTTATGTAATAAGAGTTCTCTTGTTTAAAATAGTTCCTTTTGTTCTTTATTTCGTTATAGGGCCGTAAAACACCAATAGAAATTGCTGCAAAGTCTGGAAGAAGAAATCTTGTTGAGAGATTATTTCCTTTCACTTCACCCATTCAAACCATTTCAGACTGGAGTGTTGAAGGAATCCTTGCTTATGCAAGATCAAGGCAATCAAAAGACAAGGTAATAGAACATGTCATTTAGTCATTTTTGTTGAATATTCTTCATCTGCATGACTCAGTCATTCTTTGAGGCCATCACTTCTGGATAAGCAAATAACTTAGCCAAATAGCATTCATACAAGAGGTTGTAGGGTAGATTGGAGTGCAAGCAGAGTGGAGAATCCGTAGCTTGTGGATATATTGTTGAGTTCACATGTGTTGTATTTGAACTTGTGTTACCTGGAGTTCGGATTATTTATTTATTTATTCTGAAAGAGGTGGGTTGTTCGGAACTTCAGATTATAGAGCTAAACCATGCATGTTTCCTGAGGCAGCATGGTTAGGAGAACATGTCTGCCTGCACCCATGCACACTAAAGACCACTTCTTGTAGACTCTACATATACGAGATGTTTATGATTACTCTTAAGTTCTAAATTGATGGTAAATCTTGTCCTTGTTTGGTACTGTACATCTGTTTTATATGGTAAACAGGTCTGATCTGTTTGTGGCTCAACTAATATGCAAGATTCTGGACAGATTTATACTACTACAGTTTCTGCTTATAAATAGTCATGTGTTTGCTGATTTTATACTTAGTTGTTTATACTCGCTCTGTCCACAAAGGAATGCATTCTAAAACAGTACCAAGTTAACGTATTTTGAGTTTGACTAACTACGTAACTATAAATAAAAATATCAATATTATAATATCAAATAAGTATAGTTAGATTTGTCGTGAGATGTATTTTCATAATACTTATTTGGCGTTATAAACAATAATAATGCACCTAGAATTGTATTCTTTTGTGGATAGAGGCAGTACTATTTTAGTAGACTATTTTAGTAGCCTTTGTGGTTGGTGTTGGTGTGTCTTTACTCTTTAGGAAATATTTGCTAAAACAGTGGCCTGGAAATGAAGGGAAACTATCTGAGTAAGCAATTTGGTAATAAGTGCTAAACTGTCATTCTAACGAATGTGGTTAGACTTTGCTAGTTTAAATGATCCTTTGACTTCCTGTAAAGCTGTTCAATCAAAAATATTTTTTGGTACTCCCTCCATTCCAAATTATAAGACGTTTTGTCTTTTATAGGTACATTGCTTTTACTATGTGTCTATGTACGGACATATCCAAGTGCATAGCAAATATTATATCTAAAAAAGCAAAATGGCTTATAGTTTGGAATGGAGGGAGTAACTTCTTGGTCCTTATGTAGCTCTGATAGCAGTTTAACCATATCTTGACTCAGAGCCAGAAATCTGATAAGGATACAAAAAATCAGCTGAACTCTAATGGTGAAAGATTGGTCAAGGAGGATACCAGTGCACCAACAGGCTGCACCGAGGTATGCCTAGTGCACATATTTCTATTGGAAATTGTGTTGGCAGTTGGATGCTGCTGCATTTTGGTTTCATCATTCTTTTTTATAGGATGCTGACCTCACTTTTTCAGCATCTGTATTTTTTTTCCTTTTACAATGGTTCATGTTTTCTTTATGGTAAAGGATAAATTAAGTGATGAAGATAGGAAGGCTCAGCTGAAATTACATGGTGGACAAGCAGTTAAAGGAAATGATTATGCTGGTGCTTCAAAATTCTACACTGAGGTATATCATTGTGTACTGTATTTTTCTAAGCACTTTCATTTACATATTATAGTGCAGAAACCACACTAATAGGTCAATAATAAATAAATTGCTAGTGGGACCAACTTTTAGTTTGTCTGTTTTACTTATTATTATTTGTTTATAAAGATGTAAGTTATCGGCTACTATTTCTTTACAAACTGTTCCATAATTTTTCCAGAAAAAAATTGTTCGATAATTTGATAAATCAACACATTGAGTTAATCAGTTAATTGGTTCTACTTTACTTTTTCTTGGATTGAATCGTTAACACTTGTGTTTCATTCAAAAGCCTTGTTGCTTAAATTCTTACATCAAGGATGATGAGCATTCTTACAAAAAGGATCATATTGTGATAAGTATTAATAAAATCAGTATGCCCAGTTTGATTTTGGGTGTGGTCTTTCGATTTGATTTTATCAGGCAATCATGTTGGACCCTGCCGACGCAACACTGTATTCAAATCGGAGCTTCTGCCATCTGAAAATTGGTGGAGCCAGGGATGCTCTGGATGATGCTAATACTTGCATAAGCCTGCAGCCTGACTGGCCAAAGGGTTACTACCGTAAAGGAGCTGCCCTCATGTCGCTTAAGGTCAGATGATACACCTTTCTAGACTCGTTCTGCTTTGAACACCACACCTCTCGTTGATCATATGCTCCATTTTTTTGTTCTTAGGAGTACAAAGAAGCACGTGATGTATTCATGGATGGGTTGAAACTGGATCCTTCAAATTTGGACATACAGAATGCTTACTGGTACTGTTCTTCCTATTGCCTTTCATATGTGATCACTACTCTTGAGTCTTGAAAGGTTGCTTGAAATGGCATTTCACATTTTCTACACCTAGCTTGTGGTAATCAAATGAAACATGTTTCAAAAATCATATTACTTGTACGCTTTGCCATGATATATTGTTGGTATAAAGTGTGAACCTATGATCTATGTGGACATTATTTTGCACAAATATGATTGCAAACTAGACAAATTGAACAGAATGGTACCATTTATGTGGACATTTTGTACAAAATTATTGTAAACTAGAGATATTGAACAGAATGCACCTTCGATTTTCAAGGCTTCTTAAACCAACTCCATTCACATTTCTGAATAAGCTTGCTGATTTTTCAGGGAGGCAGATGAGGCAATGATCAAGAAACATTCTACTGGACAAAGTGTCGATGAGTTACTTGAGTAGGCTTGGGCGAGTCATCTATTTGTTTCAGAAGTTTCTCGTACTTCTTATCATAAGGGGAATTGGATACGCTCTTATGTTACCGTGCGTGTCTCTGAAATGTCTTTTCTGTTGGTTGGACGTACTGTACTCACCTACCTACAGAGGTGTTTCTGAGCGGTGCCTGAACCTATGTTTCTGCCGCAACTTTGGCCAGTAGGCAATTGTGTAAGGACCTTTATGGATGATCTCCTTTTGCAACAAACAAATTTATCTGTAACATGATAGGCAGATGGTTCACTACTCACTTTGACCTTTATGGACCTATTGCTTGGATACCCATACGGTTCATCATCATTTTTACCTTTGGCGTATGATGGGAGATCAGAAGTTGGCCTTGGTTATTTTGTGAAGTGCATAGCCAGCAGCCAAGCATTATTGCTATCCTTTCGGACGGAGGAGCCAACGTAATGGATTGTTCAAAGGTCTCAAGATTTAGCTTGCTATGCATGATGTTTCATGTTGGTAAATAACAGTTTTCGAGACTAGATCCATAATTCCGTATGTATTACGACGGGGCGAAATAGTTTCACAAACTGGCTTGGTCCAGCACAGCTGAGGAAGGAATTGAAGGCAAATACAGAACCGATCACATCCAGCACATCAGTCATAAGCTTTGAGGATGCTTTACTCGATCGGACCCGACGGCATTAAGTCTGGGCAAAATACTCGATACCCATTATCCGAGTCTGAGGTATCTAATCTAAATTTAAATAGTGATTTTGATTACACGAAATTAGTTTGGGTAATTCGGGTAATATCTCCAGGTATTTAAACTACCCAAACTTCCATTATCCAAACCCGAACCCGAGGTATCCAATCTAAATTTAGATAGTGATTTTGATTACCCGAAATTAGTTTGGGTAATTCGGGTAATATCTCCCGTTATCCAAACTACCCGAACTACCCAAAGTTTGGTACGTGTTTTATATTTATCATGTATTGTTAGTTGAATACTTGAACTTATCACTTTATTAAAATATAATCCTCTCTTCTTAAACAAATTATTATAATATATTATTCTCTGCAAATTATTGTTCAAATTCTATACATTTGGTGCTGAAATTATGTATAAATTGCTTCTAAATTTTTATCTAGTTTGTTAATTTCTGTAAATTTAGGTATATCGGGTAATACCCGAACCTGAACTTGAGTTATCGGGTACTTGAATTTGTGGGTAGTGTTTTTTCAGGCTAATATCAAGTAACAACTTTCATTAACCGAATTATCCAACCCGAAAAGATGGGTAACCCGAACACCCAGTCTGACACGACATGCAGCTTGGGCGCTTGGCGTTGTGGCGAGCCCTCTAGTTGCCCAATAAATACACTTTTTCTTATATTATTATATAAAAAAGTAGAAGTAATCTAATGATGCTTTTCATTGTTAATGGTAAAATGTCCGGGCTCCAGCTCTCCAGTGCGAGAGTTCACGCCTGCAACACGAAATCAAAAGCACAACTGCACAAACGTCAGATCCTTGAACAATACTCCCCCTCCCTAAATAAATATTATTCTTGTCTTTCGAGAAGTCAATATTTTTAAAATATCGATAATTATGTATTAACATATATAAATAATTATGCTAAGTAATTAGTATCATCAGAAATATCTTTAAGTCTAGTTTTTTAACAAATTTATTTGGAGATAAATGTTGTATGTATTTTCTACAAACTTATTCAAAGTTAAGAAAGTTTGACCTGTGAACATCTCATAGCGTCGTCATTTTTTTTGGGACGGAGAGAGTATATACAGACCCATGCATATATGATGAAACATCAAAGCCAAAGCGCAAGAAATATGACGGTTCAGCCAGCTATCATAATAATCACTCACTTTCTTTTACCAATCATCACCATTATGTCATTTAGGATGATGCTAGCTACTCTATCTCGTAGGTTAATGCTTTACGCGTCTTGGTTTAGAGTCTCTGATGCGTTTTATAGTAGTGGACTCATCATCACGTTGGCTCTTCAATGGTTGGTTAAAATACATTCTTCAACCTTGATCCAGCGTGCATATAGGGGGTGTTTGGTTGAAGGCCACAACCAGCCACACCAAAGTGTGGCAACGTCACAATAATTGACTGTTGTTTGGTTCGTAGCTAGGAGATGGTAGCCACACGAAAACCAAGTTAATTTTTGGGTTGTGCCTCGCCTAATTGTGACTATTTTTCTAGTCCACAACTGGCCACAACTTTGACGGTGGCGAGCATATGGTATGGCGAGTGTGACATGCATCCAAGCAGGCTCATAATAATTTGATTCTCAATTTCAAACTACAAAACCGGGAAATGGGTGCCCTTCTACTGTTTAAGGTGATTCCAGTTAAGGAATCAAATATCACAAATTAGATGGCAGTTAAGGAATACAATGGTCCTGTTTGGATCACTATAGCTCAGCTAGAGCTAGAGGTTAGAGTTAGTTTGTAAACTAGCTCAAACTAGCTCTAGCCAAGGAGGTGTTTGAATCCAAGACTAGTTTGGGCTAGTTGGATAATAAATTATTTTTGCAAATCATCCAAATATATCCATGTGGGATCTAGTTTTAAAGTATTTATTGTAACGAATTCAATGGTGTAATTAGAATTTTATTTGGATATTTGGTTTGTTATTTATAACATTTTTTTTAGTTGCATATGAGGTGGGTCCTACTTTCCACAACAACTAGTCCAAACTAGCCCAAGTAATCATCTCTTTAGGGAGCTAGTTTTTTAGGTGAGCTAGTTGCAGCTAGCTCAATCTAGCTCTCATCTTTGGATATTTTTGGGTTAATTAAGTGTAAACTAACCCAAACTAGCTCTAGCTTTAGGATCCAAACAGAGCCAATATTTTTTTTATGGTAACCAGAGAATCGGTATAAGGTTTGATGGCAATGAGCAAATTATCTCCAAGTTAAATACGGCCCAAACCCGTCGAGGTCACCATTTCGGCATACCGCATACCCCACGTTCCCCCGCCCCTGCCTCTTCGCTTTCCCGCTTCCCGCCTCCTTCCCCACGAAGCCACCGCCAAAACCCCAAAACCGAAGCATCGCCGTCGCCGCGCCGCGCCGCGGAAATCTCAGAATGGAACCGCCGCAGCCACGGCCTGCAGGTGGCGGCGTGGACAAGTACGACTTCTACTACTGGCTCGGGTGCCAGATCCTCGGTACGTGCGGTTCCCCCGTCCTCCCTCCCTAAAACCCTAGTTCGTGCCACTTGCCCAGGCGGCGTACTAACGGCGAGTGGCTTCGGTTGTTCCGTCCTGCATCCAGTCTTAGGCGACTCGATTAAGGGTAAGCTGGTCGAGGCGATCCAGGACGGAAATGTCGACCGCCTCAAGGGTAAGGAAGATTCGTTGATTTTGCCTCCCTGTTGTTTTATACTTGCAGCACATATTCTCATCGTGATTCTTCTCTGACATCTTGTGCTCAAGGTCTGGTGAGTAGCATGAAAAAGAATACCAGAACCAAGCTTGCCAAAATGAATATTGATTGCATGGGGCTACTACATGTGGCAGTGTTCCTAGGAAAACTGGAGGTATGCAGGTACTTTGTAGAGGACCTCAGGTTTGACGTGGATTGCAGTGACTTCTGTGAAGGTTAGTGATTTTCCTGTGCCAGGTTAATCGAATTCGTGCTCCTGTTTAAATTAAATCATATAAGTTGTTATAGACCTAGTAAATTTCGTTTCTCTTTGCAAAAGCCAATTTACCTGGCCGACTAAGCACATTGGTGCTTGCATGATAAACTTTTTAGTGTAATGTAAATCTAGCCATATAATCTTTTTCCAGTCCCCCATATTCACATATCCGAGATGTACAAAGCTCCCACATTCTTTTGGCAAAGTTCTGGTCAGCCTTGCCCTTACTGTACAATTCCTCGAAAAACTTCAATTTCTCTTAGCACTGGCTATAGCATGGTGTACTCAATCAATGGATTTTAGTACAAGGATATAATATAACAGCATAATGTCAGTGCTGGAGACAGAAACAAGGAAGTTAGCATTTTCACCCCCAAAACATTCAGAACATCAATTACCTATATACAAGTAGTATTATGCGGAAAAAGGCAATTACTCTATATCTCTAGTCTGTAAGTAAATTTGAGTATTCGACTGAGTAATTTAGGTGTGTTTGTATTTCTTGTTATAGGACTGATGGGCAGTTCAAAGTGATAAATATATAAGTTATCAAGTCTAAAAACCCTAAGTTTTTGGGACACTTGATTGCCTATCTGAATGGCCCACATCAGGATAAGCACATTAGAGCTTATCTGCTTAAATGTTAATCCGATTTATTAGGCGAAAAAGGGCTGAAAGGAGTAGGGAGACTGGAGACAGGTTTTTAATGTCTGCATTAGTGAGCTATGAAGGTTGACATTTCAATTGTTTCTTTAATTTTTCTTTGTTTACATGCCATTAAAAAAATTAAGCAACGTATCAACACCCAAATATCTATATCTATTGGACTAGTATGGAAGCAAGGCTGACGGGCCCTTACTGGAATTACAATAAACATGCCATCTTTAATGAAAGCGAGTTATGGAGTCTAAATATCGTGTTTGTTGTTTCATTCCGTTTGTCCATAAAAAGGCACATGCGAACACATAGCCTCCCTTCCTAAATCCTAAAATTTATACATCGAAACACACATGCACAGATGCACACGCAGGTGCAGCGTGCCATTCTATGGCCATCTAGTAGTGAAAGGTCTTTTAAATATTGTGAGATGGGGGCGCAGTGCTCTAGATGCCATTATATATTCTATTATACTCTTCATTGTTACTGCTGCAATTATTTTATCCATTAGTTGAGAGAACCAGAGATGCTTCGGACCTGGCAAGGTTGTTCATGTTATTTTTGCAGGTTCAACACCTTTGGGTTGTGCAATATTATTTGGAGAAGTGGCTTGTGCGAGGTTGCTTCTTGACCATGGAGCTGATCCAAACAAGATGGACGAGACAGGCTCTGTTGCCCTGCACTGCGCTGCAAAAAATGGTATGCCTCTAGATATGCTTATCAATATAAATGTTTCTAAATATGCAAGAATAAACCTAGTTGTCACTTGTATGTTATCATTTTATCACTTTATACTGCTTTGTTTCACCCTTGCGGCTAAAACAATATGTGAATTGTCTATCTGGAGTGTGCCTTAATAATAACACCAGTTATTCTTCTCACAAATTACAGTCACCAGATTATTGTTCCATGCAACCTTTGATCTTCCCCATAATTTGATCACCCATTCATCAACTGTACAGGAATTAGTAACATTCCAACTGTTTTTTCAATACCTGGAATTTTCATACCATGCTAACATGCTTTGAAATGATGCACCATACCATAGATCACCAGCATTCCAATTACTGTGACTTTTATATCATGATATCTGCCCATTGTGGTTGACACAGAGGTCAGTATAAATGAATCCATCACTCTTGGGTATATGCTGCAAGCCACAATCTTTGAAATTGCAATTTGACTGCTATGCATTTAATTGTTTTGTTGTAGCGCAGTTAAAAATGAATCACAATTTGTTGCTTCTGCATAGCATGTCTGCATCTTGAAGTGTTAAAACTTATCTCATGAATGGTACAGCCAGATTATTTTTTCTATGGAACACATTAGCATACATTATATAGGGATTTATTGTTACTTTTTCTCCAGTTGTGTCCCTGACATCTCTCTATATTTTATATAGGGAATGGGAATTATTGCGGCTGTTGTTATCCAGAGGAGCCAGAGTTGATATTGCTATCCCTCAGGGACACCACTACATATTGCTGCTTCCTATGGGAACTCTGTTGCTGTAAAGATCTTACTGGATCACCAGGCCGATGTAATAAGTGGATTTTGACATTTCTTTTATAAACTTTCTGGTAACATCGCTTCAAATTTATGTTGGATATGCTAGTTTATTGTCGTATTTTTGATATATGGATGTAAAAGAATTACCAACTTCTGGGTGAGATCGTTGACCATGAATATGTTAGTTTTATGGGTTCTCAATAGTTTCAAGACCATACATACAAATTTGAAATATTAAATATCTCCATAAAGTAGGATACTGGTTAGCTCTTACATTCTGTTCCAAATTCCCAACATTATTTGCATTAAAGTTTCTACATCCTGTTTATCTCACTTTTGTGTTGGGGGTTACCTTTTTTCTTTTAATTTGTAGCCAAACATCATTTCAGAAGTGTCAGGCAGCCCTCTGGTATCAGCTCTTCAATCTACTAAATTTGTGAATGAATCTGATTCATTGGAATGTGTGAAGCTTCTCATCAAGGTCTAGTATCCTGTCCCCCTTAGCTTCGTTGTGTTGACTAATGAGTGATTGGAACCGATTAATTATGATAAGATATAAGCGGGTTTGATCACCTGATTTTTCGACTTATTTGATTGCTGCATTGACATTTTGCTTGCCCACAGGCCGGTGCTGATGTGAATTCTGGCAATCCAAACACTCCCCTGGAGGTAGCAACTATGAATGGCTTGACTGATTGTATTAAGTGCTTACTGGAGGCAGGTGCAGAACCTAACATTGCAAAGAATCAGGTGAATTTTGATTCTTCCCAATTTCTTGCTGCTTGTAGGGAACATGAAATGCAACAGATAAGACTGACAAGTACACAGTCACATTATCACCTATTCTACGGGATTACATGAATTACTTTTGTCCCTACGTAAATTAATCTCTTACGATCAACTTCCTGATTTTAATATGATCTACACTTCAAAAAAACATTTAGGTATGAAATTATTCTGGTGGGAAACCACTCATAAAATCGTGTGTGGTTGTATTAATCAAACTTATTGTGATATGTTCTTCTTTTACTTTATAGTGTGGTCAGAGGCTGATATGGATTCAGTAGGGTAGCAGGAAGAACCAGTTGCTCCGCTCCCTCGGGAGGCTTGGAATACTTCTTAGGTTCTTGCATGATTGCCCTAGGACTCATCAACTGCCTTTATAAACCAGGCACCTAACAAACCCACTAACATTTAAGTGAAAGAATTGAGAATAGAGGAACCAGGATGAGTTTGCTTGTTGATCTGTCAGTTTACTGATAATTTCATCATACTACGCTTGGTTTACTTTGTCTTCATTATTTAGGTTGATAACTATGGTAAAACTGCAAAACTTAAGCTGAAATTAGATGGTGACAAGGCTGTTGGTAGAAAGAACTACCTTGCTGCATCAAAGCTCTACACTCAGGTGAGTTGTATCAGTATATTTGTAGTTGTAGTACTACTCTATTGTTGATGACTTGATCTGTGGTTGCACTAACATCTACTTTAGTAGAGGGTGTACTATTTTTGTTTACCCAGTGTGCAAGAATCAGTTTAGAACAATTGTGAAGGATCAATTTAGCATTGTGTTATTGCTGGCTGACAAAGAATTTTTGTCGTCTTGTGTTTAACTTTGCCTATGATAAACCTGATATGTTTGGACATTTGAACAACCAAAGTTCCGCTAGGCGCTCGTGGCGCGACTACGCGCGGCGCGACTACGCGCGAGTCGGGGGTGTCCGCCTCGCCTATGGGGGTAGGCGGACCCCTAGGCGGCGGCGGCTCGGCAGCAGCACCGGTGGAGGTGGAGGAGCGCCTGGCGGAGGTCGCCTGTGGGGGAGGAAGAGCTGCGAGCGGCGACGGGCGCTCGGGCGGTGGAGGTGGCGTCGGAGGAGGAAGAGAAGGGAGGTGGTGGAGGCGGCAGGGAGTTGACCGGCGGCGGCGTGCGGCGTGCGGCCGGAGGCTAGGAGCTGCGGGCGCGGGGAGAGAGGGAGGAGGCGGCGGTGGAGGTGGAGGTGGCGGCGGAGGAGGAAGAGACGGGCGGGGAGGGAGGGAGACCGGCAGAGTTGCGGCGTGCAGGTGCGGCTGTGTCGGCGGGAGGAGATCTCGCGCGGTGAAGGGGGAGGAGTCCGGATGGGGTGGATGGATAAGGTGGGAGAGTAGATAAGGTGGGCTACTGGGCTTTTTTTATGGGCATTTCTTTAACTTTAGGTCCATAGATCTTCTACTTTTTTCTTTTATTTGTATAAATTAAAACGCCTAGGAAAACGCCTAGGAACGCCTAGGCGCGATTAATCCCACCTAGGCTCTAGGCTAGGGTTCGGCGCCTAGCGAAACTTTGTGAACAACTAATGTACAAAGCATAAAATGACATGGTTGAAGCTATAAAACTTGGTAGAAAGACATCAATTGACTTGAAAAAACTATGGTGGACAGTTAATTCATCATTTGTGGCATTCCTTAATGATAATAGCATACCCTCCCCTCAGTCTCTGAATGGAGAAGGATCCAAACTTATTTATGCAGCCACCCTTCAAACCAAAATCAAATTTGTGTTTCCGAGTTTATCTTAACATGGCTAATTTGTCTGCGGTGTGCTGTACTGTTCATGTCATCACATGGACTACAACAGTGCTGCTGCCAGCTGCCCATGACATTTGCACAAAGATGTAGCTTTGTCTGCTTTCATTGAAAGTAGGTATTATGTTGCTCACAAATGTCTCTATTTTAATGCAGGCAATTGAGCTGGACCCTGATGATGCAACATTGTATTCAAACAGGAGCCTTTGCCATCTAAAAATTGGCGAGGCAAACAAGGCTTTGCTTGATGCCAATAGTTGCATAAAGATACGACCCGAATGGTTGAAAGGTTACTACCGGAAAGGCGCTGCTCTCATGTCACTCAAGGTTAGATATAAATAATAATTTAATGTTATATTCCAAGTACTATTTTTATGTCACTTTGTGGTATATTTATCAGCCCCACTCTATACCTATAGGAGTACAAAGAAGCATGTGATGCTTTCTTGGCTGGACTGAAGTTGGACCCTACAAATGTTGATATGGAGAGGATGTTAAGGTAACCATCTTAGACTTGGTTGCCTTTTGTTGCCATCTTTCATGGACATCCCTAATTGCTCTGTGTTGTCTTTACATGATCACAGAGAGGCAATTGAGGCCATGAAGAAGGACCATGTTACTACATAGGGCCTCCACTATCAATAAGAGAAACTGGCAACTTGCGGGCTCTATGCTGTCATTTTGTATAGCTATATGTAGACAGTTGTGCGGACTAAAACTATTACACGGAATTGTCTAAAATTGTAGTAGAATTGCACTATTTTCCGAACTTCATTTCTCAAACCAAGCGCCCCTTAACTACCCCAGGGTCTTTGTGTTTTAGCAATATATACTTTTGAAACCTAGCTCTTCCACGCTAATGGGGAGATAAGCAAAGTTGGCAGCTTGAATTTGAACTTTCAAGTTCAAATGGTCTTCCTTCTTCAACCCGTCAAACTTATAGCCTATATTGCTCTGAAGATTTTCATATGCCGCATGGTTTGCTTTCACGTGAGGCAGTGGTGTACTTAGACCCTAGCTCTGGTAGTTCGCTTTGCTAGAAACTTCGTCTTGAACTTAGTCCTAGCTCCATTTGAGTTCTGGGTCAGACTATTGTCTTGCTGTGTTTGCACTTTCAGTATCTGTTTGTTTTTTGCTTGTGTTAATTTTGTTTCTCCTAAAAAACTATTGTTTGTTTAATTATATATATTCGCAGCGAGGTTCATTAGGCAACAGAAGGATCATGTACGTTGGAAAATAGTTTCATCACCATGTTGCTGACTTGCTGTGCGCTGCTAGGTGGACCATTTTGTTGAACCCAGCTGCAACAAGTGTGGTCACCAAAAAAAAAACAGCAACAAGTGTGTGTAGTCATTAGTTAAATACCAATAAACTTTGACACGGTGACATGTATGTTATCCATTTCTTTCTGCATATTTTCGGGGCCACGCTTTGATGTGTCATGCAACAATGTGCTGACTTTATAAAGTTTTGTTTTCAAAATTGCTATAGTATATTCTCTCGACAATTTTCCTCTCACATTGAATTTTTATTCCTCATTCATCTCTTCCTCTTCTCCGACTTCATCCACACCTCAAAAGATGTTAACATACAGAGTTCATCGTTAGGGTTTTCTAAGGAAATGTCATTATTGGAGGGAGCTTCGTCGACAACAGGCTAGCCGAATGGATGTGCGAGCGCAGACGTAAGGGTGTTCGAGTCAGCGCTAGCCGCCAGCCATATGAGATGGAGTAGGCTAGTTGGACATGGTAAATTGCAAAGGCGAAAAAACAGGTTAGGCTAGTGAGTAGTGATGGAGTGGATGATGGTGACAGTGGATGCAACTAGGGACACGTTCAGCACGCAAATCGGAGGTGCTCAAGGTAGCTTTGAGCATGAAAAGTTTTGTGTAGGCACCGTGCGTCTTAGAGACAGTATGAATTAGACAACTTAAAACTAACGGTCTCTAAAATCTACATGTAAAACTTATGCAAAAATATTTATTGAGATGTGCACTACGATTTTACTAAGTATTTACTATATTATCTATTGTAAAAGAGTCGTGTATTCTAGGTTCTAATCTTATCAACTAACTTACAACAAGGTAGACTAGGGAAGGTAAAGCGCATAACCCAGGAAAGCAAGTAATTGTGGAAGCTTAAATGAGATACAAAACACAAATTTATGATAGTATTTTTCTCTAAGTATCAAGAAGCTCGCGCTTTCCCTCTAGTTCTCCGGTGGTGTGGTCTTCATTGACCATTGAGAAGGTGTCTTCTTTTTCTCTGTCATCTATCTCTAAACCTAGCTAAGCTATAGTGCTTAGCTTTCAATACATCACCGGAGTTTTCTGGTGAATGGAAGTCTATCGGACGCATCCCTTTGTCCATTGATCTATTCTTCGGTGCTCCTCAGGTTACTATCGGAAGTTTCTGGTGCCTATCTATGTGCACAACTTACTTCTCGAGTCACTATTATAAGTTTCTTTTTTTTCTGTTGTCTTGGATTTCTTGCATATCTTCTAAGGTCTCCAACATAGCTCATCCTTGTCCTCATTCGAGGTGTCGATAACTTGACCTTCATGTTGCCTTCTCCAAGTCCATCATTACATCCATTGAATTAAATATCTTGTATAGTAACATTAGTTCAACTGATTATGTTGTCACTCAATCACCAAAACCACTTAATTGGTACCATTATCGTTACAAATTGGATGAAAGAAGCCCCAAGAAATTAAGAAGTATAAATGAGAATCAATAGATATGACGCATTAGAATAAAGTCTCTCTAGACTCTTCTTAACTTAACGTCGTTGATTTAGCGTTGGTGAAGGGTTAGTGAGAGCTTAGTTTGTCAAATCTGTTGGCTCTCTTTGGATATTGGCAGTGTGTGTTTATTATGGGAAACGGTTGGTTAGCTTTCGTCATAGCAATTTCGACATCCTCTTTCTGTTATGACAAGGTCCAATTTCTTTAAAAGAATGAATTATGGCTTTTCGAGGATTGAAGTTTGACTGTAAGAAAAAAATACTAACATTTATAATACAAAATATGTATCATTAAATTAGATATAAAATATTATTTATATTAAATCTAGTTGGAGACATAATTGCTAATACTATTTGCTGTAAAATGGATCGAACTTAAACTGGTTTGACTAGCGCATGTCTTATAATTGTATTCTTTTAAAACATAATAAGTAGTTATTTCTTCTTATGTACAATTCCGTTTACTAGTCACTATAGCCCAATTCAAGGAGTAATATCATATCGCTAAATGCCATAACCGGTAATTTGAAGTACCGTTGATTACTCGTGAACAAACGGCCGCTTCTTCTCAGTCTTCTTCTAGGGCACATTTGCACTTTTCATTTATCTTTATATTTTTTTGGCTCGCTGCATTGTGATGTCTACTGCAGTAAGCCAGTAACAAAGCACAACAATTACTGTACATACCTGCCACGACACGGCTTCCCAGTGTGCCGCTGCCGCATACAGTAGCGTATAGCTGCGGCCTGCGGGTGCGCATGCGCATTCCACTACTAGTACACCGCACTTCTTCCTCTCAAACCACCTCTCTCTCGTAAACCCGCACAACCATCCCAAACCCCCGCCGCGGCCCGCGGTGGCGGAGGCGGAGACGAGGAGGAAACCCTAGCGACCTATACGAACCCCGACCGTCGTCGCCGGCGGCGGCCATGGAGGCATCCTTCGATTTCAAGATGAGAACCATCCTCTGCCTGAACCGCAATCTTCCGTACGGCACCACCGGACCGGGCATGGACTTCTTCGAAGCCGCGTTCGAGGGCGACATCCCCCGCCTCAGGGGTAAGCCGATCGCTTGATTCGCCTTGCATTTTGCGCTGGGGTTTTGGAGGGGGTTCCTCACTTCCGCTTTGGCCTTGCTTCGAGGGGAGCGCGGCTACTATATAGTAGTATATTTGGTCTAACTGCTGTTCACGGATTCATTTTGTGATCGGACTGAAGAGATGGCGAGCGGCAAGGACGCGGGGGAGAAAGCGCTGCTAGCGGACGTCTGCTTTGACGGCCTGGGCCCGCTCCAGGTGGCGGCGCGCACGGGGAGGCTCGACGTCGTCAGGTTCATGGTGGAGGACTTCGGCTTCGACGTCAACCACGGAAGCGCCGGGTTTGGTATGTTCGCGCTTCCTTTTCTTTGCGTTAAGATTCTGCTCCTCTGATGCATCGATTAGCCTCTGGTTTTGCAAGTTCGTCGTCATAATTTATCTACTTGTTCCATTGGAGATCCATTAACTCTGAAATGCTGGGTTCATTAAATTCGTGCCTTTAAATCTGTGGACTATTGCTTGACGTAGCCTGCTATCATTGAAATTTTGCATCATTTCTTTCCAATTGTAAGGGAATTCATCAACTCTGCTTTGTTGGCTCCTAGCTAACTTGGATTTTCACTAAACATCATATTTGCAGCTAGATCACTATATATATATGTTTATTACCCTGTGCAAGTACCCTTTGTACATCACGTGCTCTATAGTTGGGACTTGCCGACTTGGTAGATTTGTAATTGTAGTCATTTACAGCCAGTGACTTTGTTTCAATCTTATATGGCAGGTTTGACAGCTTTGTCTTCTGCTGCATTGGATGGGAGGCTGGAAACTGTGAGATACCTTCTGGACAACGGGGCTGATCCAAATATGCAAGACGGACTTGGCGAAGTTCCTCTTCACTGTGCTGCAAAATATGGTGTTCCCTCTAAATTTTCTGAACTTTCTAGCTGCATATTTTCTGCTGTATATTAAAAGGAAAAGATATAGTACAGTAGTTTATTGTGCTGGGATAGTAAGTATTTCTGGTACTGCTCATTTCCTGCCTTTAGTGAGGTGTGGTTTTCTTCTTGTTCTTTGAGCTTTCTTGCAAGCTTCAAAAAGATTAATTGTTCATCTTTTGTATGTTTTCCATATTTTCTGTCCTTTAGTACTGTCCAATAAAATAATAAGTGTGCACTTTACCTTTTGACCCCTGGATGAGATGATGTTGAGGGCATCATTACTTTACCTTTAGCTTTAGATGCCTTTTTTTTGTTGCAAGTTTGAGAATAGCAGGTGCATGACTGGTATTTGAGAACATGGTTAGGTTCTTCCAGATGAGTTTTACTTAAATTATGTTCAGAATGTATGATGAAACCATACATTCTAAGATTCTATCCTCGTTGTTTACCCAATGTGTAATAATCCTTATGCTCATGATATTTAGGAGAGTGAAATTTTGTAACTTGGATTTTTGTGCCTTTTCTACAGGGCATGACGAAGTAACAGAGCTGTTACTATCTAGAGGAGCCAGTGTTGATCTAACTTATTTTCATGCGACACCACTACATATTGCTGCTGTCTACGGGAAGGCCAGTGTCATGAAAATTTTATTGGAGCACCATGCAGATGTAATTAACAAACTCCATTCTTCCTAACTTGTGTTTTGTATGCTACCTTGGTAAATAATGCTAATGCATGTAGTTTGTTGGAGTACAATTCCACTGTGACCTTGTCTCAACTTTTTAAGTCTGTACTTCCAGTTACTATCAGCTCAAAATCATGTAGGGACTAGGGAGTTATCAGCTGGAACAAATATTTCATCTAGAGTTCTAGACCTGTTTTGTACAGTTACATCTTCTTATTTCCTTATATTTGTGATTGCTCAATCTTTATGGTATAGCATGAGATTATGGATAGTGCATTGTTTTGCATCTTTAATGCCTTCTCACTTTTAAGCATGGACATGGGGAAAATTCTTGCTATACCCTCTGTGATTTCTGGTTATGTTTGCCACTCGATACAGATATCTGTTTCACTGTTGCTTTTTTGGAAGGCTGTTATTACTGTTAATGCTTAGCCATCACTAAGAAAAGCATGTTATGATTTGTCATGATCCTGCAGTATTTGTTATGCCGACTGCAAGCAAAGGCAAGGTTATTTATTAGAATGGAAGGCATGCTGAGTTTCTGTATGCATACTTGCTTGAGGTTCTTTATAAGATGACCTCTGCATTTGCATCTTGATGTATTCTGTACTTCAAAATATTTTGGCTCCATATTTCTGGTCCAGCTTTTTATGGATTGCATAGTCCATATTCAATACATTTTTCACTAGAGTTGATATTTTCTTTTTCAAAAAATTGTAGCCGAACATGGTTTCAGAAGTTTTAGGTACACCATTGGTTGCGACACTTCATGCTACTACGGAAGGACTTGAGGAATGCATTTCTTTGAAGTGTGTGAAGGTACTTGTTGAGGTCAGTGACTATTTCACCTTCACTTCATGTCATTGTATTAATACCATACTCATTCAAAACTAATCCAATCTGTGGAATCGGCATATAACCGGATCATTTGTATCTTCTAATATAACAGCATACATCTTTCCTGCGGGGTTGAGAATAAAAATATGGTGAAAGTCTAATCTCATTGAATGAGTATGGTATTAACATTTTTTGATAAATTGCCACAACTTTTAATTTTATGTAATTCATATCCACAGGTAGGAGCTGATGTGAATTCTACTGATCCTGACACTCCCTTAGTGGTCGCAACTACTCATGGCTTGACTGACTGCATTAAGTACTTGTTGAAGGCTGGTGCAAATGCTAACATTCCAAATAGTTGTGTGAGTTTTTTTCAACATTTTGTATTCTTTTTACCTTCTCATTGTTCTTGGTGCTTGCAGTTTCGTTAATCATGCAATACCTTCTGGTATTTTTTTTACCAAAAATATATGCTTTTACTGAAGGATCTGTTTATTTTTTTAATTTTGTTAATCATCAGTTTTATTTAGGATACTTGGGCAATTCTGGTATAAGCATATTTTTGTTGTTTTACAATAATGCCTCTTCCTAAGCCATACAATCAATATTCTAGAACCTTCATGTTAGTGACTAACAGTTTGTTACCATGTGACACATCTGTTGATAGTTTTCCTATTGCTACTGCCACTACTATACTATGTACTATCCCATGGTCAAATGCAGTCTTCATTATTTTTTATCCTACAACTAGGATTGAGGTTGTGCCTTGATATCTTGAAACCTTTTGCTCTTGAGATTTTGGGCAGATGTACTTAAGGAAGTTGGTCTCGAATTTGTGGTACTTCGATCTAGTTACGTGAAGAACTAGAATGTCGACATGAATATTACTTAAGTACATATAATTCTCTTGCTTGAGCGGTGCTTAGTGCTGAAAAAGGGGAAATAAATAGCATTGCTTCTTTTCTTTCTCGGAGACACAGTACAACTAGTCAACTACAGATGTCCTTCAGGAAATTGGTCTCAGATATAAGTCTGTTGCGAGAAAAAGACAGTGCTCTTGGTCATTACAATAGCAATGCTTAATTGTTTTGTATTGAGTTAAATACATCAGAGGTACATGAATTTGTCGTGTTGTGCCACTTAGGTCCACAAACTCTAGAAATCCATTTGTTCATAAAGAAACATATGCCATGCTATCTTGTCACATCAGCAGGGAAACACCAACAAAGCGTTATGGACTTGGGGCGCATCATTTAACAAGCTTAGTGACCCAGAAATGCATTTTTAGAGTCCATGGACCTAAGTGGCACACCGTGACAAGTTCATGGACTGCTGGTGTATTAAACTTTGTATTTGTTGCATTCTCTACTGTTTATGTGTGCTGAGTATAGATGAGTTTTGAGAGATCCATGTCAGCCTTTTCAGTTGTTATATGTATGCTTATATGATGTCCGTCATTTTTTTTAATCACCTGACGTAGCACTTCTAATAAGGTTCCTCTTCTTGTGTTGCCTGACAGTGTGGTGCTATGCCAATAGAAACTGCTGCAAGCTGTGGAAGAAGAAAGCATGTGGAAATGCTATTTCCTTTCTCTTCTCCCATCCAAACTGTGTCAAAATGGACTGTTGATGGAATTATGTCTCATGTCAAATCAAAACATTTGAATCATTCAAACCCCAAGGTATAACATATGTGTTTGTACAAATCGCCAGAGCACCCACACATCGTAGTTGTTAAAATCTATGATTTTACTATACGATTTTACGTCTTGATCGTATCTAAGTGATCTGATTCTATGATCCTAGTCAGTAGTCTACATTATACATTTCATGGTTTAGGTTGGGCCATATGAGGAAAGGACGAAAGTTAAGCTGAAATTAGATGGTGTGAAAGAATGATCTTGCCACATCAAAGCTGTCTGGGGATGTCAGTGATGATATGATTTACAATTTGTTTTTATTATGCTCATCTGAAGCTTTATTTGTCTTCATAATTTAGGCTGAGCAATATGATAGAAGCATGAAAGATGAGCTGAAATTAAATGGTGACAAGGCTGTTGGGAGAAAGGATTACCTTACCGCATCAAAGCTCTATGGCAAGGTTGGTGGTGGTACTAGGAGGAACTTTGTTATTATGCTTTTCTGATGCTTGACTTAACCTATGCTTGCATTAACACTCTGCATTAGTAGAGGGGTGTATACTTTGTTTACACTTGCTGGTTCAGGCTGCAATTAGAGCCTTCATCAGACATCAATATACCATTATGGCATTGATTATAGTCATACAATTTGTTTGCTGTTGTCAAAAGTTGTTCGATTTTGTTCCTCACTGAGTTCGTATGTTTTTTTTTCTTTGAAAAAGCACTGAATTCGTATGTGTTCTGATGCAGGCAATTGAGCTAGACCCAGCTGATGCAACACTGTATTCAAACAGGAGCTTGTGCCTTCTTCAAATTGGCGAAGCAACAAAGGCTCTGTCCGATGCCATTACTTGCATCAAGATGCGACCTGAATGGCTAAAAGGTTACTACAGGAAAGGAACAGCCCTCATGTCACTCAAGGTTAGATCGCAGGGCATAATTTCTCCTGTATACCATTTTATGTCACCTCCATCTTCTAGTCTGACTCAAATCTTTATCCCAGGAGTACAAAGAAGCATGTAATGCATTCATGGCTGGGTTCAAGCTAGACCCTTCAAATACTGTGATGGAGAGAATGTTCTGGTAACCCATCTATTGACTACTAAACTATTGCTTGTGTTTTTTTGGGTGTATGTTGGGTGGGGTGGGGTGGGGGGGGGGGGGGGGGGGTCTCGTCTTGTTTCTTTGCCATGACAGTAAGCCATTTGTATAACGTGCAAAGTGCAGTGGCTATAGTGACCGTTTAGATATATATTCTCATAATAATCACAAGGTTTGGATGAACTCCATTTTAGGGATACCTGTCCTTGATGATCATACGTCATCGCAATTCTGTCAGAATAAAAGGACCAAAAGAGATTTATTGGGGGGGGGGGGGGGGGGGGGGGGGGGAGTTGTTTCTTATGCCGGATTTTATTGATCTGTTTAATGCTCTTCCTTAACTCGCAGGGAGGCAGCTGAGGCTATGAAAAAGGACCATGTTGGTACAAAGGACTTAAGTCTATCGATTAGTGGAACCAACACTGACATGTCCAGGCACTGGGGTTTCTTTTGTGCTGCCTATTTTGTATGGGGATTCTTTTGTGCTGCCCATTTGTACATATACAATGGTGATTTCCTGCTACGAAGAATTGTCCCATATACTTATGACTCATTTCTCGGCTGGCTATTGAGCAGCTGTGGACTGTGTACACGGGGCCTAATGAACCGAATGGTTAATTTCTCTGCTGGCTAAATGGGCTACTTGCCGGAATATTATTTATATGGGCCAAGGCCTAACATAGAGTGCACTTTTGACCCAATACCGCTGCAGCGACGGCGAAACCCAAGGCTCTATCATAGTTGTCAGAATCTCCATTAATTTGTCACTTTGCGATCATAGTTAAGGAACGATCTTTAACTCTTTACATTTACAGTCAAATAGTATGCTTTCTACAACTTGATCGCGATTTGCCATCCAACTATTCAGGTTTCATTTATTCTTTTTTAGCAGTGCACACCAACGGTTTCTAAACTTGTGTTGTTGTGTCATCCCGATCTCTGTTGTAAATTGACCATGGCCGTGGGTTCTCAAATCACAAAGTTATGTTGTTATGACATTCAGGTCTCTAAACTCACAAATCATTCTTGGGTTCTTAAATTGAAAAAGTTTTTAGATTGTCCTTGGATCATGAGACTCAAAATCAACTTACACCGATACAACTTAGGCGATTTGTAAGGGATCGGGATAACACAAATGGACAACTTTAAAAACCTAAACGATAAATTTACAAGTTTAGGAACCGAGATGACATAACAGTGTAAGTTTAGAGACTATTGGTGCACTTTATTCTTCTTTTTCTGTCATGCCAAGTCACACCATGAACATGAACATCCTGATCGAATGGCTCAATTCCGGAAAAAAAAGGAAAACGACCATTCAACTATTATACTTAGAGCATCTCCAAGAGATATGATATCCACGACCATTCAACAATTATACTTAGAGCATCTCCAAGAGATATGATATCCTTGTTCTGTATTGTATATTTAGATTTTTACTGAGAAAAATAAACTCCAACAAATCTTCTATTTGGTTTTGTATAATAACAAGTATGTTATTCCTGAAATCTCGTTAGGCATAAATAGCAAGCGAACCTGGTTTGCCATCTTGTGATGAGAAATAACAAGTCTATTGAAAAACTCTTCTTTTTTTAGAACTTTTATATTTTATTATAAAAAAGCTAAATTATGTAATTTAGCTATTTATTTTACCATATCTGTTGGAGATGCTCTAAGCATTGCACATGCACCATTCAGACAATCGCTGGATTGATTTTGGAGGAGTATTTCTCGCTGGATTCTGAAGGAGTCGTCCTTTCTAAAAGAATATAAATAAGAATTAATTTGTGCTTTCATTTGTGCCAGCATATAGGTCCTGTGGAGACTGCAAACGTGCCCGAAATGGAGCCAGAGTACGAGGAGGTTATCAAGGAGTACGCGGAGGAGATATTCATCGATGATGTTTTCGAAGCCTCCTCAAGCTTTCTCATTGACCCAATCCAAGACCAAGGCAAGTCGTGATGTATATCCCTTATTTTCAACGTAGATGTATTATTTGATTATATGCATTAGGTTGCAGGGGTTGGCTGAAACACACATGCATATACATCTTATCCTATGATTCATACCAGCATGATAGGTCCATGTAGCTGTTATGCTTAGAAGTGAGGTAGCATGTGAGTGACTTGTTGTTACTCATAATAGGTTTCGCTTTTATATCACCTGATGATGTGGTATGATGTCATAACTGAAGACCGGGCGGGAGTTGGGTTGGTGAGACAACAGAACATGGAGATCTTGTGTGCACTTTAGTCCCACCTATCGATCAAAGACCATACTGTTAACTAGACCAACTAGACCATTGTTTAAGTTTGACGGTATGAAACACATGACATGGGCCTCAGTTACAGTTGACTGTGAAGCTTAGTACTTTCTTACTACTAAGGTGCTCAAAAAGTTCACCATTGGCCATCGTGTGGTTGTTTTAGGACATGGAATGTCCATGGAAAAACTTAGGGGTGAACCATTTCGAGCCTTGGTCATACATTGGGAATGGTTGCCTTGTACATGCTCTTTGAAAAGTACATACATCTGTTTAGGATTGTCTGGCTGGATGTACATCGATTGCAATCAACGCTATCCTTGAATATTAATACCACTTGCCACTACTTAGCATGATAGTTGATACTGTTAATGTATATAGACATATAGTCTTCTCCTTGTGGCCCATGTAGGCCTTATGGCCCATTTGGCCCATACTCTGTAATGTATATACATGTAACCTAGACTGAGATGATGGTTGAACATTAATGAGGTAGACAACGGTAGATATAGCTTCAGCCCAAAAATGGGAAGTTACGAAAGAGGAAATAAGAAGTGTTCGTGCAGTTTCAATAATATGACGATGCTTGCGCTCGGCAACACCATTATGAGCGTAAGCCCTAGGACAAGAGAGTTGAGGCAAAGTTCCTTCAGAGGAAAGAAACTGACGAAAAGCACTGGAAAGATACTCCCCCTGAATCAGAACGGAAAGAGTGTACAAGAGCAAAAGGTTGGGTAGTTTTCGAATCACTAGAGGGGTAAGGGAGCTGACTTTGTTTTCCCAGCTTACGACCAGTACACTCAAAAGAGGGATCAATGGATACATGACCAAGAACACCCTGCTTGACTAAGGTAGACAAACGCGAACCACATAAATGACCCAAACGGTGATGCCATTGGGGAAATGTAGCTGCAACAAAAGCTGATGGTGATGCTGCAAAAGGAGATGATGGTGGCAGACGAAGATAATCAAGGATGTAGAGGCCTGGTGAGCTCCTATGGTGATGGCCAGTACCAAGAAGAGCTTGGGTACGACGATCCTGAACAAAGCAAGATGTATCATCAAACCCAACAACATAATTGAGATCAGCAAGTTGACCAACAAAGATCAGATTCATAGAAAGTTTAGGCATAAGAGAAACATCATAGACATGAAACTGAGAGGTGGCAAGATGGCCCTAATGAGTAACAATACAAAAATTACCATCAGCGGTATGAACACAACGAGTATCACTGACAGGATGACAAGAATCCAAATGAGAGGAATTAGAAGTCATGTGAAAAGAATGAGATTACATCCACTGCTGATGGTTATTATCTCTCTCAATCCAAGTATATTCAAGACCTACTGGCTCATTCTGGTCTCACCGACATTCGGACTATGGAGCTTCATCTTCACTTGAAGCCCACAGATGGTCTTCCTCTTGTGGATCCAACACGGTACCACCATATTGTTGGTAGTCTCGTCTATCTCACTGCTACCAGACCGGACATTGCTTATGCAGTTCACATTCTCAGTCAATTTGTCAATGCACCGACCACAGTTCACTATGCTCATTTGCTCCATGTCCTGCGCTACCTGAGGGGGACTGCCTCTCGTCGACTCTTTTATGCCACATCTAGCCAGCCAGTGATTCATGCTTATTCTGATGCTACTTGGGCTAGTGATCATGTTGATCGTCTATCTGTTACTAGATATTGTATTTTCCTTGGTGCCTCACCAATTGCATGGAAGTCTAAGCGCCAATCTGTCGTTTCTAGGTCTAGTGTAGAAGCTGAACTAAGAGGCCTTGCCACAACAACAGCAGAAATTATTTGGCTCCGTTGGCTGCTTGCTGATTTTGGGGTTACTCATGTTGATCCTACTCCTCTCCGCTGTGACAACACTAGTGCCATTGAAATTGCCAACAACCCTGTCAAGCATGATCTCACTAAGCACATTGGTGTTGATGCCTCATTTATAAGATCACATTGCCAGCAGTCTACTGTTGATCTTCAGCACACAACTTCTGAACTTCAGCTTGCGGATTTTCTTCACCAAGGCCCAGACTAGAGATCAACATCGTTTTCATATACTCAAACTAAATATGTCTGAATCAGATTCTTCTCAGCCACATTTAGTTTGAGGGGGGGGTGTTAATGTATATAGACATATAGTCTTCTCCTTGTGGCCCATGTAGGCCTTATGGCCCATTTGTCCCATACTCTATAATGTATATACATGTAACCTAGACTGAGATGCAGTCTGCGAGGACAGAAGTTATACTATTCTAACAGATACAACTAGAATCTAGATGATGTAGGAGAAGTGAATGCATTTGTATTTTTTGATTGTTTATCAAGTGCTTGCAAGTAATACATGTGCTTACATAGTTAAGTAATAAACTTAATATGACTGCTAAAACCTTGAATATAAAAATGTACTCCCAGTAAAGCTTTCTTGTAAGAATAAGCAAAACCAACAAACCAAATAGACCAAACATACCCTTGTGGGCAGGGGCGGATCTACATGGGGGGCTGGGTGGGCTCCAGGCCCCCCCCTAATGAAAATATAGAGGAATTGAGTGGGGGAAAAGAGGAGAAAAGAAGAAAAATAGAGAGATTAGAGGAAGAAAAAGAGATTAGCCCCCCCCCTCAATCTTGTTTTAAGAGGTTGTGGGAGAAGAAAAATAGAGAGATTAGAGGGAAAAACAAATCAGCTCCTCCCCCCCCTTCAATCTTGTTCTGGATCCGCCACTGCTTGTGGGCCAAGAGGCTACTCCCACATAGTCGGGTAAGTCTTGCTGAGTACATGTACTCAGGGTTTGTAGTACCCTATTGTTGCATATGTCAACCCTATCACGTGAATGAGTGTCCATCCTCCTGCAGGTGTTCTATTGGAAGAGTGTTCTCGTGTGCTCCTTCCAGTGTTCTCGTGTGCTCCTTCCACTTTGTCTGATTGAGTCCTCCTTGGTGGACACAATAGGGACTTTGGCTTCAACGCCATCGTAGTTAAGTTTTTAGATTTGGTTGGAAATTTCAATGATGTAAAAAAAGGAACGTCTAGTATTGTAACCTATGTATTTCTGTTGAACTTCCGCTATCACTCTAAAAACTAGTATTCTAATGTATTTGGATCATGTATCATGTGTAAATTGAAGTTGTAATAATTATTTGTGGAATTTTGCTACCCATTTATGGATTTTCTATCAAATGTAGATGGTTTCTAGTTCTCCCAAATGGTGGGCTTGATAAATGACCATATTTTAGCTAATCATCATTTACTTAGTGCCTAATGGTAGGTGAGTAAAAGTAATGGTAGGGGGCTATTATTGGAGTTAGAGGCAAAATCTAGGGCTCCAAAAGTACGAGGAGCACTTAGTTGAGGAGCAGGGGCCTTAATTTAGGGGGTCATTAGTGGATTTGTTTTAAGAGCATCTCCAAACAAATCTATTATGCTACTTGCAACATAGGAGCGGTAGGTGCTCCAATGGATCTCCTATATAATTTCATGTTACTAAATTTTTAGATGACCTAAAAAGAACATCCTCTTCCCTATAGAAAAAAGAGAGCCCCTCCCTCCTAATACATTTTTTTGTATGTGAGGACTTTTTCTGAGCATGCACCCTGTTGGCACTCACCACTTCTAGCTATGGTTGCCACTGTTGTTATCTAGAGTGAGGAGTTCTAGAAGCCGATTTGAAACTGGATCTTTTTAGCAGAAGTTTCGATTGAGTTGTAGTTATGAGAAATGATTCAACATTTTGTGTCTAAAGTTTTCAAATTTAGTTGGTAGGGAAACATTGTAATCGAAAGTTTTGGATCTAAGTTGAAGATTCTTGTTTGGACCTGAGTTGAAGATTCTTTATGCAAGTTGAGTTAAAATTCAGACAATCGCTAAAGAACTTGCCTTATTCAAGTTTAAAGATGGGATCTTGGAGGATTGGATGAGGTTAGACGAGGTGAACAACCATCCCCAACAGTGGAGGTAAGTTTTCTAACAATAGCAAATAGAAAGCCTCAACAATTTGCTTGTAGCAATTAATAGAAACCATTTGTCAAAGAACTGTTTGAAAATACTCTGATACTATATCAGTTGGATTGTCAAAATCTGCAAATATAAAAATAAAGTGCAATGTGTTGTCAATCGCTTCAGCATATGATTCAATTAAAAAGAACAGTTGTAAAGAAGATTCAACAAACAGGTTTATTAAAAAAACAACACTGATTGAGAATGTTAGAAGCGAAATGTTATATGGAGAAAAGACTATTTAGCTTGGCCTTTTTAAGTAGACAAACCAATAGTTTGGGTAGCCATGCTGAAACCCAAGGGATGTCAATTCCAGATAATTTCTTTTAGGGTCCGTTTGGATGTAGATATTGGACGGCTCGCATTGAATTGGCTACCAATACCAAATCAGACTAGCATTGGAAATGGGCAACAATACCAAATCAGGTGTTTGGAATCTAGGGACATGGGAAATACCAAATCAATGTTTGGATGTACATCACGTTGATTTGAATTGGTTGTCTTCTTCCAACCCCATAATGCTCCTTACTGCACACAACCCGCGGTCGTGCACGGTGGTCCTGGACCCCTGGCTGGCTGTACGGTGGTGCACGTCGCCAGAGAGGAAGAAAGGGAAGCCGGATCCCTGGCTGCCAGATCTAGGGGATAAGGAGAGACTCCACACCTGTCAGACGTGGAGAAGGAGATGGAGGCATCCGGGCGACGACCTTGACCGTCGGAGTTGGGGAAGAAGGAAAGATTCAACACTATCGGAGCTGGAGAAGAAGAGGGCATTCCACACCTACCGGGTCTAAGGGAGAAAGGGAGATTGCACACCTGCCATAGCTGGGGAAGAAGGGGAGGGAGGCGTCAACCCTAAACCTTCATTGCCAGAGCTAGGGACGAAGGCGAGATCTGACACCTGCCAGACCTCGGGAGGGGAGAGCGCGGTGACCAGGCACCGGGTGGCGTCGGGGAGGGAAGAAGAGGAGGGAGGCGTCGGGGTGGCCTCGGAGAGGGGAAAGGGCGACGACCAGCGGGGGAGGCACCGAGGTGGCCTCGGGGAGGGGAAAGGGCGGCGACCGGCGGGGGAGGCACCGGGGTGGCCTCGGGGAGGGGAAAGGGCGGCGACCGGCGGGGGAGGTATCGCGTCGTGTCGGGGGTGAGAGGATGTCGGGTCGGTGGCAGGACGCGCGTGGAGATGGAGCCGGCAAACGATTCTAGCCAATACAGAGCCTTATCCCTCTGTATTGGGAGAGGTCACTCCTAGTTCTATTCTAATACCAAGGTATTGGAGTTGCAATACCAAATCCTAATTCCATACACATCCAAACAGCTAGAATTCAGCAAACATTATTTCAATTTCCAATTTCAAGCTTCAATATCTATATCCAAACAGGGCATTAGCTTATAAACATACCATGTAGGAGGACATCTTCCACAATCATCCATTTAAAGTCAAGAGAACGTTTGGCCAAGGGGCGACGACAGCAGGGCCACGATAGCAGAAAAAAATGTGGTCGTGCAATGCATGTCAGATGCCTGCGATTCGTCTCACCATTGGCCAGCAATACAACGTTGTCGCATGCCAATTGAAAGTTGGTACACGGCCCCATTGGCCAGCTGCTCCTTAGAACACAGCTTTCTCGTCGGTTTCAAGGTAGCAACTTTTTTCTGTCGTCTCCTCGTTGGATGCCGGTACATGACGGTACAAGGGTCCATCGCCCGCTGCTCCTCATGGACCTGCGCCGGTTTCAGTCAGGCCATGCGCGCGGAACCGGGTGACGGACACGGCCTGCTCGCCTCACACTGCGGGTGGGGTCATATTTGTTTGTCTGTGAGAGGGGGCCGCCTGTCAGCCAGCGAGGAAGCTGCTATTTGTTTGTCTGTGAGAGGGGGCCGCCTATCAGCCAGCGAGGAAGCTGCTAGGCTGCAACAGGTACATGCGCAGAAGGGTGGATAAAAGGGGCGCTTCGACCTCGCTCTCGTCTCCCGATTCACTTTTCGGCTGTGCGTGAGGTACGGAAACGGCGCACCGGCTCCCCTCTTTCCTCTGCTTTCTTTCATTCCGGGCTCCGGCCGCCGCGTTCCTCTGCTTTCTTTCGTTCTGGGCTCCGGTCGCCGCGACTGACCGTCCTCTCCTACACCGGGCCACTCTCCTGTCGGTACGGCGCGTGTGGTTTGCAGGTGCTGCTGGTGGACGAGATCTACATCTGCTATCGACCTAAGGTGCGGGTGTGGTGCAGCGGTGGAGGCCGTCGAGGAGACTGACCGGACCTGTTGCCGGCTCCTCGACTTCTGCATTTGCGTTGGTATGGTGCTTTAGTAGTCCCGTCCCGTTCTCGCATTGGCCCTTTCCACTGATGTTTCTGACATTTAGCGGGTTCTCTGCTCTCTCTCTCTCCGTCTCCCTCCTGATGCGGCGGGACATTGTGCATGGCAACGGTGCCCACGGCGTGGCGGTGGCGGTGCCGGCTCTGGGGTGGGCCCTGCCGGTGCGCGCGGGTGCGAGGTGACCGGGGGAGGGCAGGCCCTCCCGCTGGCCGCGGGTGCGGGGTGAGTGCACCTCCAGCGCGGTGGCGCCCAGGCGCGGGCAAGCCCTATGGCCCCGGCAAGGGCGGCTCGACGCGGCGGCGGTGTAATGCCGCGGGAGGCCCCCGGCGCGGCGGCAATGCAACAGCGACCTCGGCGCTATGGTCCAGGTCACGGGAGATCCCCGGCGCGGCGGCCCCGATCACGGGAGGTCCCGGCGCAACTACCCTGGTCGTGGCAGATCCAGTGTCTCTGACCTTTTTGTTTTTCTCCGATTTCTCCAAGATTGCAGCTTCCGCACTGTGGTAACGCATTCCTGTTTGTTGCAATGGTTCAGCTGTACGCTCTAGGTGCGGGATCTGGGAAGGGAAACTGCGGAGTAGTAGCGCCGGTGCTACATTTAGACGGAGCGCGCGGCAGACTTGCGGCGATCTGTTCGTGGTAGTTGCCTCTGTGCGGGTGCTGTTCTCAGCGCTCGACTGGCGTTGCATTTTGTTTCTTTTTTTTTCCCTTTCTATTCTATAGACTTGGATAACTTCAGTTATTTATTGTCCCTTGTAGGTCCTTGTTCCTGGACCGCCGAAGAAAGGAGAGGGGTTCGAGTAATTTCAGAGATAACATTTTGGTCTGTTGTTTTACTCAAATACTTGCTTATCTGTACTTCCAAGTTTTTGAAGCCCTACTGTACAGAGCTAGGCGTAGTTATCATTGTCTGAGTCAACCAAGCTTTGGTGCTATCACGAGCTAGAGCCACAGAGGTGTAAATTCTATGCAGGTTTTTATATATATTGCCCGGTAAGGCCCTTCTATGGTATGTGATTTTTAGTTAAATGAACAATTGTTAGCTATCCATAATTTGTTTCAGATTTTCATTTACACTGACTTCTGTATAAAGAAAAAAATTGAATAAGGTTCCGGTACCCAGTGTAGCAATTACTGGAAAATAACATTTCTCTTTTCTCCTCCTTATGGCTTCTCTATACCTAATAACCTAAAAGTAACTATTCCTCTGCAAATTTTTATTATGATCTGTCATTTACAGTTTTGCCCTACCAGTGATTGATCCTTGGTCGAAGCTAAGAAAGACCTGCATGTTTTGGTCCAATGAAATTGGTATGCTCACTAAGGACATGGCTTATCTTATTTAGCTTCCTCACATGCTGTAGCTTATGTCACTTGCACTCTGATACAATGAAGATTGATAGGATTCGGTTTGGTTTTTGTCAGCGTGAGATACCAGTGTTTTCTTGGCATCCCCTACCAGTCTCATAATATACCAGTCCTTGTTTTGCATAAGCACTGTCTTTTTGAAATACAATCAAACATCGATGTTAGGCTGGTTTCTTCTTTCATACATATCTATGGTCCTGCATATCCTGAAAATGCTATATATAGACTGTATTATACCTATATATTTTGGAGTACGACTCTGGAGTTAGTGTTTCCATGGTACTGCTAGCACATGTATGCATTAATATCTTTTAATTATGTACAGAAACTGGTCATTTTGCCTTGCTCTGCAATCTTTTAGCATCAGTGCACAGCCTAGAGATATCAGGAATGCATCTTTATGCTGCTCTCCCTTCCCTCCTCCCCTTTCCCCCTCGTTTAATTTTCTTTTAAACATTTTTTCTTCTGGTAACCCATACTAAAACTGCTGCTCTCCATTCCCTCCTCCCCTTTCCCCTCCTGATGCTGCTCTCGATCCCTTCCCTCCCCTCCCCCTTCCCCTTGTTTAATTTTCTTTTAAATATTTTTTCTCCTGGTAACCCATACTAAAACTGTTGCTCTCCATTCCCTCCTCTCCTTTCCCCTCCTGAATTTCCTAGACCAAGGTAAAGTAGCACATTTTGATAAGCTATTTACAGTTAAACCGAAACAATATAATACTACAAGCAAAGATGACTTACTCTTGATTTATATAAGCCATAGCCCTTTTATAGCATTATTTTCATGTCAGGGTCCCATCCTTTCTACATCAGTTCTTATGTCAGATTGTTTAGTCAATGTGTTAGAGCATAGTTTCCAAAGATCTGTGCTACATTTTACCCACCTACCTCACCTTCTCATTTGTTGTTATAACTGATGTTTTTCTTTCTAATATAAAGATTAGACATTGCGAGTTGTGACTTCTCTTTTTCTTAGATGGTTTTAGTATCTGTATGAAGAGCTAAGAATAATAAACTTTAGGGGTATAAAGCTGATACCACTTTCCTTAAGACCTATATCTGATCATGTGCTACTGTGACTTTTTCTATGTGCAGTGTTGTATTGTGCGATCTCAGAGACTATGGCTCCTTGGTATCTATCCCAAGACTATTTTATGTAAAATTATGTACAATTTGGATATCTAACATTATGTGTAGGACTGTCTCGTGCAAGATATAAGTAATATTTGGGCACCCTCTGTCTCCTGTAATATATATATATATATATAATCTCACGGTTGATTCAAAAATTTGGCTCTCTTCACTATGCATGGTGACATATTGTTGCCGGACTCTAATATCTCCTGTGATATAATCAGTTTGTATCAACCTATTATGTTCTTTCTTTGTCAATGTTATTCCATTTACCAGATAAAACCACAACCATCTCGCGCGCATGGGCGCGCCCAAATCACAAGTCTGTACTAGAACCTGTCGTAATGTGCAATGCTGACACGAACACACATGCTCAACAGGATAAAACAGATGAGCGAAGAACCACTTCGACACTGACCGTAAACTGAAATATCGCATACATTATTCTAATATCCTCCTTTTTTAATTTCCCTGCAATAAGGTGATATATTTTCCATGAGTCAGAAAACCAGCAAAAACCCGCTCCAAAAGCACGCTACAAATGTTAGCTGAACCGACAATTCACCAAGTTAGCAGGTGACGCACATTGTTATGCAAATCAGGGCAATTACACCGCTCCCATGTACAAACGGGCGCCCATTGGTGGTCGGCTAATACGGGCACCATGATCCACAAGGGCGCCTAAAGTAAACTGCAACTAATGGTTGTTCCTAAGCTGCTTCCTGATGTGACCTGAGACTGGCTGCTTCTGAGGCCCCTCCCCTTCAGCAACCTCACCCACAGAGGTGGAGCTGTGGGTTATTGAGCTCAGCTGAGATGGCTGAAAAAGAAGTTCTGCCTCTGGGTGCCGTACATTGAGAGGAATCTCCAGCAGCAAGTCTTGATCAGAGTTGTCATACTGAGGTGGGACAAATAATGATAACTTTTCTGGGGGTAACATGAATAAGTTAAGTGCTTCTCCAGTGCAAGTAGAATCTTTGGAGTAGCCAGATTTTGGCAAAGATGAGTTTTTAAATTGAGTCAAAGCTCCAGATTTTAGAACTCTTATAGGACTCCTCATGGTACCATCTAGTTCTGCATGTTCACAAGCAAAGAAAATAAGAAACCTTTCTGTTACAGACACAAGGAAATAGTAAAATAAGAATATATAATACATAAGACATTTTTCGATGTCACATCTAAAAACTTGATGCAAGCCAGGATCAGAGGGAATAATATTACTAACCTGAGTCGCTCTCAAAGTGGTTGTCGTCATGGGATCTTTTGACTGGTTTTATGGTAGACTTGGTAAAGCCTTTTGATCCACTGAAATTCGCCACTCCTCTAGTTTCCTTAGTTTCCTTTTCCTGAACAAAGAGAAACTAATTAGCCATTTACAAGCAAGCTTGGAACTTCATATCAGCATTAAGTCAAAAGAAGATAAACTGGAAGGGTTGCCCATAAATGTATTAGAAAGCCATTTGGATACCTTTTGCTGTTTATAGTACTCCAGCCATCTGCATTTTGTTAAATTAGTTAAGGCAAGTATCTTTACTTTCTTCCACTCTTCATCACTACAGAAAGATGAATCAAGAATTCCCTCTCCAAGCAGCATTTGGTAGCTGTCTATAGCATCAGAAAATTGGATAGAACTGAACATGTTTCTAAGGCTGCAGCAAGAACAAGATACAAATGAGGACTAGCGTAAAGTGGCCTCAAGTCGTGTTACTTAAATTATTGGCGAGAATAAAGTAAACCTTTCAGGAGGTGTCAAGTAGTCAACAGGAGGAAGAAATTTGAGCAACTGTTGTTGGTCCTCTTTAGTTAGATATTTCATGAAGTTAGTATAGTTGATAACGTCCTGCTCAAGAAGAAAGTATACATGTTTAGTTTCAATGATGATTAGCCAACATATGTATATGTTAAACATACTCAGTGGTGTTCAGTCCAAATAAACATCTGCAGACTACAGATCATCAACTCAATAAAAAAAATAGCATGTATACGACGGATACCTCTAAATCTGCTGAAACTAAAGGTGAATCAACACTCTCCAGGATATGTTGATTTTCATAATGAAGTTTATCGCTGCAAAACAAAGATAAGACCGAAAAAAAACTTAGATTGTTTCTTCCTGAAATAACCTGTGTAAGCAATACTGAATGAGCATAGACAATAAAACCAACGCTCAAATGCCCACTTCTATCCTAATAAGAACATAAAAAGTATAATACCTTCTACTAGTTGGTCTCACAGTTGCAGCATTTAAGTTGATTCCTGCATTGTTTACACTATGAGAAACAAACAACGCAGACCCTGAATAGGATCCACTTGTAATGTATGATTTATTATCTGCAGGAATGGAGCTTGCTTCTGATTCTTCCTCCAGTGATTTTGAGTTCGGATGCCTTAGAAGCACACTTCCAGAGCCAATCTCAAATGAACCAACAGGAGTTTCACTATGGTATAGTAGGTCTTCCTCTGACGATCCTGAAAGGTAGTATAACTGCTCTTCATGCATGATGTAGTTAAGATCTTTTGCAAGCTTTTCTACAGATGAATGCTTTGGACGAGTGACACAGCTCCTCTTTCTTGATGGCACTAGGGATTCCCAAGCATGTGATTGTGCTGAACCTGAATTGGCAAATATATTATAGTCAAATTATATATATAACAAAAAAAAGACAAGATAATTTCTAGAGTATGGGAAATCTTGAGAATTGATATTAGATCTTTATTTTGTTTCATAGGCTCAATGTGATTAAACACCACTTCAGAGATGTGGTAAAGGGCAATACTCTATTGCATATCATGTTTTTTTAGCAAACCAAGTATTGATATTTAGTTAAACATTTTCCTAATTAGATATTTGGCTCCATGACATCTGAATCCAATATGTAGACAACAAACTTTCATGGTTACCCCATGATAATAGTAAGTAATTTAGTCACAAGTAGCTAGTGATTTATCAAACCACCATAAGTTCTGAACTTCTTGCGAATTCATAGTTCTAAACTACAGACAGAACAGGATTTTAATAAAAAAATATTTGGGTGGCACCAATACGGTTGGGAAAAACAGAGAAGAAAAATAAGATCTGCATTACGCTTATTATTAATATGATCTCTAAAAGGGTAGCAGCAGAATAACTATATAAAAATGTCTAAAGGAAATTTTAGTGTATTCAGCACAATAACTTTGTAGACAAGCATACAAGAATGTATTTCTGCCATTCATCTGGATTGAGTCCAATCTCAAATGCATACTCAAAGAATGAGCACAAAATCTATATCTCATATAAAGCAAAACCCCACTAGGAGGTCTATCTGTCTCACAGCGATCCACGTCATCAACCACAGTTTCCCATCTTCGTTGCTCCTCCACGTGCCCATCAAAAAGCACTTCCGAGCCAGCAGACAGCATGCCCATCCAGCAGCACTTGCGTACCCGAGTAGGCAGCATGATTGTTCCTCTCCCACCCACTAGCAGATGAGGGAACCCATCGCTTTGCTTGCCACTCTTCTTCTTTAATGCCCTTCTGCTCCATTGTGCTAGGAATGCCAGTCAATTAGTCAGCTTCACACGCTTTTATTTACACTCGCATTATTCCCTTCCGATGCCCACAAGATTTGCCTCGCCTACCTCATCTGCATGCACAGGTTTTAGTACCACCAATCACCATGACTACCAGTCCAGTCCTGCTTGATGTTTATCCACTTAGCTCGCTGCCACGGCATCATCTATGGTCGCCACTATCCTCCTCCTGCTGCTGGTTGCAACCGTACATGTAGGATACGGAAGGTGCTCCTATAGTCCTATACAGCAAGTTCACAAATGTCAAGATGGTGGTTCCTCTTTGCTGCCATCCAGATTGTTCTTTGTATTTTTGTTCTCCTTTGCTTAATTCTTCAGTCTAGCTCATTGCATCATGAGGGGCTTAGATAATGGATTTTACAGTACAAAGTGTTTTGGTTCCCTATATGGATCAAATTATTTTCATTTTACCATCATCGCTGTGTTCTTGAGCAAGTAGATGCACCTGTTAAATAATAATGACATCTTCATTCTACCGATTTGAAGACCAACAGTTTAGGTGACATATGTATAACTGACCATTGTTGCTCTCTGTGATTATCTTCTTTTAATGGGTTACCTCTTCCATATTCCAATGTTTCACTACTAAAATCATGTATATGCATTTAGCTTAATCTTATGGTATGACTTACCAACTTTATTAGATTGCTACAGAAAATATTTTTGTCTATAAGAAAGTTTAATTGAATAATGCATTTATATGTTTCTCTTTTGGTCCATAGAGTTTGTACGGAGAAGTGTACACGGTAGATTTTACATTTCCTAACAACTTCCTTTTTTATCGAACACGCAGGAGAGTTGCGTATCTTTATATTAAGAAGAAAAGCTTTTCAGCTTAAAGGATAAACACACGCGCCAAAATTGGGGAATTCAGCTTCCCTACCACAAAGGAACCTACTGAGCTTTTGCAAGATTCCAGTACCGCTGCTCCTCACTCGCAATCAGCAAGGCTCCAGCCAAGCTAGGAGGTGAGCCATCAAAAACACACTGGTTACGGTGATTCCAAATTGTCCAAGCCACAAGGATGATAAGCGAGTTGAGTCCCTTCTTGTGTGAACAATCCATTCTCGATTCTGCTTTGGCCCACCACTCATCAAAGGAGAGGTCATCATTCTGTGGCGCAAGGACCTGCAATCCCACTCTCTGCAGGACCACAAACCAGAATTCCCTTGCAAACACACATGAAACTAATAGATGATTAATAGTCTCCTCTTGATCACAATGTGGGCAGCGGGCAGGATGAGGGAGCCCTCGGCGAGCCAGTCTATCCGCTGTCCAACATTGTTATGTGCCACCAACCACATAAAGAAATGGCATTTCCTGGGGCCCAAGTTTTCCAAATACGTTTCCAAGGTCTGAATTCAGTGGAGCCAATGAATAGGCTCTCATATGCAGATTTTGCTGTGTATTGACCTGATGCTGAGAGGGCCATATATGGGCATCAGTCACACCAGGCTGCAGAACCATCTCCGAGAGGGTATCCCATAGTGCAAGGAATTCATTTATGACTCCAACAGGAAGGGCTCCTTGAACATCCACAAGTGTCAGCGCCTCTTCTACTTGGAGGTCATGGATTTCGACGACACCGAGCCCCCTTTGGCAGATGAAGTCCACGCGCCCCTGTCCAGGAAGACATGCCACCGTTGATCTCGCTTCATGCGATCACCGGTATCCGTACGGAGAACACTATGCAGCTCCGCATCACCATCGGCAACCATGAACTCCCTACCCTCATCGACTCTGGCTCTACAACAAATTTCATCAGCTCAGCAGCCGCACACCGGGTGGGCCTCCGCTTCCAGGACAGCCAGGGCGCCCATGTGGTGGTCGCCAATGGTGACCGCGTTGCGTGTCGCGGTCTGGCTCGTGACGTTGCTGTCCGCATTGGCGAGGAGCACTTCCAGATCGACTGCTACATCATTCCGCTCGACTGCTATGATGTTGTTCTTGGCGTCAAGTACCTGCAAGTACCTGCGCACATTGGGCCCCATCTTCTGGGACTTTGACGACCTCTGCATGGCGTTTTGGCACAATGGCAAACGGGTCTTGTGGAAGGGGATCAGTTCAACACGCAGCGACGTTCCGTCCATGAGCAGGCTGCACGCAGTCCGCACAGGGGAGCCTGTCCTCCTCGACCGCTTGTTGGCGTCCTTCGCCGACATCTTCGCTGAACCAACCAGCTTACCGCCCCAGCGGGACTGCGACCATCGGATCCACCTCTTGCCGACCACGACGCCGGTGGCCGTTCGGCCATATCAGTACCCTCGGCTTCAGAAGGACGAATTGGAGACCCAGTGTGCGACCATGCTACAACAGGGTATTATTCGGCCCAGCACTTCTCCATTCTCGGCGCCGGTACTGTTGGTGAAGAAGGCCGATAATTCATGGCGCTTCTGTGTTGATTATTGAGCGCTTAATGAGCACACAGTCAAGGACAAATTCCCAATCCCGGTGGTCGAAGAGCTCATTGACGAACTGTACGGCGCGCGGTTCTTCACCAAGCTTGACCTGCTCACCGGCTACCACCAAGTCCGCGTCCACCCCGCCGCCAGGACGGCGTCACCACCTCGCCGCCGCTGAGAACCCAAGCCAAGGCCTCCCATCTCCCATGACTACTTCCTGAGGAGTAGCAGTACCGAACCTAACACGTTGCCTTGTGGTCCGTATACACATGTGAGCCACCATGCCTGCCCACTGGAGGAGCCAAACTGAATTGAGACACAGTGTGCATCAACTCTAGTCGCAATGGCGGCTCCAAGGGTGTGGCGCCATGCTACCAGAATACCCCCACTCGTGCCAACAGACGGTAGCTCAACAAAATTGACAAAGTCAGACCCAAGTGAGGAAAGAAGTGGTCTGCACCTTTTGTGTACTACCGATGGGTCTGCATCTGCTACAATCAAATGAACACATTTTCTACTTTCACGAATGGGTCTGATATAATAATTTCATAGAAAGAGCATCACCGATGAGCCCTATTTTCTAGCAGCCATGATTGATTGGAAGACTGCTCAATGGTAACTGATATAACAGCAAAGACATGCCTACACCACTATATGACAATTTTGTTTCAGTTTAGTGTTCCTTAACTCTCCAGTTTTGCTTTAAGAAGAACATAGGAAACAAAAATCGCGTGTAAGTAGCAGTACAGCAGTACTGGTCTTTGGATAAAGTACATTAAACCTGTCAAATTAGCATGCCATTCAATGTTTGATAAACTTAAGTTCCATCTTACTAGAAATACCTTTTGTATTTTTTTCTATTTTTTCATACACTGTGCACATCTATCCATAGCCATCATCCATGCAAATATCACACAATAACGCACAGGGTATCCATCTAGTTATATCATTAAGCAATAACAAAGTAGGCATGGGATCACTGACCAGTCATTTCAACTGCATCAGCAGCACCATATGGGGCACAACTCTCAGAGTATGATACTGCAGATCCAGAACTAGACCGATTGCTTAGGTCAGCACCCCCCATCTTTCGAAAATTCTGACCAGAAAATGGCCCATTCTCCATTATGATGTGATTTGCTTTTTTCTTCTGGGACTTTGGCTTTGATGTTGGTGGCTTCAGCCTGCTAACTCTAGGTTCATCATCATCCACATCATCCTTACGATGCATTGGAGTGTAGTTTGCCAATGAACCCTTTGTTCTCCATCTCGAGCCACAAGCATTGCAGAGCACTGGCTTATCTGGTGGTCCATTTCGCCAAAGGGGAGTACCTGTTCCAGCATTTCACATGAGAAAACCATCAAAACTGATACAAAAAATGGGCAACACACAAGTTCGCAATGTGCCCATTACTACTATTTACATGTACCAAGACATGGTGACATCATGGTACTATGGTAGGGAACATAGAAAAAGGGCAAGAAACTATACATCATCAAGAATGTATAGAGAAGGCATCACATAACCAATCACATATATTCAGATATTATTTTTACTGCCTCAATGGTTAGTTCACCTGTACAGGCATGTAATTCTTAATATGCTGTTCTACGCAATGGCCATACTGAATGCTGATAGCCACTTTGAAGGAGCATTTTGCTGTAGTAATAGTTGAATAAAGTTCAGAGCATATAATGTTGCTGGCACAAGATGGGATAAACCTGTGTAATTTTAGAGCAAAGCAATGTTTTCACTTCAATGGCATCCTGAAACTAAGCTAAGCATATTTCTGTAGTAGCAGCAGCAGCAATTGAACTCTAAATGGCACAAGAAAATGGTTATTTTGTCCTTCTTGAATAAGAGCCTGAGCTGCATCTAATCTCTCATTATCTGCAGAAGTTATCAAAGCAGCATATATCCACCGGAGTCAAACACAAGTCTAAATGTGTTCCGTGAGGGTACAAACTGTTCCTCGCGTTCAGAATTTTACCCCTGAAACCTCAAACATATGCACAGATTTCTCTTGAACACTGCTGGCAGTTCAATGAATCCAGAGTAGTAACAACCGTCAACGAAACCACAGAGATGAGGAATTCGAGTCCAGTGGAGTCCAAAGATTTCGTCTAAGACCCGCTTCTCAGATGCATAATCGGGGGAAATCATCACCCGTAAAGTACTAGTTGCTAAGGAAGAGAGAAAGAAAATGAAACTGGAAGGAAATTTTAGCTTTATTCAAGCATAAGAGCTCACTTGTGACTCCGCAATGACGGCAGGGTCCTTGCTTTCCCATGATTCCCTCTGGTCCTCACCTTCCCACAGGTGAAGAAGAACGGACCAGAGAAAAAATCTCAATAAAACAAACACGGGAAAACAAAGCAGCAGCAAGCAGTTCTCCTGTACAGGTAAATTCTTGAGCAAAAGAAAGGGAAAAAATAAAAATAAAAAGTATTTCTCTGTATGAATCTCGTCAAACCCAGAGGGGGTTCGTGGGGACAATTCCACAGCCCATGAAGGAGCTGAAAAACCAAGTCTTTGCTTTGGTGTTCTTCCTTTGTCCCTTCCCTTCTATTTGTTTCCCAATTGTTCCGTATGCAGTCTTTTAGAGAGGGTAGAGGAGAGAGACAGAGAGAAAGAGGGGGGGAAAGGGATGGAGAAATAATGGAGGAAGGAGAAATGCAGCAGCAGCCGGCGGGCGGAGGAGATTAGCAAAGGCAGGGTGGTGAAAGGCATTTGGGGAGGAATCCAAAAGAATTATAATTTAAAAGGTGTATGTTTTTTATTAAATCTAGAGAGAGAAGCAATTAAGAATTGGGAAAATTAACAACAAAAAAAAAGATGAGGTAGAGTGAGAGAGAAGAGGGGAAAGCTTCTTTGTCTCTTGTATCTTTCGACCTTTGGAGTTGATTTTTTTTAATTTAATTTAATTTCATTCAATCACACTACTATTCCTATTATTTATAGGGATGTAACTAAGTTTTTTTTGAATACGCATAGATTTCAATTAAAGAGAAGAGAGCTTATGTTACAACACGGCCGGTGAGTATATTTCCTTGAACTAATTAGTCAATTTGCTTACCTTTCACTCGGGTGTCATTAAAAGAACCCTTTTCCCTTGGGCCATTTGCATCTTACCCCCTCGATGAGAAAGAGCACATGTTCAGTCCACCAAAGTCGTGTACCCTAGTGCAACGTCACGGTATACAAGCTCAACCGGCAATGCATTTTTACATAACGAAGTTGAGATTGAAAAGTCCACTTTCATAGGTATAATGCAATTTGGTGTATAGATATTAGGCATAGGTTGTAAGCTTACAATATTGTCGGTAAAAGGTGTTAATTGTATGAGAAAAATGCTGGAAATATATGTTTCTTGAAAAGGCATAAACAAGCATAAACGTGGCAACTAATTGATCCCTGCCATTTGCGAGTATCTCATATATTACAAAACAATTTAGTCATGTATTTATAAATATGTTCCGAAAAGCAAAATATGAAGTTAACTTCCGCGCTATAATGGTTAGTAACCTATGTTGATAAGCCTCTAGACATCAAGTCATGCGTAATGATCGAAATTTTGTGTAACCTTGTGTAGCATAAAGATTTGACGCAAAATGACATGAAGGTGAACAAAAAAAGGTTGAGAGTACTCTTGAAGTGATGGTTTTCAATACATAAGGTAAAGCCAGAAAATGGGAGGGAGTGTGGATTTATATATGATGGTAGGAGAAAGATATAGCTTAGGATGTGATGCTAAGAAGTCCGCATGAGGCAACTAGGAAATGGCAATGGAGTGAATTTCCCACCAAAGTGCTGCCCAATAGCAGTCAGGTAAGAACTCCTTACACTAGAGTTGAGGGCCTCATTCATGTGATGGGTCACGCGGGTCATCGCGATGTCGCCCATCCCCCATACTGCCTCCCACTAGCTTTGGCAGCCTCCACTATCCCATCACTGCCTCCACCTCACGGCTTCGCCGAAGCTCTACCACCTCCACTCACCCACCCATAGCCATTATCAATCGACGAACCGTCCTAGCCCTTATCTATGTCTTCCTGTGACAAGAACCCTCCAAAAACCATGAAACCCTAAATCCCAAAATCCTAATCCTGCAACCACCTCCAGCTGGCATTGGGTGGTGCGGACATGCGCTGTCGCTATCGCTATCACATGACAGTGTGCAGTAGAGCTCATCTAGAGTTTAAGATCATCGAACATCCTTTAGATAGGTATAGAGTTTAAGATCATCGAACATCCTTTAGATAGGTATACGTGGTATCTAGTGGTTGGACATGCATCATTCTCTAGAGGTATATTGGCATAGATGAAAGTTGTAGTTAGAAACATGATAAAAAGATGCAAAATTTGATAACTAACTGAAATAAGCATAAACTATATTGCATTTTTTAGGTCGATCATAAAGTATGAAAATAAACTAAGGTAGGATAGGAAGTTAGGTGTTATTAATAGAGAAAAAAAAATCCATAGAACGGCCGGAGATCATTGCCCAACAACTTAGCGTATAAATACAGATTTAGTGAAGACAACTATTTATTAAAAACAGAGTGCGAGAGCCAAAGTTCCCAATATGGAGGGGTGTACTTGTACATGCCGGTCCCGAAAGCTTCTTTAATTGTGTTTGACAAAAATAAGTTACTAGGCAATCTTGTATTATTCTGGGTGATTTTACAAGCCAGTTATTAAATTGACAGCGATACAATTATATCTTGCTAATTTTTTTTCTCTATAGCATATTGTATTTGGAATTCCTGGTGCTACCCAGCATTTTACACCCAAGATAAGCGACTCTGCGTTGTATCAAATCCAACTAAGAACGGTCATACAAACTCCAAATCTGACCATGTGAATAATTGTCTCTCGTCAAACTACCTACTACCCATTTCGGCAGGGCATTAAATTCACATTGATTCCAGAGCTTTGCTCACAAAAGATTTTGAATCTAGTCCACATAATGCCATCTATTTTTTCTTCTTCTCGAATACAAAAAAAAAAGTGCACCTTTGTATATCCGATTACATGTGCCGAGCGGTTCGATGGTCCAGTTAATTCTGAATTACGTTTAAAAAACATACTACATCTCATGTTGAAACTAAAGTTGATCGAAAATGGAGCAAAAGGGCGTGTCTGTCACCCATTCAACGATAGCCACATCTTCGCCACTAGGAAGAACAGCGTTGGCAAAACGTTCCGAGAGTAGTACTAGCGGCTCCATCAGCTGACGTATTTTTACACCAAAAACAGGCGGCCATTATTCATATCAGGGATGGCAGAGTCCAGACAAACGTTGGCCGCGTCAGAAATTAGGCCACTTTTACGTGCCAAGCAAAACTATGCATCGTCAACGCAGGGTCACGGTCACCTCATGCGACGCGAGACTCTTGTTGAACTTGAGCCCATGCCCACCCAAGAAGGCCGGTCTCTCTTCTGGATACGGTTAACATGGTGGCCACACTCTGGTTGGTGTTGGTCCGAGCCACCCAGGCTGCCCAACCTTGCTAGTTATACCAATTAATTACCAAACACAGGTATTCAGGAACAGAAGGCTCTTAAGAGCATCCGCAATGGTATAAGGTAGTTAGTTAGCTCTAAGTCAATCCCTCCAATAATGTTAGTTTTTAGTAATGACTCATATCATGGTTAGGCCCACATAATACTCTCACATAATCTTGGAATGTGTGTATGAGTTTAGCTCTTGACTAAGAGCTAACTTTTCTCTCTCTTATTAAAATATAAAAAAAATCTAAGAGCTAGCCACTAAAATAATGTTGGAAAAAATACAAAATACTGTGCTGATTTTTATATATTGGCCTCATGGATTTTTTCTCATAAAAAATTCCAACAGATTTTTTTTCTATAAGTAAATAAATCCAATGGACCACACAACACTAGCTAGCTCTTGTCATACGCCGGTCCACCTTCATTATCAATATTCGCCAAATGGTTCAACCTCACATGAGTAATAATCCATTAAAGACTCTTGAAGTAACTAAATTCTTGTATATGAGTTTTTACCCAAGCAACAATTTAACTCGAAGAGGAGTTCATGAAATTTCTCCATCGCATTGCAAGAATGACTATAACTGAAGAATTTGGTGGAACAAAGAAAAAAGTATAGCTCTGTGTGCAATTTAGTGGGTACTACGTACTCCCTCTGTATCCTAATTAGATGACGTTTTGGACAGTCACACGATCTCCCAAACACAACTTTGACCTCTTATTTTTATAAAAAATATTTATGGAATAATGATATATGTATATTTTTATGAAAGTATTTTTCAAGACAAATCTATTCATATAATTTTCGCATTTGGAATCTCAATAACTTAAAAGTTATTGATGATTTATATTCTCAATATTTGACTCAAAGCTTGTTCAAAACGTCATCTAATTATGATACGGAGGGAGTATATTTTCTGATTGTGAGTTTAGCATAGCGCGGGGTAGAATCCTAAAGGGGACGGTGACAGACCATGGCCAAGGAGCTAGCTAGGAGATAGAGAGAATATTTAGTGTATATATATATGGCTTGGATGTAGTAGCTCTATTTATTTGTTTTCTTTTTGAAGGGAAGGGGATAAGAAACGGGCATCAAATAGAAAGCCAGCCAGATAGTGGTGCCAACTGATCAATACCCCATTCCAAAAAAAAAAATGCACTGCAAATAAATGCTAGGAAAAACTCCACCGAATTCGCACTTTGCTTTCGTCGCCCCTGGCACAAACACTATGTGCAATCACGGTTGGATTAGCATGGCATAATTAATAAGTCGCGTCGAAAAGTCGCCTATTCCAAAAGCTTGTAAAGTAAACATTTCCTCCAAAGCAAAACATTCTCAAAAGACTACACGTCCCATCCGTTCAGTTCTTCACATCTCCTAAGAGCAACTCCAAGAGACTAGTTAAAATGTTTTGTAAAGCTAAATATGACTATTATTGAGGAAAAAACTTCTCCAACAAATTATGCAAATGCCTCTCCAAAATAGCTTGTTCTCCATCCCGGAAACTTCGGTCGCTAGTATTGGCTAGCCAACGTCGCTCGCCATCGGGCCTCTGCGTGCGCTTGCCAGCCGGTTCCCGCGTATATGGTCGCCCCTTCCCGCATGAACGCATCTTGATCGCACGGGTGGTACGCTCGCTCCTAGGCCTCCCGGCAGGCCGGCAAGCAATCTTCTCATTGTTGGTATTTCTTCTTGTTGCTTCCACTCGATTCAGAGTAGTGGAATCTATGGTGTGACCTCTTCGTCTTGATCCTCTGCAACTACCTCCCTCGCTCCGTGCATGCAGTGTTCGTATGGGCATAGCAGGTAGGCATGCAAGCTATAGCTCCACCAAAAGCATCCGGTCAAGGCTCAAGCAAGCATGCTATGCACGAAGAACGACTGCCGGTGAACAGCGTGACAGAGCATTACAGTGGAGGTATTACTACGCGACGCTATGATCCGAAAAGGTTTTCGTGACATGGAAGGTTTGAATATACATAATGAAAACTTTTACAGAGGTTGTTGGATTGGTCTAGTTGTTTTAGGTGGATTCCATTTTAGAGAATAGCTAAATAGGGACATTTAAAAAATATTTTTAGCTAGCCTCTTGGAGATGCTCTAAACAGGAAAACATAAAAATCACAACTGTTTTTCTTCGTGTTTTAGAGCTGTATGTACGAATTGAATTTTCCAGTATTACTCTCCAATGGTAAGGGTACAATGGTACTCCTATTGGGTTAGGAATGATTTGCGGGTGGAGTGATTTGCAGTTATTTTTTGATTTATTATATATATAAAGTGTTTTTGAGTTGGTTGGTGCTAGCTTTGCAATGCTCGCAGCGTGACCACGTTCTGACGCGGCGTAGTCCGAAAGAAAATCCATGAGAGCGTTTATTTGTACGTACTGTACTCGTCAATCAAATCAAATTAAATAAAAACAAAAAAGAAATCATCAGCAGTTGGACACGCAAATCTGCCGTGCTCACGCGGGAGAGTTTAGGTGCTAAGCAAGCAACGTACGGTTGCTCCTACCATTAGCAGCCAAGTAAATTGTTCGTATAATCGTATATGATGGTGATTAGTCGGTCAAAGCGTTGTTCCTGACACCGAGGCAGCAGCAAGCGACCCGACCCGACCTTGTAGTGTTCGCGCTCGGGTCAAACGACGGGCTGTTGGCATCTACCCGTTCAACTTTGCCGACTCGACAGGATAAGTCCAGAAGAAGAAAAAATGGGTTCAGCTTTTTTAAAAAAATAAAAAATAAAAGGTATGAAAGTTCAGCGAGGGCTTACCGGCCCAGCAGCAGCAGCAGGAGGTAAATGAATAGAATTTTTTTGTTTGATATTTTTTTTATTAAAACAGGGGAAGAGAAGAATTTTTTTGGCTCGCCGGAGAATGTGGGTCACATCACGTGTTGGAGGGGGGGCTGACATGGTGATGGTGCTGAATAGATGGATATATGATATCCATCCACATGTATATCACGAGAATGTGATTAGATTAGGCATCACGATTTGCTGTCGGAGGTGCTGAGTTGGCTACTCTAGTACGGAGTGCTACTTGGCCTCTCTCCCTTTCACGGCGAGCAGTGGTGGTGCCTAGTTTCCGTGCGTGCGCTTCGTCGCGGCGCGGCTCCCTGCCGATCTGAAGAAGCAACCACCGACGAAGCAGAAGGTGGAGGCGCGCGGCCCCCCAATACCTGGCGGCTGCGAGAGTGCGTCGCTGCCTCCACGTCACGCGTTAGTCGTGTGTAGCCAAGCCAGATCCTACACAGATCACCGTGTAAAGCAACAACTTATGGGAGAGTGAATCGCTTTGTGCTTGTACGGTATGGTATGGATGATGTCAAAAGACCAGTCACCAGTTGCTTTTCTACTAGGCAAGGGCCGAAACTAGCGCTTGTTCAACAGTGTTTTTCTCTCACAGCATACCAGCTCAAACCAGCACAAACCAGCCACCAACACCTATTTCCAGCCGAAACCAACACCAGCCGAAACCAGTCGAACAAGCTGAAGGCTGCCTGGCGCTCGGAGCTCCCCCAGGCGTCCGATTTTGCTCGCCTGGGATGGAGATCGATGCCTGGCTAGCAACCTGTCTGGCAGGTATCGAACCAAACAAGGCCATATAATGAAGGCCGGCTCTCCCTCCATCCCGGAGGGCACTCGCACATGTACATATCAAGGCACTTGGACATTGGGATACATGCAAATATGTACACAAGAATGAACCTGTTTGGTACAGCTCATGAACTCTTGTGAGCTGCTATTTTTTTTTCTTATTAAACATTTTCATACGTGGGGGTCTGGGGTGTGACCGCATGGCGGGACCCTCGCCGGCGAAGGCCAACCGAGCAGTGGGCGGAGGCCGGATGAACCGGCAATTCGGCGGCGGAGCTGGTAGCAGGCCCTGTTGAGCCATCCTTGTTAGGCCTGGCCCAGTATAACCAAACAGCCCGGTTACGCTTAGGCTGGGCCGCGCGTCCGGGTGGGCTATGCAGCTAATTCGCGTCAATCTTCCCGGTAGCAGGCCCTGTTGGGCCATCCTTGTTAGGCCTGGCCCAGTATAACTAATCAGCCCGGTTACGCTTAGGCTTGGCCGCGCGTCCGGGTGTGCTATGCAGCTATAATTCGCGTCAATCTTCCCGGTCCGACCACCGTAGTGTATGGCAGCTCGTGTTTCTTTTCTTTTTCTTGTATTTCTTTTTCCTCTTCTTTTTTGGGTTTTTTGTTCTTCAAATTTATTTTATTTTATTTATTTTTACTTTCTTTTTTGTGTTCCTCTTCTATTTATGTTTCTTTTATATTTTTGTGGTTAAAATTTTTCTTTTTATTTTATCTTTCCTTTATTTATTTTTTACTAAACAAATCACTTTCTTTATTATTTTCTCATATTATTTTGTTATCCTTTATTTCCTTTTCTCCTTTTATTTATGTTTTCTATATATTTTTTATTTTTTTTATTAGACTCTCTACTATCTGTATATTTGGATGAGCTAAGGTAGTAACTAGCTATGCTAAAAATTAGCTCAAATTAGTTAAGATTAGTTAGCTAGTTTGCTAACAATTAATTGACAACTTTTCTAAAAATTAGCCCACGTATTAGTCCTTCTATTTCGATGAACTAAAGCTAATTTGGGATAATTTTGAGCTAGCTAGTGATTAGCTCTTGTATCTAAATAGGCCCCATATATATATATCAATAAAATGCTCTATGTTGCATTCGGATGTTCGCGTAATAAAAATAGGATAATCCACGATTATCTTTGTGTATTCATGTAGTAGTATTGTTATACTAAACACCAAATGATAAATAGTCGGTCACTTGTCGTTTAGCCCATTATTTAGGCTAAATCAATGTTTAAACGGGCAAAACAACCAATTAAACAAAAACAATATACTATCATGTAGCATTTAGACGTTGTGTAAATGGGTTAAATCACCGTTTAGGCTAACCGTGCGGAATAGTTATAATAAGTTCTATGGTATTTTTTTGTTATTCTAAAAGTATTCTTTGCTTGTTTTTTTTGTGTTTATTTTTTTATGTGTTGTTTTATGGTATATTTTATCTTTCCTTTCTATTATTTACATTTTATTTTTAATGTTTATTTATTTTGTACTTCCAATTTATTTCAATTCTTACAAAGTCTTTTTTCTTTTGTCTTGTTTGTTTTTTCTATTGTGTAGTTTTTACTTTTTTAATTTCTTTATTTTCATGAGATACATATAATGTTTGTGAAGTGTAAATATGACATCGTATGTTGCTTTTCTATTATTGTATGATATTATATATTCATTGTTTAGATCCACTAATGTGAAGTTCAACAAAGTTGGATTTTTAATTTTATGATTTTCTTCAAATGTTTAGTCGAAATAAATAGAAAAGAAAAAGATAAAACCATTTTCAAAACCGTTTATAACCCAACAAGAAAGGTAAAAGATATGGTTTCAAAAGTTGAGAGAGATGTTTTACCTGATTTTAAAGTTCATAAAGAAAAAACGAACTTTCATAAAAGTAAAGGGACTAAAAGAGAACAGTTTTTCTTATATTTTCTAGTCGATGCTGATGTATATTCTAGGATCGTTTAGGAACGGATCCAGTGGAGTAGATCGAGTTCTAGCAGTAGTAGATGTATGCAGTTCATGTAATGCAGAGAGGAGTAGGGAGAGAGGAGAAACAGACACAGACCAGAGGGGTCGACGGTATGAGTAGCAGTGGCGGCGGCGGTGTTAGGGTTCATCCCGTCGTCGGCCATGGTCGTCGTGGTACCGTCAGTCATCGTGTCCGTCGTCATCTGCACGTACAGGGTGCTCGCCGCCGTCGGTGGCACTTCCCGCCGCTGGCAGCGCCCCCTATCGATCGGTCTAGGGTTTAGGGAATCTCGGTGGGGATTTGGCGGCGCAGGTGAACCTCGTGAGACGTGCCTGGCGCCCCGGCCCCCACCTTCCTTATATAGCACTGTATGACGGGGGGCCACCAACTACAGGGTTGGACGCCCCCGATCAGGGCGTGACCTAGGGCCCGTTAGTCCGTTGGGCCTAACGGGAAGAGATCTAACTCTAACATTCTCCCCCTAGATCTCATACAATTCTTTTAATTCTTCAATTCCATTTCAAGTTCAATATTCCAATTCTTTTTAATTCCATCATAGATTAGTATATAGAGCATGCTTCATCATCACAACAATTCTTGTCATTAGACTCACAGCTACTACACACCTTTCTATTTTGGAAATAAAACCTTTCATCATTCTGGGCCCTTCTTATTCTTCGGGAATCATAGGCTCTCCCTTAAACCCATGCCGGCTATGTGTCCTCTGAACACACTGGGTGGGAGACCTTTTGTGAGCGGATCCGCTAGCATCTTTTCTGTTCGTATATGCTCAAGATTTATGATATGATCCCGAAGTTTATCTTTCACAACATAGTACTTTATGTCAATGTGTTTGGCAGCACCACTTGACCTATTGTTGTGAGCGTATTCTACCGCTGGGTTGTTATCACAATACAACCGCATCGGTCTTTCTATACTTTCAATTATTCCCAGTCCGGGTACAAATTTCTTCAACCAATTTACCTGCCCCGAGGCCTCATAACAAGCTACAAACTCAGCGTACATTGTCGAGGATGTAGTCACTGTTTGTTTCGAACTTTTCCACGATATCACTCCTTTAGCAAGAGTGAATATATATCCTGATGTGGATTTTCTTTCATCTCCAGCATAGTCAGAATCTGAATACCCCTCTATGCAAAGAGAATCAGATCTTTCATATGTCAACATGAGACCTTTCGTACCTTGCAAATAACGCAGGACTTTCTTCACTAGTTTCCAATGTTCAATTCCTGGATTCTTTTGATATCTGCCAAGTAACCCGTAACAAAAGCTATGTCAGGGCGAGTACACGTTTGAGCATATTGTAAACTTCCAATTGCCGAAGCATACGGTACCGCTTTCATTTGATTAATTTCATATTGATTCTTGGGACACTGATGTTCCCCATATTTATCGCCCTTGACAATCAGAGCAGGAGATGGACTACACGCATGCATACTAAATCTCTTCAGAACCTTTTCTATGTATGCCTTTTGCGATAATCCCAATACCCCTTTTCTTCTATCTCGATGAATCTCAATTCCCAAGACAAACGAAGCTTCACCGAGATCTTTCATATCAAAGTTCGAGGACAAGAATTTCTTCGTCTCTAATAGTAGATTAACATCATTACTAGCAAGTAAGATATCATCCACATATAGGATCAGAAATATGTATTTCTTATTCTTGAATTTCACATAGACACAATTGTCCTCGACATTTTCTTTAAACCCAAAACCCTTTATAGTTTTATCAAACTTCAAGTACCACTGTCTCGAAGCTTGTTTCAAACCATAAATAGATCTTTTCAGACGACATCCCATATTCTCTTTTCCTTTTACGACAAAACCTTTTGGTTGTGCCATATATACATTTTCATCCAAATCCCCATTTAGGAATGCTGTCTTTACATCCATCTGATGCAATTCTAGATCATAGTGAGCCACAAGTGCCATAATGATTCTGAAAGAATCTTTACAAGAAACTGGGGAAAAAGTTTCATTGTAATCAATCCCTTCTCTTTGGGTAAAACCCTTAGCCACAAGTCGCGCTTTGTGTCTTTCAATATTCCCTTGGGAGTCATATTTCGTCTTGTAGACCCATTTGGATCCTACTTTCTTAGCTCCTTTGGGAATATTTTCTAGAACCTAAACCTTGTTGGTATTCATAGATTTCATCTCATCTTCCATAGCCTGAAGCCACTTCGATGAGTGTGTCGCTTCTCATGGCTTCTTCAAAGGTTAGAGGGTCATCTTCCATATGATATTCTTCAGTTTCATAGATTTCATAATCATCTGGAATAGCTGACCTTCTAGTTCTTTGAGACCTTCTAGGGGCCTCTGGCACTTGGTCCACTATGGGTTGTTGTTGTTCTTCCTCATCAGCAACATCTGATTCTATAGGCTCCTGATGGACAGGTTCCTCTTGTTCATTCATTGTTGCTATGGGAGAATTCACAACAGGCGTTGTCACCACAGTATCCTGTACTGCTGGTGCAACATCAGCAGCAGGTAACGTAAAGTATGGTTCTTCAACCATCGGAGTAGGTACATGTACCCACTTCTCCTCAAGTCTAATTTCACGTGTTACCTTGCTCCCCCTGATCATGCCATCCTCCAAGAACACAACGTGTCTTGTTTCAACAAATTTCGTGTATCTATCAGGACAATAGAATCGATACCCTTTCGATCTTTCTGGATAGCCAATGAAATGGCAGCTGACAGTCTTGGAGTCTAACTTTCCAATATTTGGGTTAAACACTTTTGCCTCAGCTGGACAGCCCCACACACGTAAGTGCTTAAGCGAGGGTTCTCTTCCTGTCCATAATTCATACGGTGTTTTCTGCACCCACTTGCTTGGTACTCGATTGAGTATATGAATGGCGGTTTTCAGCGCCTCCATCCATAAACCAACCGGTAGTGTGGAGTAACTCATCATGCTTCTCACCATATCCATTAGGGTACGGTTTCTTCTTTCAGCCACTCCATTCTGCTGAGGCTCCCCCGGTGTGGAGTATTGAGCGACTATGCCATTTTCCTGTAGGAACCTTGCAAAAGAACCTAGAATTTGGCCATACGGGGTATGTCGCCCGTAATACTCTCCACCACGGTCTGATCGAACTATCTTTATCTTCTTGTTGTGTTGATTTTCAATTTCGGCTTTAAATATTTTAAATTTATCCAGTGCTTTGTTCTTTCTTTAATTGGATAAATATAGCCATAGCGAGAGTAATCATCCGTGAATGTTATGAATGAATCATAACCATCCACGCTTTTCGTTGGGAATGGACCGCAAATGTCCGTGTGAATTATTTCTAATACTCTCGTGCTTCGTTTAGCATCTTTCTTTATTTTCTTAACATATTTTCCTTTGATGCAATCAACACATTGTTCTAAATCGGAGAATTCTAAGTGCGGAAGAATTGATTGTTTCACTAAGCGTTCTATTCTCCCCCTCGAAATATGGCCCAAACGACAGTGCCATAATTTCGAAGAGTCGCTATCATTTCTCTTCCGCTTCTTATTCTTATTTGTAGATTGGGAGACATTCGCATCATTCACAACATGATTCACATGATTAGCAAGAGATAACAAATAAAGCTTGTCTTGTCGGAAGGCAAGACCAACACATTTATTATTATCATCAAATAGTTCACATCTGCCATTACCAAAATGACAGCCAAATCCAACATCATCGAGTTTCGATACACTTATTAAATTCCTACGTAAAGAGGGAACATAGAGTACATCTCTGAGCTTAAGTACAAAGCCATCTTTTAGTTCTAAAGCTAAATCTCCAATGGCTTCAACTTCAGTTTGTACTCCATTCGCGACTTTAATCGTTCTTTCGCCTCTTTGCAGGATTCTCCTCCCACTTAACCCCTGTAAGGAATTCGAAACGTGAATTGTTGCACCTGAATCAATCCACCAAGAGGTATTCGAATAACATAAAAACAGGGATTCATCTACAAATGTGATAGTATCATCACCTTTCTTTAGTAGCTTTTTTAGGTAGACAGGGCAGTCTCTCTTGTAGTGCCCTCTCTTGAAGCATTCCTTGCACTGGTCTTTTTCAGCATTTCCATATTTTCTGAAATCTTCATCCTGAGAGTCCTTTTCTTTGCTCTTTGCAAGTGTGTTTTCTTGAGGCTTGGAGGAAGAACCTTTGTTCCACTGGGGTTTCCCCTGTGGTTTCTTGTAAAAATTCTTTCTTTTATTATCCTTCACAAGATGAGCAGAGTCACCCTGTGCGGACTTGATTCTCTCTTCCTCCTGGACACACATTGCAATGAGCTTTTTAATGTCCCAGTTTTCAGGCATCATATTGTAATTCACAGCAAAAGTTTCGAATTCTTTTGGCAGTGAAAGAAAGACCAAGTGAATGAGGAACTTGTCATTGATCCCCAAATCCATAGTCTTTAGTTTCGCTGCCATGGAGTTCATTTTCAATATGTGCTGACGCACACCATCACCATTGTACTTCTCAGATACAAGTTTCTGTATCATTGTGCTTGTTGTGGCCTTAGAAGACCCAGTAAACTGGCTCTTTACCCTTTCAAGGTAATCAATGGCGGTGATGTATTCTGGGATTGACCCTCGAATTTGGTCTTCAATGGTGGCTTTTGCCACCAATAGGCATTTTCTGTTGGATTGAATCCAACGCATATGTTCGATATCGTATTTCATTCTGACTTCTGCAAAATCACGCTTTCGGGCATGAAAAGCTTCGTCAGTTTCATCGGTTCTTTTCTCCGGTTCCTCTGGAATAGTAGGACACGGGGAAGTTATGGCAAGATCGATCTTTGTCAGTGCAAGTTCTAATTCATACTTCTCCCGCCATACACGGTAGTTGGTACCGTTGAGCGGAGGAATGTTATTGATGTTGACCATTCCTTTAACTCCTGAAATTTATCCAAAGAAAAGTGAGAAACATTCATCATGAAATTGCATGCCTTAATTTAACGTTGGTCAAAATTAAAACATACGATTTCTCTATGCAAAAATTTATACATCACCGTTGGGCAGAAGTAAAAAAAATAATGCATAGCAATTCATTATAATAATGTTATTAACAACGTTGGTCAGAAAATAACAATATTATAATCTCAACAAATTATCGAAAATCATAATTCACTCAAAATTAAATTATCCCGTTGGTTCAAATTTAATTTAGAGTCAAATTCAATATTTTCTTCGCAGCGGAAACAATTAAAATTGTTCATAATCTTATTTTCCAGAAATTTCAGGTCGAATTGTTCTCTAAACAAAATATCGTTGGATAAAATTGTATAGAGAAAATTCATTAAAATTTCAATTCAAATACAAAGGAAATTCATAACTATTTCTGGAAAATGTCATTCTAGGCGCTATGACAGATAGCAACGGCGATCCCGCTATCTCCCCCCCAGGCCGCAACGTGGGCCTGGGGCGGGAAAGAAGACGCCCGCCTGGGCTCAAAGAAGCCCAGCAGACTCGGATCGCCCGCGGCCGTTCGATCTAGGGCGTCGGGGATCCGACGGCTGCGCGTCAGTTTCGGTGGAACAAAACCGCGTCCAGCCGACAACTCCCCCAACCCTAATTCATTCCATTCCTCCCTCCCCATTCTTCTCAGCGCAGCGGCGGCTGTCCGAGGCGGTTCGGCGGCCGGGAGCCCCTTCCTCGCGCGCCTGCCGAGCTCCCCTTCCCCGCGCCGCGCTTTCTACTCCGCGTAGAGGCGACGGCCCGCGGTTGCGGCCGGGGAAATCCGCGCCCCTGTCATGCGCGGGCACCGAGGGCAGGCGGCCGAAGCAGCGCCGCCGCAGAGCCCCTTGTCGGTGCGCGTGCTCGCCCTCGGCTGAGCACGCCGCCGCCAAGTGGCTCGGCGGTGGTGGTTCTTGCGCACGGCGGTAAGAGCCAGTTTCGGTTTTTTTTTTGTGGTTGCTCTGTGGACAAAGCACGATAGGGATGAGGGGTTTCGTTTCTTTCTTGATTCGTTCTTGTGTTCGGCGGTGGGGAAAAGAAGTAACCCGCCGGCTTTGTTCGTTTGGATCGGGTGTCCATACCCTGTTAGGGTTTCGATTCGAGTGTTCGTTCGTACCGATCCGTGTTTCTGATCTCGTTCTTCCCCTAATCCGTTCTCTGTTCGTGAGATTTTAGGGTTAGGGTTTCGATTTGGTGAGCCGATTTGGCTCGTGTCCAAGTGGATCCCCTCCGTAGGAGGCCACTGATACCATTGATAGGAATTCTAGATCGTCTAGGAGCGGATCCAGTGGATAAGATCGAGTTCTAGTAGTAGTAGATGTATGCAGTTCATGTAATGCAGAGAGTAGAGGGAGAGAGGAGAAAGAGACACAGACCAGAGGGGTCGACGGTATGAGTAGCAGTGGCGGCGGTGGTGTTAGGGTTCATCCTGCCGTCGGCCATGGTTGTCGCGGTACCGTCAGTCGTCGTGTCCGTCGTCATCTGCACGTACAGGGTGCTCGCCGCCGTCGGTGGTAGTTCCCGCCGCTTGCAGCGCCCCCTATAAATCGGACTAGGGTTTAGGGAATGTCGGTGGGGTGTGGCGGCGCAGGTGAACCTCGTGAGACGTGCCTGGCGCCCCGGCCCCCACCTTCCTTATATAGCACTGTGCGACGGGGGCCCACCAACCACAGGGTTGGACGCCCCTGATCAGGGCGTGACCTAGGGCCCGTTAGTCCGTTGGGTCTAACGGGAAGAGATCTAACTCTAACAGATGCATGACTAGGTACGGTGTGACACGAGAACCAGAATGGAGATACAACGGCGGAACGTTAGATAAGTTTAGGGAAGTGGTAGAAAGAAATAACATTGTGACCTTTCGGTGCTATAAATTAAGCAAAGAAGTGATCTTTTTAAAATGGTACATCGACATTTTTCAACGGCAGGCAGCCAATTTTCAAAAAGGAACAAGGGATGAACTAGCTAGCTAGCTAGATAAACGCCTGTCTCCTGTGGAGGTGGAGGGCATGAGGGGTGCTCAAGAAGACGAGGAGGCGCTGGCGTCGTCGTCCCTGGACCTGGAGACGGCGGAACCCTCGGAGAACTCCTCCTTGTACATCTCCTCGATCATGGGCTTCCACAGCCGCACGCGCGCGTTGATGAACCAGTTGGATATCTGCTCATCAATCACCAGTCACCACCAAATGTGCAGTGCAGCCGGTTAGTTAAGCTGATCCGATGCCAAATGTAGATCAACTCATGTACGTGTGGAGAGTGTCGTGCTCGTGTGTGCGGAACGAACTACGGACCTGGCGCCTGCTTAAGCCGGTGGTCACCGCCAACCTCAGCTTCTCGCCGTCGTCGGGGTACCTGTTGCGTTGCGCCATGGCTTATTATTATTATTATTATTATTATTATTATTATTATGCTGCGATGCAATGCAAGCACACACAGGTGAAGTGGTGGTGCTCGTCGTATCATGACGTACGGGTGGAGGAAATGGTCGAAGAGCCACGCCCGGAGCACGGCGACGGAGCCATCCGGCAGGCCACGGAGCGGCCGCCACGCCTGCTCCGCCCGCGCCGCCGCGGCCAGCTTCGTCCGCCGGGCCACCCTCTCCACCAGCTCCTCGGTCACCTCCTCATCCTCGTCGTCGTCGTCGTGGTCCTCACCGCCGCGACGCAGAGACCTTCTCGCCGCGGCGGCGGCGTGGAGCCTGAGCCTGCGCAGTATGGCGCAGCGCAGGTTGCCGAAGTGGCGCGCCATGGCCCGCGCCATCAGGGACGTGTACACCGCCGCCGCGCCGTCGCCCAGCGCCGGCTCGAACGACGACACCACGCGGCCCAGCTCGCCGAAGTAGCGCTCCCGCCGGCTCTCCAGCTGCGAGCCGGCCAAGCGAAGACGACACAGATCAGCATTCACCAAACACAAACATGGCGATGCAAGGCAACAACCGCACGGACGGACCTCGCTGAGCAGGCCGAGGAGCTTGGCCTGGACGCCGTCGCCGTCGTTCCTGTCCGCCCGATGCACCGACCGGTGACGACGACCGCCGCCCTCGAGCCGCTCCGCCGCCCGATCCTCGTCTTCGTCGTCGTCCTCGCCAGCCCCGTCCGCGAGGTCAGCCACGCGCACGACCTCGCCCAGCAGCTCCTGCGCTGGCCTCAGGTACCGGGACCCGCGGAGGACGGCCATCGTCACGGGTGGCGCCGGCGCCGGCGCCACACCGCACGAGCAGCGGCGGTCGGCGGCCGAGCCGAGCGGGGCGAGCGTCAGGTGCAGCGGGCCAGCAGCGCCCTTGGACCCGTCGGCGGCGGCCTGACGGTGGCGGCCATCGTCGTCACAGTGGCAACACTGCTGCTGAAACGGGAAAGGCGCGGGCTCTCCATTGTGAGCTTGCTGCTTTGGTGATCCCTTGTCACGCTGCTGCTGCTTCGCCATGACCATTGGTAGCTAGAGCTACACCACGGACGCCGGCCGGCCTATTTATGAAGTGGTACCCTGATGAAACACCATTATTAATTCCGCAGACATCCCAAACGGCAGAAACAGTAGCAGTAACAACTATCTAGGGTACGGTGGGGACGAAGACAAACGAGACGATTCAACGTGTGCTCTGACTGTAAATTTGATTTGAAGCGGTGTTACCGTGTTGGCGATTCAAATTAATATTAGTAGGCGAGTAAAACTCTGCAAGAACATGCATGCATATTACCTTTTCTGTGGTGGTGGAGGACGCGTAACAGAGGAGTGGACTGAGGTAGAAGAAGCTAGCTACTCAGAGAGCAGCGGCGATCTTTATATATCTACTCCTATATGAATGTGTATATGGATATAAAGTTACTAGCTGCAAAGATATAAGTACGTACAACGGCACAAATAAAGGTTGGCCAAAAGGGGCTTGGCAGCGGCATACATGTACACATACGTGCCCGTGCACACTCGAGTGGAGTACTAGCTCGGCTGGCCTGTGCAGTACTAGCACGGCTGGTACTGTGGATGCTTGGACCATCTATTCAGAGTCTAGAGAGAGCTGCATTGCACTGCATCTGCATTGCATTGAACCAGGATGCAGTGATGCACCAACCACACGAGCCGTTCAAACTTTTGCAACTCGGCCTATCTACTGCACACTGCCTCCCTCGGTATAGCTTTTCTTGGGGACTGCAACTGCATAGCATTGGTTGCTCGAACGCTCTCTCGTCCTCTCTCTCTCTCTCTCTCTCTGTGCTCTCTCTGTGTAATGTGTATGCGTGCCGGCCGGGGCGGCTGACTGTCTAGAACGGGGTTATCACCCAAACCCAAAATGGATATCTTCAACAGAGTACAAAGAAGACTTTATTTTGGGTGATAGGAGAGACACAACCCAATATTAGCATCATCTTTTTTGAAAATCCATTTGCAAAAAAAAGTTTTTTTAATATCAGTTGTTGAAAACTCATTTGCAGAAAAAGTAGCATCACCCAAACTTGGAATGCATCTTGCCGTCTTTGGAAACAGCACGCGAGTGGTACACCACACCAGTGTCCAGTACCGCTAGGCGCTAGCTGTAGCTGGCTGCCTCAGCCTGAGTAATGTAGAATCTCAAGAAAGGCCAGCCTGCCGGCCAGGCCTGAGGGCCAGCAGTTCCTCCCAGTTCAGAGCGACTGCACGCCGTGTTGCTTCCTGGGCGCGTAGCTGGCCAGGCCAGGTTAGCCCGTTGCCTGTCCTGATCCATGGAAAGCCCAGAGCCTTTTTCTGGGCGCCTGCAATTTCTCTTGGATGCTGCCCAAATTGGTTTGGGTTCAGACCAAGCTCAATAATTTAACTAACCCCTTGTTTAGATTCATAATATGTAGCGTTTTGTTTATATTTGATAATTATTGTCCAACCATAAAGTAACTAGATTTAAAAAATTTCTCTCGTAAATTACGTATAAACTGTATAATTAATTATTTTTTACCTATATTTAATACCTTATGTATAGTACGTCTAAAGATTCGATGTGACATGAAATCTTGTAATATTTTTGAAATTTTAAAGAAAACTAAACAGAGCCTTAGTAATTATTAAATATAAGTCAAGTTTAGCCAAATAATATAATAACTGTCTTTTATTTCTCTACATTTTTTTTATTATTATTATTACTTTTACTCGTATCTCACCTTCTCTTCCTTGGTCCTATGTCTGAACCCACCTTCTCTTCCCTAGTCCTTGTTACATTCCTTTCATGTCTGAACCCACCGATGCATAGGCTCAGGCTCATGTGTCTCACTTGTCTCTCAACATTTGCTTAGCTATAAAATTATCGCTGTACTTGCTCTAAGGTTGTCTCCAACCGGAGATGCATTTGACAACCCAAACTCAAAATGGGTATCCAGCAGGATATGTATAGCCTCCAACAGAATATTTATATAGAAGACTCATTTTAGATTTCGGGAGAGGCATAATCCAAATTTGAGTATCCTCTCTCCATCTCCAGGAGACCTATTTACACAAAGAATTGTCTTTTAGGTTGTGTTGTTAAAAAAGAATAAAAATAAATATAGGATCCTTTACCTGTAGCGCTACCCAAAGGATAAATAAGTCTTGTATTTTGGATCACTGTTGTGTTGTCGGAGACAATCTAAGATGGCTTGATATATAATAAGTATCATTAATTAATTTAATGTACTTTTATAAAAAAATCATTTAAAGATACAAGTATTGATTATATTTTTTATAAACCTAATCAAACTCGGTATAAACCTTTACATGACATTTTTTTCTAGACAAGCAAAAAGGTAACTTATAGTCTCTCCGTCACAGAACAAACGTGTCATTCTCATTTTTTTATAAGTCAAACATTTTTAACTTTGATTAAATATACCTAAACTATTAATATTTAGATTACATAATGAATAATATTAGATAGATTATTAAAAAAATATTTAAAAATGTAAATATGATGAATATTTTTTATTAAACCTAGTTAAATTAAAGTTAATAAAGTTTGAACGTTCCAACACTGTAGCCACACTTACGTGCGACCGAGGTAGTGTCCTACGAGTAATCACGAAGCAACACGCGTGAGATGCTCATATCAGTCGATGGTCGTGGATGAACAATACGGATGTGATGGATGGATGAACACACCGACATTGACCGATTTCTACTCCTACGGAGGAGTAGGCAGCGAGGCAAACAGTGGTGGAAAGGAGTTGAGGAGTCTAGTGATACAACAGTTTCGGGAGCTGCCATGCCAATGCTCAAACTGATTGGACAGGTCCTAACAGGAAGAGAGTGACCGATGCTGTTTGTTTTTGGGGAGCAGTGCGGCTACCCTTTCTGCTGCTTCAGGTGATAGCAAGCAAAAGCATGATGCATCCATCTCTACAGTTCACGTTCAAAACCAACCCTGCAGGCTTCGATTTGAGCTGCCCCCCACGTTTGACCACGCCACGCGCACTTCCCGTTTGAAGAAACCTGCTGGTGCCGCTTGGAGTAATGGGGACAGCATCAGACTGCAGAGCATCTCGTTCCACCCATCTTCTTCCTCTGGTTTTGGAAGACGAGCAGGTTAGGAAATTTGCAGTTTAAAAAAAACGTACTCCCTCCGTCCCTAAACGTATGTCTCTAGAAAATCGTGAATCATATTTCCCTCACATACATGTTTTTTTCGGACGACAAATATAAAGAGACGGAGGGAGTACTATGCCAATTTAGCTGACTCCAAAATTTAGATGCGAGTTTAGTGCAATTTCCCTTGCAAGTTGCGAACGAAAGGGAACACGGAGCCTAAAAATGTAGTAAGACCTGACGACTGATCAATGATCATCAGTCCAATTTGCGCGGTAATCCGTAATCAACTCCGTGGCAATCCAACCCCACGGGAGCATCATTTTCCGGACCCACCTGACAGCAAGAGACCCGCATTTACTCGTACAAATACTGCTACGAGCCATTCTCTAGGGGCAGCATCAGTACCTTATCCTCCACCGATACGGCGTACCATGCCAAAATTGCGATGAAAATGACTTGGCTGACATACGGAAAAGTTTCAAGAAAACATAATACTAGTATAAGAACACATATTGGTTTCAGTGAGAAATGAGAACTGAAGACAAAAGTTCCGGTGAGAAGCTTGCAGCATTATATATTAAAAAAAACAGAAATTCGCATTCCAAAACGATCAGCATGCTTTAACTCATATCGCAGAGATTAAAGGTAAAAGACAGCAGCTGGTCCCAGCACCAGTGACATAAAAGCTTGAAGCGTGCACTTGCAATCGAAGGCTGAAGATTCTCCTGCAATCCGTTTCAATTTAACCCCCCCCCCCCCCCCCCCCCCCCCCCCTTTTTTTTTGTTCAACAGCCTGCACAGTATACTACCTGGATCATAAGTGCTCATTACAGGTAAATCTATTTTTACAGCATGGCCCTTAAATACTACTGTAGTATTTTACACGTATAAATGTATTCCATCTTTACAGGATTTCTTTACCGCTATCACCCACGGCCCCAACTAAATTTACATAACATTTACGCTATATATACCTCCCCCCCTTCTGTACCCCAATTGCAACTACAGCTACAGTCCCACGCCTGAAAATTCAGTCCAGGCGTGTTATTCGTCCTGGCACTACAAATGACAAATCGTTTCCCCACGTTTTCCAGTGGGTGAGCTGAAATTCAGGCCACGAAATCATGCATCAGAGGTGACGGCTCAAACCGCTGCCGTTGCTGTTGATCTATTTGGCTCGCCGAGTCATACTCAGAGGACGTGGAGGCGACGTTGAGAGCAGCTGTGGCGTTGTACGTGTCCTGGTCTCTGACGCCGGGGAAGCCTGGCTGGGTGTTTGGTGGGACTGAGACTGAGAGGCTGTTCTCGGCATGCTGCAAACCCAGCGTCAGTGAGACGTTGTTGTGCCCATACCTCCCAAACTCTGCAAGGTGGTACGCCATGAACCGTGCGCTCTCGTCAGAGTGATGAGCGACGGCATCATGGAGGAGACCGCTGCCATCGGTTTCACCCGGTCTCTGGGCCTTCAGCATCAGGCTCATGAAGCTGTCATCGGGGTTGGCCTCGTTGTGGAAGCCACCGGCTGGCGCTCCACTAAAGCTCATCAATCCACCAACGTTGGCTTTGGATTCGCCAAGCTGGCTGGTTTGGCAAACCTGGCTTGTCGAGGTCTTCAGGTCCTCCTTTTCTTCCGAAGATGGTGGTTTGTCCTTGTTTCGCTGCCCATTGTCAGAGGAAGAGTTGGAGTCTAGCTCTACCTCACCAATCTCTTCTTTGTACATATCTTCGATCATTGGTTTCCACAGCCGGACACGAGCATTGATGAACCAATTTGAGATCTAGAAGAGAACACATATGAGTTTCAGTAAATATCTTTTCCATTATTTGATACAGAATACAAACTACTAAAAGGACAGGAAGCCATCAGATCACTGGTAATCGTTCAAAGCCAAATACCAACAGAATTAGTGTGTTGTCCCGGAAAAGAGCAGCTGCAGAATTTATTTTACTTTTTTTTTTGTCGATAGAATAAAATTTTAGATGTAGAAACTGGTTGAGATTTGTGTGTACATGTTACACATGCAGATAAGCAACACCCCTACAGCATGTAGAATATGTTTGCAGCACAATAATATACAGCTGAAACAACCTAAATAAATTATTTTTATCCAAAAAAACAACTTAAATTAGCTCTTTCAAAACATACCCATTGATGCGGTAACTAGTCTCCCTACTAGCTGATAAGAGAAAACATATCTTAAGCAAAGAAAAAATACCTGACTTCTTGTTAATCCAGTTTGTCTCGATAACATTATCTTTTCGGAATCTTTTGGATACCTGAGAGTGTCAGAATGTCATGAGAACAAATGAAAAATGGGATGAATGAACATACCTCTAAGCTAAACAGAAAAACTTACGGGTGAAGGAAGTGTTCAAAAAGCCAAGCCCGGAGAATCGAGACTGAATTTTCAGGTAGTCCCCTCTGTGGCCTCCAAGCATTTTGCTGTAGCATACCATACTGTTGGAAAGCTCTCTGTTGCCTTATTTGCTGATCGATATAACGAAGGCGAGTTAGTTTGCCCTCTTTGCCAGATGTACTGTCATCCTCCCCAAGTTTCTTGCGGATAACACTAATTTGATCATTGATAGCATCCTTTAGACATCGAAAATGCCGTGAGATTGTCTGGAGGGCAACTGCAGTATAAGGCTTGGCAGCTCCAGAACCAGCAACCATATCGAACGATGACATTACAAGTTGCATCTGATGATAATAGTGTTTGTACTTTCGATCCACCTGAAAGCAAATTTCAATTTGATCTTAAAATTTCAGACATACCAGATACCGCATTAGCAAAATAATCAAAATACACCTAGCTCATGCACCTGATCGATCCCATGTTAAGACCAATTTTGTCTTCCTGAGGAAAAGAAATATTTATGCACCCATCTGACATTTTAATGGGGTAACGTGACTTTCTGCATTTGGTGGTGACCTCCTGAATATGCTCATTGCTTCTTTGGAGGACCTTTCGTTAAAAAACATTGATATCTATAGGTTTTAAGCCTAGTTAAATGGCTATGATGTGAGCACCTAGGCATTATTAAGAAGGCTAGACTCACCTAAACTAACAACTTTTGACCAGTCCTCCCAGATTTTTCAAGAACTCAACTCGTGAAGTTCATGGAGCTGAACCATTGTAAATGACCTTTGGATCAGGAACCAACTATTGGACTCAGTACAACTCAAACAGAACTGATGGGATTGGGGTTCCTCAATTATTTTTCGAAGAACAGAAGGCATAAAATGGAGTTAACTTCTGACATAAGAGAAAAAAGTAATATACAGTAGTCCCTAGAAAAAGTATTATTTTATCAAAATTCATATTAGAATATCAAAATGATTATGGGTGAAACTAATCTTTGCAAACAAGTCTATCAATCTTCGTACAAGTTTGCTTTTTAATGGTAAGGTACAAGTGCAGTAGAACACACACCTCGTCCAACATTGCCATAAGTTTCGCCATCTTATTCTGGAGCTCTTGTTTCTCAGCAGTCGAAAGCTCAGCTGCTGCATTGGCATCAGACTCTTGTGGATCGGAAGATACTCCCTCACTTTTAGTCCCCCCATCGGTCTCTTTTCCATCTGCCTTTCCTGCTTCAGCAGGGCTTTTATCTGTTTTCTGTTTAACACTCTTCCAAACACTTACAATCTCATCAAGCAACTCCTGTGCTGCCTTCAGATACTTAGAGTTCCGGACTGCCTGTGAGGCTTCAGACTGCATATTCTTCATTCTGTTGTCATCAACCTGGTAAGAATTTGGTGTCAGTAAATCTTGCTTTGCAGACCAGTATGGATAGGAAGGCGCCAAGATATGCGTATTGAGGCTCAGAGACAGCCCTTGGCCTGGTGCTGATGGAACACTTGAGTTATGGTTGTTTAACATGCCAAACTCGAGCTGTGCAGTGGTATGGGCATCATTGTGGATGAGCTCACTGCCACTGCTGTGTGCTCCATCCATCAAATGCATCAACATCTCATTTCTCATATCTTTCAAAGGACCAAAAGAGCGCTGCTCTGTGAGTGAAGTGCCCATGTTAGTAGCTTCATTGGATGATGAATCATGCGACATTGCTGAAGGATGACCAGTAAGTTCGATGAAATTCTGCTGAGGCTGGACAATTCCACTAAATTCTGTATAAGGTCCAGAAGATGCATTGTTCGGATAAAGGAAGTTCCCTAGGGCTGATGGCACGGGATATGATGCATTGCCTGACTCTGTTGAGTACATTGTTTGTGAATCTCTTTCACTGCCAGGGCTCGAGTAATAAGTAGCCATATCCCAGCTTTGACTACTCAGTTGTAAAGATTAGTGAAAAGGCATAGGCAAGTGTGGAGAAGCAATTACAGATCCCTCGAAACCAATAATTTCTTCTGACTTGCCTGCACTTTGGGAAATGGAAACAGTTACAACAAAATTCACTAAATTTATAAGGAACTATTATGTAAATATACAGCAATATAGAATATGACAAAACAGAGCTTTCATTCGCTGTAAAATAATAGGGAAAGGCCTTCAAGAAAAGATAGGGTGAAAGAGCTAAACCATAAACTGGTTCTGCCACTTTTACAGAGGTAAAATCATCAAAGACTGCACACAAAGGCCAGTCACGAGTGTGAGACCCAGGGCTAGACCCTCAGCTTTGGCAGTAGTTATCACTTCTTGTTCTTTTCTCTAACATTTCTGGAGAACAAACAGACCCCATGTTCATCATATAGGAAAATATAACTGACAAGGTAAGACACTGGTTTGGGACCTATATGTGGTACAGGTGGTCCTTCATCAATGACATTAGCTAAGTTGTTGGCCTTTTGCTCTCCCTTACAAAGAGGATGAGAATGTGGTTGGGAATTCCTTCAGTTTAAACCAAAATAATGTAGCCATTCAAGGCGCCCAACCAGAAATTTCATTCTATAACACATAAGCAAATTGCAAGATTGCTGACAAAATTTGATTTCGAGGAGGGAAATTTTTGAGCAAGACATGCTTGTAAGATATAAATACCTTTTTCAATCACTTGGCCGATGACTGAAGTGCGCGCTAGGCTTATTAGAGCTCCTTCACCAGCTCGGCGCTCCAATAGAATGAATACTTCTGCAGAATGACTCTGAAAGAAGAGATGAAATAGCATGAGATCTCTAGCTCGAAATTACCTAGAAGAGACGGGATGCTTCCTGGTCGTTTGCAGCTGTAATTTTCACTTTTTTAATGATATGAAAGAGGTGGAGCCAGGAGAAATGTCCTAGGCAAAACTTTGTTTTCACAGACAATGAAAATAAGAGAGGGCTTCAACTCGGACAAAAAAAAAAGAAGATAATAATTCCATCACATAAAGTATATAAGAGAGTAATACAACACAAAAGCCACCTCCGGAGAATGATCGGAACAAAAGAAAAGGAACCGTGCTTTGAGAGCATGGCTTTCATGCAGGCATCAAAGGAGATAAAAGAAAAGATTCAAGAATCCGCAGCAAATCCAAAAGGGCTCCACCGCAATCAAGCTCAATTCTACCATACCCGCAAAAAGAAACCTCTACCGGTAGCTGACGAAGCAACTAGAAACTCAGAACTGTGCAATATCAAGCGGCAATAATCAAGCTACCGAGCACCACCAAGAAACTCAGAATTCAATAAATTAAACAAGAATTCTGAGCCCTGGTGAAGAAGAGGGATGATTTCTCCGAGCACCCACATAACAAAAAAAAATCAAGAATTTTGAGGTCGGAAGGTAAATGAGGACCATGAATTCAGCAGCCTGAGCTCAGTACCTGCACTTCCACAAGAAAGGCAACTCAACACAACCGCAAGAACCCCCAAGCCGCAGGAATTTCCCGATGAAGCTTTCAAAGCTACAGATCCCAAAGGCAACTCAGGAACCCAGCGGACACCAAGAAACTTCAGAATTCAGAGAGACCAGGTATCCCCCACAGCCCTCAAGAATCAAGAAAACCCTGTGCTCTAGCACAAGCAGCATATAATTGAGAGGAGACCAACCAATCATTGGGGTCATAACAGCACCCCAAAAGGATTGGTTGCACCCACCGAAATAGGACGAGCCACAATTCTAGAAGCAGAGAAGAGCAAGAGCCGGAGCAAGCAAGCAAGCAAGCCGAATCATGTAACCGGGAATATGCGGCAACCCAAAGAACTTGTGTCACTGCTGTTGCTGGTGCTGCAACCAACAGGCAGGAGCCAATGATGCGAAGGCGATTGATTAAGCAATAGGAAAATGGAGGCAGACCTGATGGTGTGCTCCTCGTGGGGAGCATGGCAAAACGGCAGGGATTGCTGTCACCAGACCCGAGCCGACGGTCAGCCTTGGCTCTTGGGAGGAGGGGCCGTGAGGTGAGGAGTTGAGAGGGGAGAAGAAGAGAGGAAAAGAAACCCAACCCCCTTCCCTCCCTCCCTCCCAGTATGGGGACAAAATCAGATCCCAAGATAACAATTATACCAAAAGGAAAAGAAGAGGAGAGAGCTCGGCTCTGCTGTTTCTTTCTTCTTCTCCTTCTTCCTCCTTCCTACCCCAAGAATAAAAAAAAACCCTGCACCACCCACTAGCTGCAACAAACAACAGCACCCAATAGAAAAATAATAATTGAAGGGCCTGCTAGAGAAAAGCTGTTTCTCCCTCCTCCATCTTTGATTATTGTTGCTGCTGGACTGCTGGTGTTGGTTGATTATTTGTCGTGGAGGATTATTGGGTGGGGTTTGCGGGGTTTAAACCTACTCAACTTGGGCAGGTTGGATGGAGGAGGGACTTGGCAGTGTGTCCACCACAACTTCCGGTTGCTTCTTTCTTCACGATAACGCGTACTGACATGGGCCGTTCTGATTCGCCATACACATTGCCGCAACCCCCCCCAATTATGCGGCTATTCTATTGGTCATAGGTGAGTACGCCGAAAATTAAAGCTCGTGGTGTACCAACTCGGCCTTTTTGCTAGACGTTGGTAATGGTTAGCTATTTGGCTAGCTAGATGTGACATAACATGAAAAAGTAGTAGAGGAGAATAGTCACTAGTGACAAGTAAATAGTCTATCTATTTTACATACTCCAAAACTATGTGAGAGTAGCATGTGGGTCCAGTAATATATATTAGTCTTTTTTATTGTCTCTTACCTCCACATCAACTACCATTGCGGACGCCCTTAGCTTCTCTACTCTCCTCTCCTCTCTTGGGTACATCACCCTTCAGCTGCTATACTAGTCCTAGTTTATTAATGATGTACAAGTAGCATCGTCTTCATCATCTATAGTAAAGCTCAAATTATCCCAGCAACTTCAAACAGTAACTCGATACGGCCTATGCATGGGAGAATAGGAGAAGAACCAGCCATCTTTATTAGAACTAGTATTAAGGAGAGAACTGGCATGTTGATTCGAGAAGATTATAGGAGTTGGAGCTTAGCTCTGTTTTTTACTATATACCTTTGTCTGTCCTTGGATTGTCAATAATCCAATGATACTCCGTACTCTGCCAAAGTGGCGCTCGTTTATCGGCGGCGCCAAAACCACATCCAGTCCGCGCCTCCTGTCCTGTGACCGGAACGCCGCCGTGGGCCAATGGCATCCAATCCGATCCAACCGTGACCGTGAGATTTCTGATGCCCCCCTGCACTGCACGGAACTGGACACCATGAATAATTGGAGCCCTCTTCTTCTTCTCTCTTCCGTAGTCCCGTTCCCCCGCCCCCAATTGGATTGGACCCCCACGCGGCCACGCTCCGCTCTGACTGGACGGTTGATGCGAACGCGCCAACGTCTTTCCTGCGCGTGCGTGCTCGGCGACCGACGCTGCAGGTTGGCAAGTACAGAGATCTCACGGTCACGTCACGGTCACGGATTTTGTTGGGACTTGCTTGACAAGCTGCAGATTTCCGAGGAATCAATCGATCGATCGAAAATTTCCCGGTCGGTACCTCCGCTCTCCGGCCTCCAGCGGCACCCGCGGACGCAAAAGGGGCCGAGGGCACGTGACGCATCCCCGCGGCGATGCTTCGCCGGAGCAGAGGCCGGGCGAGGTCGACCGACGGGAGCCGCTTGGCCGCGATGGTCTGGTCGGCTCCCTCCCAGCATTGCGCTGGACCTGGACGGGATCGTGGGAGTGGAGTGGACTCCCCGCCTTGCCGCTTGCGCATGGCATGGCGGCTGGGAGGGCACGGACGACGTGAGGGCCCGGCCTCCGGCGACGGGAAGCTGAGTGAGAAGGGATCAAGCAAGGGACACGAGCACACGGCGGCGCGGGCGGGGCGCGCGCCGCCTCGGGCCCCTGTTTCGGGTTGGGGCGTGGGCGTCGTGGCATGTGGTCGAGCCGAACCATTTCGCGGGAAGCTGAGTGAGATTTTCTGTACTCTGCCTGTGTGTGCTTCTAGTTGTTGTAGTCGCTCCGAATCTCGTGAGATTTTTAGGACAAGCTAGTGGCATTTTACTTAAAAAAATTTATAGCTTCGTACTTCCGGCATTTTTTTAAACTATAGTTTGTTTGTTTTATTTGTTTGGGAAAAATATTTGTTTTAGATCTGTCCTAAATCGAACTTTCTCGTTTTAATCGATATTTTAGAGAGAGAAAATTAATATATCCCTGTGCAAATAAAGGCACTATAAAAACACTTGTGTTTTTTCACGGAGAATTTAACGAAGCTGCTCTATCAATCAAAATTTATCTGAAATTACAAGTTATTTCATATTGTCAATCTCACCCGTGCATATCCGCCTCTTGAACCATATGCAGCTTTCAAAACCCACAAGCTAGCAGAAAACAATTACCAGCTTTTAAAACTCGAGAAATTTGAGAAAGGCAAACTGGATTAGGGCAGTCCTAATGGACATAATTTCTATAGCACAAAAAATTATCTATAGAAACTATTTTCCATAATGGAGGTGTCTTCGAATAATAATTATTTTATCTTTTTCTCTCTCAATTCTATCTTCTTCCTCCAATAAAAATGTGTCACGAGCCTCTTAGAAACTGGTGGTTTCTTTCCAATAGTAATTTCATAGTTTCTTGGTGCATTGGATGAAGTGAAAACCTGATTTCTTCATGAAGAAACCATTTCTATAATTTATGTTCTCTTTCATCATTAATTATGTTATTATGTTAACGTTTTACCTACGTAGCAAGTCATTTAATAAGAATAGAAATTATCTTAAATACACCATTGAGACTGCCCTTAGTAATGCAGCGTCCGTTTTATACCACGTGGAAATAATCAGAGTTAAATAGCATGTCCGATCGCAAGTTGAGAACTGCGCTTTAATTTTTTAGAACATCGATCCGCAAATTTCAAAACGCCTGTGCACGTGGTTGCTAAAAGGACATCTTTTTCCGAACACGACATCAACTCGCATCAACACACGAAGAAAATCGTTTTAATTAGGCAGAAACGCCGTAGGTGGAAAAGGGAGGAAGGAAGGCTGGTTCGCGCCGCGCCTTCTAAATTTCCACCCGTTTATTCGTCTCAGCCATTAATGGCGTCCGCGCCCACGATTCGGCGACATCTAGTGCCGAGATACGCAGGATCGGACGAATCGATTGAGGACAAAGACATGGGCAGGAGATTTTATCGCATGTGACATCCAACTTCCCCATGACAAAAACACTCCAGTGTGCAGTGGTGGGGGACCTCAACCCCCCCCCCCCCCCCCCCCCCCCCCGCAAATGCTACGCTCACAAGGGCACAACACATTTGAGAAAGAATTGTAAAGCTACTGCATATATTTCTCCCTCCTATAGAGTTCTAATTCTAGGAATTATATATGACAGTTCTTTGTTTGCTTCATGCATGATTCTTTTAGGAAAGTCTTTTATCATAATTTCTTTCACACGAGTTTTTGACAAATTATTTTTAAGACAAATATGTTATCATTAAGGAGTAAGTGGACTGGTCTACGAGCCCACATATAGGTTTAATTTTGCGGATTAACGCTAGAACATGTAAAAATTAAGCTTATATGCGACTCGTGGGCCAGCCCGCTTGCACCTCTAATTATCATGATTGCTTTTGCATGATTTTTTCTGACAAAAGAACAACTTGATGTGACTAGATTCGTACAAAGATGGGCGAATGACGGTGTTGCAATGGGCACAAACCATGTTGATGGATTTATCAAGGGCCGTGGATTGCTTTGGTATTTTTAAAAATTATAAGTTTATGATATATATGTGCATAAACACACCATATGTACTATTTTAATAAATACACGCATATGATAAAACTTACCTTGTGAGTACCTCTATAATGCTAAATGGACAAGTATGGGAACCGACGAAGTGGACCCATTAGTGCTAATAGTTAACAACTAATTAAAATTAGCAAGTGAGAATCCAAACACATTTGTTAACATTAGTTGGTGCTAACAAATAATTGTACTTCCTTTGTTTCGAACTATAAGTCGTTTTGATTTTTTTACATCAAATGGATATAGTGGTTCACATGCACCCAACTAACTATACAACGGCCCATTAGCATGTACTCCCTCCGTCTTTGAAAGAATAAATTTTTGGGTTTGTCCTAAGTCAAACTTTTTAAACTTTGATCAAACTTTTAGAATAAAACATTAAAAGTTATGATATCAAACTAGTATCATTAGATTTATCTAAGAACATATTTTTACATGTTACTCATTTTAAGTCATAGATGTTGCTACATTTCTCTATAAAGTTAGTCAAAGTTAAAAAAGTTTGACTGACACGGACGGAGGGAGTAGTAGGAACAAACCCATTAATAATTGAAACCCAAATTTGGTAGCGCTCACATCCTACTCCCAGTTGCCACTACTACAGAAAACTTAACCGCGGCGGGCGTTTTGCATTTACCGCAACGGGCAAACGCGTCCACCACGATCAAGACGTCACAGTTAATCATGGCGTCACCACAGCGGGCAGGGACGCCCGCTGCGGTAAATCAAAACAAAAAAATAAAAAAAAACACAAGCCCAACGCGAGCCCGTCCAGGCCCGACATCGAGCCCATCCACCGCTGCAATCGTCGTGCCCGTGGTGCCACGCCGTTGGGGCCGCCGCCGCGACCAGGGAGGGGGAGAAGGTATGACCAGATCCACCATGCCTCGTGCCGCCGCGACTTGGGGAGGGGAGGGGGAGCGCCGCCATGGGAGGGGCGCCGCCAGATCCGCCAGTGCGCCGGATCCGGAGTAGAGGACGGGGAGGGGGCTCTCCTTGTGCGCCGTCGCGCCTCGCCCCACGCCTCGTGCCGCCACGGCCACAGGAGGGGAGGGGAGGGCCGCCATGAGAGGGGCATCGCCGGGGAGAGAGGAAGGAGGGGCGCCGCCAGCGCGCCGGATCCGGAGTAGAGGACGGGGGGGGGGGGCTCGCCTTGTGTGCAGTCGCGCCTCACCCCACGCCTCGTGCCGTCGCGGCCACAGGAGGGGAGGGGAGCGCCGCCATGGGAGTGGCGCCGTCGGGGAGAGAGGAAGGGAGGGCTTGGTTGCCGCGTCGGATCCGTAGAGTAGAAGTCGGATACGCCTCTCCAGATCACGCCGCCGCGCGCCGCCATGTGATCCTCTTCCTCAGAGGCGGAGTGGAGGCGGAGTGCTGCTGCGTGTGTGTGGAGAGATGGAGGCGGAGTGCTGCTGCGTGCATGTGGGAGAAATGAGTGGGTTGGACGAAACCCTAGCTCACGTATATATACTGAAGACGCCTAACGGGCCTGGGTTGGACCTTGTAGGCCTTGGCCATTTACCGTGGCGGACGTCTTAAGACACCCGCCTCGGAAAATAGGCAATTTTCCGAGGCGAACGTTTTAAGACGCCCGCCACGGTAAATCGATTTACCGCAGCGGGTAAATACGTCCGCCTCGGTAAATAAATAAAGTCCGCCTCCGTAAAGCAAGGGCATTTACCGTGGCAGACAAAATATGTGCCCGCTGCGGAGGATATTTTGGTGACGCTGTGCAAAATCATTTTTGTAGTAGTGTGCTCCAGCTCCAACTTTACTCGATTCTAATTCTAATTCCCCTCGCTCCTCACCTGCTAATTCCGGTGTTTGGTAACGATTCTCTATCGGATTCAGCTCCAACTAGGCGTCACTGCCATGGATCTGACCTTTGTATGGTAGAGAGAGGCATCGGGTCCAAACTCATCCCAATTAAAAGATGGCATGGGCAAACCTCACATAAGGGGGATGCGGCGCGGGTGGACCACTCAATTGTAGGTGTCCAACAAGTATTGATGTAAGCGATTTGAGTGAATTGGCGAGGTGTATATTTTTTTAGCTCCCTACAATTAGGTCTAAAATGTGAAACATTTTCATTTTATTTTATTGTAGTAGGGAGCAAACACCAAAAACACCCTTTGATAGCGCTCATCCGTTAGTTGCATGGCCTGAGGTCTATGTGGGACGGAACAGTACTAAATATAACTTTAGCTAGCACTATAAATCCACACAAGATGTAAAAGGTCAACAAAGCGAAATGTTTGTTTTTAGTTGAGTTTATGAATTTATTATCTAATGTTCAGTTAAACAATTCAGCGAAGAGGCGTACCACTGCTGTAGACAAACAGGTCTCAAAGTAGTTAAATTGACTTTAATTAAGAAGTCATTATGACAAGTTGACTTTATCTATCTATCTTGAATGGCTTTTTTGCAAGTTATGGAGACAAATAGATACATCATGCGTCCAACCGCCAACCTAAAAAGTAATGTTGGTCCAAATTTTTCTCAAGGGAATATCATAAGATTCCTTGACAACATTAAAAAAAAGATTTCGTTTCGGTCGAAATTCCCGGAGAAGAATTTCTACAGCTTTAGCTTTTTACGGTCCGAAGTAAAGTCATCGAAGTTCAAGTGAAGTCACAACCATCACTCGTTTACTCTTTGTGGACGATGCAGTAGTAACAACTAACAAGCTAGGGAGCTAGCTAGCTGGCCCCAATAGCTAACTTTTGTTTTCATCGCCAAAACTCCTAGCTAGCATATGTTTCTATCAAAAAAAAATCAGTTAATTAAGATCCTAATCCATCAAAATGAAAGTTTAGCCCCGAGAAACCAACATGTCTGGTGATTAAACTGACAATATAATGGACAAGTTTGACGCTTTGCAATTATGAATAGTGATAATGTTCTTGATCTAATTACCATGGATGGTTAATTTTAATTAATTTAATCAAATCAATGGAGCAATGGATCAGATAGAGAAAACAATCTCTTGAAACCCAAGTCACACATGGGGCTTGCGACACACAGGTTGAGGTTGGGAGTGGGCATTTTGGTTAGAATGGATGGATGGAACTGGATACGAAGACGATAGATGATGGATGGATGGATGGTCTCCATCTCCTATAACAACAACCAGTTGGTGAACCTAAAACGGCTTCTCTTGCCTTAGGGCTTCAAAGACCACACCTCGCCTATCTTCTTTATATCTTATCCCATCTTTTTTCTTTGTTGCCTTTTAATTTCTTTCCCTCTCATAACCTTCTTTTTCTTATTAGAGAGGTTTTGCAATCATCATGCGTGTATGGGCACCACTGGTTTATGTGTGTGTGCACTTTTGGGGCTGTCGAGATGTTGGCATGTTGCAAGTGACACTAGGGGCAGAAAAGGCTGTGATTTACAGTGACTGTTGTTAAAACGACGCTAGTAATATCTGTATATGCGCAGCTGTGTGGTGAAACTTCTGTGCTTATCCATTTTTTTTGTAGTTCAACTGTAGATTGCTTTTGCGGTCACGTGAACTATGCACGGTGCTTGTGCTTCCCTGTAAGGCTGTAACAGTAGACGTCAAATTTCTACGTAATCATCGTATAAAAAATAGAGAGTAGAGATCACTTAGGATATCGTTGAGACATGTTATATTATTTTTTTTATTTTAATGTAAAGATATGCAAATATTTTGTGTGATCAAGAAAAAAAAGAAGAGATCATAATGGTTTAGTTTTTTTAGCATTATCAATAAGAAGTGCTAGATAATTTAAGGTAGCCATTCCGAAGATATAAATTATTGAAGGACCCATAATATGACGGCTTATAGGAGAAAATGAATATTTTTGTTGATCTAAGTTCTTTTATTTTTGTGAATTACACAATATAACATAGACACTCACAACATGCACACACTCACCTCTATGATCGCAGCATACAAACCCTATTCCTATGAGTATATTCGAAGATCAGGCCGATAAATACTCAAGATTGATGAAGTCGCCATAAACGCATTGTTGTTGAGGAAAAATCCTAGAAAATTCACTTTCATGGGAGTCGAACCTAGAAACTAAGATGTTGTTAAGATTCTTGTAACCATTAGGCTTTATGATCTAAGTTTTTTTTATGATGGAACTTGTCCATCTAGGTTATACTTTTAGTAATAGATGATGACATATTATGAATTTGTCAAAAACAAAGAGAGAAGGAATATTTTCAAGAAAAAAAGAGAAAAGGAATACTTTTCTGGAAAAAAGAGAGAAGGAATATCACTGAAGGACACATAACAGGACAACTCATGAGAGTGACTATTTTGTTGATCTAAGTTCTTTTATATGGTGAAATTTATCCATCTAGGTTAATTATACTTGGAGTGACAAAATACTCCCTATATAAGTTGTAACGAACGTAACCTCTGAGGTTGCTTTCAGGCCCTTTGAATCTAGCGCAGGATGTTTCTGGTTGCTCACCTAGCAATCGAGTGGCTATTTGATTTTCTTGTATCATATACTCTCTGAGTCCTAAAATATATTCTAAGTCGTTACAAGATGCATATAGATTAATTTTTTAAGCTTTAACTAGGTTTATAAAAATACGTGTAATATTTATATATCTAAATAAGTTTATTACGAAAGTATATTCAACGATCTATCTAATGATACTAATTTATATATTATAAATATTAATTTTTAATATAATTATATCTAATGATACTAATTATATATTATTAATTTTTAATATAACTAATTAAAATTAAAAAAAATAACTTCTTAATAAGCCAAAACGACTTCTATGTGCTAAGCATATTCATATTTCAAGTCTTTTTTTCTATGGATTTCTTCCGTCGCAGAAGATACTTTTTGGATGGCAGGAGAAGTTTCTATTTTAATTTGCATTGCTGTTATATGGTTTCAGTGGCCATTTTGTGATTTTAGCTCACTACAACACTAAAGAACCAGTGGACCTCGACCATCCTGTAGGTTCTTTTGTTGTCTCCTTTGGGATTTTGACACATGGTGCACGCAGAGATACCGATTCATGAACCGAACCTAAGAGCAAGATCACCTATGCCTTCTAGGTTCTCTAGATGCAAATGGGCAATCACACGCTAGCGGCTTTAGTTAGGCAGGCTGCAGGAACCAAAAGCAGCATTATATATAGAGAGACAAAAAAATATCTCAAACCTATTAGTTCTATCGACATGGATGCACACTCAAACCCTCAATATCTTGCTTATTATTGTTTTTTTTCTAAAACTAAAGGAGAAAACCCTAATGCCATCCCCGGCCAACTAAGTAGATTTCTCTCCTCCATCGCTGTTGTGTGTTGTTACATTCTTCTTCTGGACTATTTGCTTAAAGACCAAAATCATCTCTAGCTCAATGCCTCTGTTATAAAATTGGTCCATCTCTAGTTCATCAGCATCTTCTTGTGCAAAGTTGTTGTATGGTTCATCAATCCCCCAACAATTGTGTTATCGACGTTCTTATCCCAATAATTAAGCAATTGGATCCTAATAAACTTATGTCATTGCTGCTTTGGCCAATTGTTTGTGCCGGGGGCTTTGTCCCCAATGTGGCATTATGGTGTTCGTCTTCTTTGTTTATCCTCAATAGGTTGGCCTCCTATGTGAGCAACTATAGTGATTTGTTATTAGAAATTTAGGCAAATTCAATACTAATTTAGTCCAAATAATAGTAACAGGATGTTTGCGACATCAGAAAGGTGCATATGTGATCTACTCGCAACTAAGTTAACAAGCATCATACTAATCATGGATTCTAATATAGAAAATAGAAAGCGGGCCACTAAAGTAGCATATCCAGTAGCACTAGAGCCATTTCCGTTAGCCGACATAACATTTGTTGATGTAGTCGTTCCGCTCGATACCGAGAAAGGTTGCGGTGCTGATCATGACATTCATCAGAAAAGAAGCTGTCAGGAAGTAGCAAGAAGAAGATAGAGCAATTGCGTGCAAGACACTCCCCAAAAATAATCTGAAAATGACACCGTTTTAGAATGCATGCTCTTCCTATTCCTGTGCATGTAGGAACCAGGACCGAAGTTCTCTAGTTGTAGGGACGTATTACTTGTATCATCCATTCTCGCAAGTGTCGAGACTTTGGGTACAGAAGATCATCATCAAATAGCCTAAGTGGTAAAACTAACCCGCCTTGACGACGACGCTCGTGGGCACGTCCTTGTCCTCTCTCAATTTCTCAACAGATGCACACACATTTCACCCATATAATTTAAGTTGAGTAAGTGTTTTTTGTCAAAATCATATATAAGGAAAAAACTGTATTGTACATAACATTTAATTTAATATTGGCCATAGCATTTATTTGATTTGATTAAACTAAAATTGGTCAAGTCCATAATTAAATCTAATATTCTCCACACAACAACACTGCATAAGTCCCTAACAAAACAAAAAAAAACACTGCACTAGTACTACCGTCAATGGGTGTGTCATGACAAAACCATCTTTAAGCTACTTTGTTTTTTGGGGTTTTGTCTTTGATGTCTACCTCCATGAGTGGTGGCAACAAGAATCATTTACAATGAAAATGGGTGTTTTTGTTGGTAAACAAGGTTCGTTGAGTCCAGTAGCGCAATAGTAGATTTTGAGGACCAGTAATAGGTACTAATAACTAGTGGCAAATATGCAACTATGTTTTAAACAACATATATACAATTGTCTTTGTTTTGAACCACACATATCGTCTGAAAATGGAGGTTATGTTGAGCCGCCTAATGTTTTGTTACTGAATTAGTATATATATTTTTTTTACATAATGACATTACATACCTTTATGCATATCGCCAATGTCTTGGGCTCTTGGACTTTGGGTAGTATGTGTGTTGTGCGATGACATCTAGAGTACTGGATAATAGCAATGAGACAAAACAGTAAACTAACAAGATTGTTAGTTTTTACGGTTAATAAGACGACCGATGATGTTTTGTTGTGAGAGAAAAATAATGTATCATGATTGACAGATCAGATTGATAAGTTCAAGCGAACAAATTTGTGTTTGCTAGGCAATCCAAGACACGTGGCTCCGTTTGGCAGGGCTTCAAACTGATTTAGCTGCCAGTCTGCCTCCAACAGTGCCATCACCCGAACTACCAACGCTAACCATATCACGTATAAAAGAAGCAGCCTATAAATAACGACACACATATGCTAATCGTGGCATTAGTTTAAGCCACACATATGAACAAACCAACGCTTGAGATGCTAACTAAACAAAAGCCATGAAAGTCTCTGTGCAGGACTCGCACGCAAGAAAAGATACATTTTTCAAGGAAATCAAGAGAAGATACTCTTGGAGATACCTAAAATGAACTTAAAATTGTCGATGGAGACAATGGCTGTCTGAGTTGGATATATACCCACGCTAGACAGCAGGAAGCTTCTTGCTTGTCGCTCCCTTCGGACTAAGGTAACAATAGAACATAATCTTATATTTTCGATGTAAATTTGTACAAAATTCCTGGGTGCCGAAAGGCCATGAGTTAATCAAAACCTGACGCTGCAAACGAGAAAATATCAAGCAGTATCACTAATATAACTTGCCAAGTTCCAGACTTCCAGTATCGTTCTGTGTCTGAAGTTAGTGATAAATCCATGAGTTCATTATATTCCTAGTTTCTGCTATTCCCTCCGTTGAACTATCACCTACGTATTTAGGGTGCAAAAGTGCTCAGATATGATCCAGTAGTATTTTTTGATCGCCTCAGCCGCCTATTGAAATAGCTTGCATTTGATATAGAGACTAAGATAGAATGGTTATCTCTCATTTTGGGATAAGATGTTTTATTCTTTATTTAGTTTATCTGGTTTAAAGGGTTAGACACATCCCTGTTTTATGTTTGGTAGGTTGATAGAGCAAATGGAATGGATGTAGTTTATCACACCTTTAGCCTATCTCATCTGTGCGGGCCCACCTCTCATATGTACTCCTTCCGCCCCAAAAAAAAAAGTCGTTATGGAATGAATGCCGGTTAAATTTTCTCAACTTTGACTAGATTGATAGAAAATAAGTGCAATATTTATATCTCCAAATAAATTTATTATAAAAGTACATTTAACGACCTATCTAATTATACTAATTATATATATTATAAATATTTATATTATTTTATATATAATTGGTCAAAGTTAAAAAAATTGACTTCTCAGAAAGTGAGAATGACTTCTATTTAGGTATGTTCTATATGTCAACCACTCTGCAATATTTTATATACAAATAATACTTATTACTCAATTGTCGTGTCACACTATTCTCGCTCTTTGTGCTCATTGATGCCTTGCCACATGCCACGCCATCCTTGCCTCCAAGTTGGCGCCGGAGTCGCCTTACCTCGATGCGCCAGAGCCAACCCACCTCACCGCGTTGGAACCACCACATGTCGCCGCACTGTCCTCACCCATCCGCAGCTCTTGAATATTAGCTGACCATGCTCTCCTTTTTGAGCCAAAACCCAGAGCGTGTAACATTGGAGCCGTCACAACACAAAGATGTTTCTGCATGCCATAGGTTGTGCTTGGTCCAAACCAAAGATTTGTCATGCTCTACAGCCATGACTCGACGTGCCTTACATACTTAGATGTTTGTTTTGCTGAAATTTGACTTATGTTGAATGGTTATACTGATTTGTTGTGAGAGAAAAATATTGTTTATTTACTAAAAAAGTACTATTAAAGTAGTGGTGATACAATGCTTTAGAGATCACGATCTGAAGTGCCATGGAGTGTGAAAAAGTTAGGCCAAGAAAAACACGGTACAGTCCAAATCTCACCTTTATTTCTTGGCCGATGAAACTAATGAATCATAAAGTCTCGGAAAAAAGCCCCGGAACTACACATTGCTAATGAAGGTAGAGACTAGAGTGATCTCAGCTTAAAAAGGAAGTTGGATCTCACTAGGTCATGTGGATAAACAAGAAAGAATCAAAGAACACACCAACACACGCTACCAGGTTTGGACAGGGATGAAGTTTCACCAGTTGAACTTGGGCTCAATGTCTTGCACGTACACGTCCAAATGAAATAGCCATTGTGAACTTCTAAGTCCTAATGCATTTTTTTGCGACGACCCTAATGCATCTCTTAGGACTCGACGATGTGGATTTCCTGTGATAAAGTCATGGCTGACCTAACTCCACCTTAGATGGCATCCAATTATTTTTTTTTGAAACAAACCTCCTCGATCGGACTTTATACTATAAACAACGGGCTCAGCAGAATCCAATTATAGTCCAATGGTTGATCAACCTTCCAGTTTCTTAGTGCCTAGCTCAGATGCAAAATGGCAGCCCAATTAAGGCCTGGTTTATGGATAGAGGTACAAATGGAATTTTTCTTTTTATACATACCTTACCTTAAATATGACCTTGGAATTTATTTATGTTTCTTTTAAATATGAGGTTGGAATTTATATGAATTTTATATACTTGCCGAGATTTATAACTTCATAGTTGATTGCTTTTTCACTTGAAGCCGTTTCGGTACATAAAACTTATATCATGTTCATATCTGTATTTCAAGACCTAAACATATATCGATTCTCTAACTTTGACTGAAACGACTTCAAATGAAAAAAATATTCACTATAAAGTTATAAATTTCCTCGAGACATAAATTTATATAAAACTTATCTTTATTTATTATCCGTTATTTATGATTTTTTAAGATAAGTTGCACAATAAAAGAAAAAAATACCACCTGTCTCTTCATCCTTGAACTGGGCCTTAATTATGCTGTCATTTGCATTTGGGGCGATGCTAAGAGAGCGAAAGACTCATCAACCGCTAGATCAGAATTGAATGACATCTAGATAGGATGAAGTCAACCGTGGCCTTATCACATGAATTCAGAGAATCCACACCACTTAGGACGTCTCCAGTGGAGCTGACGACTTCATTAGTTGAGCTGGAGGTGGAGCGAATAGAAAAATAAAAGTAAAGAGTCGACAAACGAATATAAAAAGTCGTAGAAGGGTAAATACTCAAGTATTTATTAAGGTGAACTTAAGATTCGCAAGTACAATAACGTTAGGGAGTTCAACTTTAACATTATGTCTCCTTCACATCATACATCACATATGTAAGATCAGTTAATAATTTCGACATACGCTTGAGGACGCCCTTAGAGTTAGCTCATTCTTGACGCTAGCCACAATTTCTACTGTCTCCAGCAAAACCTGAACTCTGAAATCCCGTAATTCTCTCGGAGTGTCGCGCCTGATCTTAGCCTCCAGCGCTCCACCATTTGTCAACGCCCGCGAGACAGCAGCTACAGTTTGCGTCTGAAAACCATTCCTGCCGCTTTGGCTGAGATTTGTTCCCGGAGCCTGGACCGTTGCTGTCTTCGGAAGTCACGAAAGGCGAAAAGCCCAGGAAGCCTCCGCCTCTCTAGCCGGCCGGTGCTGCTGCCCCCTTTTGCTATTGCTACTGGTTGCTACGTTGCTACTCCTCCTCCTCCTCCTACTACTACAGACTACAGTACAGTTCTGCCCCTCGCGCTCTGACTTTGTGAAAATTCTTGTCCTGATACAAGGCAACAAGCGCAGCGGCATCTGGTCTCGTCTCGTCTCCCCACGCGAGGTCGCACGCCGTCGCCGCCTGCTCCGTACCGCTCGCGGGCGGCGGGCCGAGCGCCCCCAAGAAGCTAGGGTTCGAGGGAGGCCATGCCGGCGCTGTAGTAGGCACGGATCCGGGCGGCGTGACGCGGATCCGCCGGACGCGGGCAGAGGGCCGGCCATGGCGTCCTCCCCGGTCAAGTTCTTCTCGGTGTTCCTGGCCGTTTCCGTCGTCGGATGGGTCGTCTTCACGTAAGCCCCTCTGACCCTCGCCGCCTCTGCGCCAGCGCTGCAGCGCAGTAGGACTGTAGGATCTCTCGCGGAGGCCGGTTTTGGGACTCGCGGGGTGGTGGGACTGCTGGGGACGTAGGGGGATTCCGGCATTCCACGGTGAGGGACGGGTTGCGTGCTATTGCCGCTGCTTGTCGGTGATGGGATTCTGTGGTAGTGAATTGCGGTTTTTGGTGCTTGGACACTGCAGTGGCTCTTCTTCTGTGGCCTGAGCATTTTGCTGCTACCAGTGGTGGACTGGTGGTGGCACTGCCTCACTGAGTTTTTTTCCTTGGTCAGGAGCTGCTTGTGAAAGAACTTTTTTTTTGTCATGTTTGTGTCTTTTGAGATTTGAGATTGAGCAGCCGGGCGAAGCTAGAGCAAATGGGCAGTAACCCATATGATTTTCAAACAAATAGCATAACTAATTAGCAATTTTAAACATCAAAATTCAACTTCCAGTAATGGCAATGCAATGTGATTTTGGTCAAAACATAAGCAAATTGATAGGGGCAAGGGCAATGGCACTCACCATTTATAGCAAAATAAAGATGGCATTAATCACTTTAGTGTAGTGATTGAAACTCGAAAGAATGCCAAAACAATGAACAGAAGATGTCCCATATAGCAAAATATGTGATCCACCCTAAAAAGGAAAAAGAGAACAAATAGGTCAATTATTTAGCAAAAAAATGTAGAATTATCCATTGAAAGTAGATGCATTGCATTACCCTCTTAGAGATCATATTTATGCCCTTTTCCTTCCATGTTCATGAAACTTCCATTGCATTACCTATAATTCATTCATTTGCATAATCAAATCGCAGTTCACAATTTCACATATAAATAATTTGATTGAGGATTAACTTGAGGATAAACACTCACCGGGATGGACCCATTGGAGCGACTAGTGATGGCCAATCCGCGTTGCTGCATTGGGCGATGGGAGGGCAGCTTGCAGGCTTACAGCAGCCGCCAGCCGGGTGGCCAGGGCCAGGCGGGTCAGGAGTCAGGGCAGGCTGGCGTCAAGGCGTGGGTGGCCACCGGCTAGGCGGCTTGGACGACGGACGCTCGGTGCAGACGGCGGCACTGGGACGAGCGGATGACGGTGCCAGGATGGCAGGGCCACAGGGGCGCGCGGCGCGGCATGAACGGCGTCCACAGTCCGTGGCTGCTCCCTGCTTGCGCTCGGACTCGAACGAGGCAGCGAGGAAAGCGAGGCGTCGTGCGGAAGGAATCACGACAGACTCGAGCGTTCACTGGCTCGCTGCGACTTTTCGGCTGCAAGGAAGTGGCGCAATGTGGGCTGATTGGGCTGGTGGGGTGCCTAATCTGGGCCATGGGGGTGCCCATAGGGCCAAATTTTGCTACTCCTAAAAGATTTCTGGAATTGGAGGGGGTGCCCCAGGCACCCATGGGCTCTTATTGGGCTTCGCCGCTGTGAACAGGCACATCTGGTCTGGAGCATTCAATGTTTCTGTGATAAAAAACAATTCAAGTTAGAGGCGTAAATGTTCATGATATGATAACTGCGCTTTGTAATGGCAAGCTTAAGCATTGCGGCGGGCTGGTGGCCCGTGCGATGTTCATTTAACTGGTTTCTTTGGCTGTTGCATTATGAAATCAAGAGCTCAAGTCCTTGGACTCCCTGTATATTTTGGAGCTTGCAATCATGGTGGGTTGAATGGTACAGTGAAAGTTAGCTTTGGTTGTAACCGAGATGACACAAGAGTAGTTTCAGTCATACTTATTTGATAGTCATTCCAGTGAGTTGTTGCAGTCTTGTAGAGTGTTGTATTTTGAGCCCCTCAATGTCAAAGTGCTTTTAGACCAGCTTAATTAATTTTGACTATGATAGTAGCAATTTGTTCTGATGTGTTCTGCTGTCCATATTCTTGCTCTCTGTTGCAGAACTGGATCATGTTATGTAATATTTGAGCATGGAGTCATGGCCACTTAAATAAAATCATTGTTTTCCACATAGAGATTGAAATAACTTAGTTTTCTCTTCTTATATGTTGCATGCTATTGTTATGTTATGTCCAACATTCAGTGTGCCGTAAATTTCGTGCTATTCTGATGCCACATTATGGGTAAATCTGGAAAGCTTTTTATTTTTATTTTTTTGGTAGTCAATGGATCATTTATGTTGGTTACTTGGTTGGAGTTTTATATTTCTGCCACTATGTGAGGGAAAGAACATTTGACTGGTCATTACTCATTAGATCTCATTAAACTCATTTGAATTCTTTGATATTTCAAGTTAGCACATTAGTATTGACCTCTGCAGGAAGTAATCATTCAAAGGTACAACTATGGTGCATTGATATGTGGTTTATTCTTTGCAGATTCGCTTCAAGATTGTTAGCTTGGTTCTTGAGCCGAGTATTCTCAGCTTCTGTCGGATTTCGAGTTGCTGGTTTCAACTGCTTGAGGGATGTAACAATAAAGTTTTGTAAGGTTTGTCTTTCATCTCATGCTGTGAGGTCCTAGAGCTATAAGAAGCTCATAACTGTCCATGCTTGTTTTTTTTTTCAATTTATTTTAGTAACATTTGGTTTGGTGCCTTTTGCATCTTACAGTTGTCAAGCAGCTAATACTGCTGTGTAGAGCCAAAAAAAAAAAGATGGCTTGCACTTCTGGTTATGATTGGGAACCATCTTAATGTTACCTTGGCATTTAGTACACTATCTTGCAGCTATATATATTTTCTTTGTTAAAGTACTTATTATTTTATAATGGAGGTGTTGATTTCCATGTTTCTTATTTTCCTGCTTTCAGAGTAGATAAGGAGAATCTGACCATAATATTTCTTTCTGTTATGAAATATTGATGTTCTTAAGACTCACATTATCTGTGTTATGTTAATAGCTATGTTTTTAGTTATATTTCTTCTTCCATTTTATTCCTTTCTTACTAATCCATCTGCTCATATTATCCAACTTCTCAGGGTTCAGTTGAATCTGTTTCGATTGGTGAAATAAAACTAAGTTTCCGCAAGTCTCTAGTCAAACTAAGTTTCGGTGTTATCTCCAAGGACCCAAAGTTGCAGTTGCTTATAAATGATCTTGAAATTGTAACTAGATCATCTTCTCAAAATAAAAAAATACGAAAGTCAGCAAGGCCTCGCTCTACAGGAAAAGGGAAATGGCTGGTCACATCAAGCATGGCAAGACTTTTATCAGTTTCCGTGACAGATCTGATAATCAAGGTAACAAACTGTCTCAA